>JAWRVZ010000128.1:1812500-1982522 GCA_037043235.1 Rhodeus uyekii | reverse complement strand
TGTCCGAGGAGAGGGCTCCAAGCTCGGTATTTAGCCCGAACCTGGAGCACTCCCCCGTATCATGACTTTGATCGGAACGATTAAGTGTGAGTAGTCGGGGTTGTGGAGGGATGCCGTAAACCAGGGGTGCCCAAACTTTTTCCTATGAAGGGCCAAAAATCAAACTTGATTGAGAGCCGCCGGCCAAAAGTAAATTTTGCATCATAAATCAAATTGTATTACATTAAAGTTGCTATGGGTTTATTTATTTAATAATATTTAAAATAAATATAAAACATCTTTAATCTGATTCACTAATGCAGTTTTATTCTTTTAAGCTTTGCATTTTAATGAACAATTTAAATGGGCAACAATCCCCAAAGTGTTCAATGTACAATACAGTTCAGTGCCAAATACACAATCAATAATAAAACCATATGGTTGCAATGTCAGTGACCTAATGAGAGATATGGACCTGGGGCCTCATGTATCAACACTACTTACGCACAAAAACGTTGCGTTCGCCAGCTTTCACGCTCATGGTCGGATGTACTAAAAGTGAAACTAACGTGACAATGTGCGTTTCTCCACGGCAAGTTCATGTCTGGCGTAAGTACATATCTCATTGTTTTGTCCATTGGCGACTCCTATAGGCAATGAAGTGAAGCTGCAAACATTAAACAACGAATTTTTCTATAAGTCTGTGTGAAGCATTGCTATTTATTTGCAATGTATAAAATCATTTATATATATATAAATGATTTTATACATTGCAAATAAATCATTATATATATAAATGATTTGCAATGTATAAAATCATTTATATATATATAAATGATTTTATACATTGCAAATAAATCATTATATATATAAATGATTTGCAATGTATAAAATCATTTATATATATATATATATATATATATATATATATATATATATATATAAAATGATTTTATACATTGCAAATAAATAGCAATGCTTCACACAGACTTATAGAAAAATTCGTTGTATAATGTTTTCAGCTTCACTTCATTGCCTGTAGTAGTAGTATTGCATAATTTATAGAATATTCCCATAAGGCTTGTGTGACAATATATATATATTGTCACACAAGCCTTATGGGAATATTCTATAAATTATGCAATTAAGTAAGAACATATAAAAACACGTGCAAATTGAAGGGTAAAATGAACAATTAGTCTATGGCAATGGCAACTTTGGCAATATTAGAGGACATTGCTAATGGCAGAATCCGAAGAGAACGAGTTTTTAGGGACCACAATGATTTCCTGGCCCATGATGACTGCCTTATCAGCCATTTCAGATTTACAAGGGCTATCCTCCGAATCTAGTTGGGTCCGAATCTAGAGAGAGAGACAGCGAGGAAACACGCAATTCCCGTTCCGTTACAGGTGCTGACAACACTTGGTTTCCAGGCAACTGATTTTTTCCAAAGGGAACTGACCGACCGCTCAGGAATCAGCGAGTCGTCTTTGAGCCGCGCAAAACCAGCTGTCCCCATATGATGCCGTTGACCAGCCAAACATTAAAATGCAATTTACAGCGATAGTCGGTTTCCCTAATGTAATCGGAGCGATCGACTGCACACACATATAAGGCACCATCTGAAGATGAATTTGCATACGAGAATCGGAAACATTTCCATTCAATAAATGTGCAGATTATATGTGATGCGCAAATACGCCTAAAAAATATTGTGGCAAGGTGGCCTGGGTCAACCCATGATTCATACATCCTTCCAAAAAGCTTGGTTGGGTGACAGCTGGTAGCTGGCAGAGTGCGCGATGGCTTCTTGATGAGTGATGCATTTAAAGTTATGGTTCTATCTAATAGTACTTTTTATTTTTATTTATTTACATTTAATTAAATTAATTCTATAACAATTATATATAATAATTGGATTTAATTATACAACAACCCTTCAGAAGACCGCGGTTATCCACTAAAGACAATTATAAAACCATTTTATTTTTAGGATCATTTACAGTGCAACTTTCAGATCCAACCGCATTGACGGCATCAGCTAAACTCCCCCATATTTTCATTTTTTTTTCTTTTGTTATTAATTCCGGAGGACAAAGTTCCAAATATTTTTTTTTCTAATTTCTACCTCCGATAGTCGCACCTCCAATTCACTTTCTGTACTTTCACTTTCGTTTTCGTGCCACTTCCTTTTCCCAAATGGACTCATTACCATATTTAAATCAGTTTAATTAAGGGAGGAGACTGGGTGGAGTGTTGTGCTCGTGCATGTGCGCTCAATTTCACGTGAATCGGGATGTACGAAGAGAATATGCGCGGGATCCTTCGAACGCAGAGATTGATACATCTGGATTTTTTTGTGCGTTCGCACATTCACAGCTTTGTCCGTAAGTGATGTTTCAGTATGAATTCAACGCAAGTCTTAGTACATGAGGCCCCTGGTCCTTATTTTTCAGAAGATTGGTCTGTAGCTGACTAACAGACAAAGACAAGATATTATCTAGTTGAGAGTCAGTTATTTGGCTTCTTAGTTTACTCTTGTTCAAGTTCATCAGACTGAAAGTCTGCTCGCAGAGGTAGGTACAGTAATCCCTCGCCACTTCCCGGCCTCAGCGCATCGCGGATTATTCAAAAATATTCATAAAAAAATAAAAGTTAAAAAATACCCCCATGTACAGCCGTATTGCTGAAAGCAGCGTTGTTTCCTCGTGACGCGAGACAAACGGTTTCCCAGGATGCCAGACAAAGAGAGAAACTATCTCAGAGGCTTTGAACACGCCCACAGCACTCAGGCAAGACACGTGATTGGTTCCCAGCGCGAGCTCGACCAATGAGAGCACAAGTGGATCCCGTGAGCTGATTGGCTGATCCTAATTCGCTGATTTTCACCTATCGCGATAGTTCCGGTCCACATTAACCGCAATAAACGAGGGATTCACTGTACTGCCAAACAGAGACAGTATCACTGATGATGAAGGACATTGCAGCGCGCTCTGTTCAGATCGAAGTCCAGCAAGCAGCTCGTGAGCCTGCTGTTTCGCGTCTCGCCGCTGTACTTTGAGAAAGCTGCACAATGTTTTGTTTCATAATGACGACGGATATTGTAGTCTTTTAAAACAGCAACACACTGTTTGTAAACTAGACATATTGCCTTTGTGAATAAAAGAACTTCTGTGAATAAAAACTCATCTTCCCCAGCTTTTAAAAAAAATATCTCTTGTCTGTGTGCCACTGCCTTGATTTCTCCATTATTGCGTTTAATTTGTTGACGTTTATTGACATCATGTGTCGCAAAGCACGCAGTGCTGCGCGTTGAATTGCGCATTTACAATACATTTAATAAATGTACATTTAATTTCAGTTTACTCTGTTGTAGTTCAACTATAAAACAAACAAAATTGTTATGTCAAATTAGAAATGACAATCTGTGTCGAAGGTACCTCGCCCTCTCTCTCTCTCTCTCTCTCCTCGGACGGTTAGGCGGGCCAAATCAAAGGTGGCCGCGGGCCCTAGTTTGGGCACCTCTGCCGTAAACTGTAGAAGGATGTAGGTGAGTTAAACATGTCTATATATACACGCTTCCTCTCATGCTGATGTGTAATTGCTGATGACGAGATGATTGCATTAATCCCTTGAACGTGCTCCTCCCGAACTTTAATAAAACACCATTTATTTGTTAGGAAATTTGTGTTATTTTCTTAACTTTGAATCAACTGTTAGATACGCAAGTTAAGAAAAAGGTATATTGTGCTGTAGAGGATTTACAGTTAAGACCCGAGGACCAGATATGTTGAATGAAGACCAGGAATCAGAAGTGCAGTCAATAGAAGCAATTTTAGTGAAGTTTAGTTTGCGGTTTCATCAGCAGAAGCCAGCTTCAGGTCTCACAAGGAGTTCGTAGGCCGCCCCAAATACAATAACATTGTTACAGCAATTATACTCTAACAGAGGGTGCTAACTACGTCAATGATGACGTTTAAATGATCCTGATTGGCTAAGAAAGAAAGAAAAACAAAACTAGTAATTTTTCACACAAGAGCAGACAGTCTGAAGCATATCTTTGTTGATCACGTGGTTGACGGGTTCGTGACGTGGCTTGTCGAGAACAAGTTTTATGGTGCCAGATAATCACCTCACCAATACAGACCATATTAACACACAGATTCACAGCTTCTCCAAGGCTGAACTCGGCTCAGGCTCCAACAATCAACAGAAACAGTACCCAAAACATTCAAAACATATCCCAAAACGAAATCAAATAGTTTCTCTCTTTGTCTGGCATCCTGGGAAACCGTTTGTCTCGCGTCACGAGGAAACAACGCTGCTTTCAGCAATACAGCTGTACATGGGGGTATTTTTTAACTTTTATTTTTTTATGAATATTTTTGAATAATCCGCGATGCGCTGAGGCCGGGAAGTGGCGAGGGATTACTGTACCTACCTCTGCGAGCAGACTTTCAGTCTGATGAACTTGAACAAGAGTAAACTAAGAAGCCAAATAACTGACTCTCAACTAGATAATATCTTGTCTTTGTCTGTTAGTCAGCTACAGACCAATCTTCTGAAAAATAAGGACCAGGGGCCTCATGTACTAAGACTTGCGTTGAATTCATACTGAAACATCACTTACGGACAAAGCTGTGAATGTGCGAACGCACAAAAAAATCCAGATGTATCAATCTCTGCGTTCGAAGGATCCCGCGCATATTCTCTTCGTACATCCCGATTCACGTGAAATTGAGCGCACATGCACGAGCACAACACTCCACCCAGTCTCCTCCCTTAATTAAACTGATTTAAATATGGTAATGAGTCCATTTGGGAAAAGGAAGTGGCACGAAAACGAAAGTGAAAGTACAGAAAGTGAATTGGAGGTGCGACTATCGGAGGTAGAAATTAGAAAAAAAAATATTTGGAACTTTGTCCTCCGGAATTAATAACAAAAGAAAAAAAAATGAAAATATGGGGGAGTTTAGCTGATGCCGTCAATGCGGTTGGATCTGAAAGTTGCACTGTAAATGATCCTAAAAATAAAATGGTTTTATAATTGTCTTTAGTGGATAACCGCGGTCTTCTGAAGGGTTGTTATATAATTAAATCCAATTATTATATATAATTGTTATAGAATTAATTTAATTAAATGTAAATAAATAAAAATAAAAAGTACTATTAGATAGAACCATAACTTTAAATGCATCACTCATCAAGAAGCCATCGCGCACTCTGCCAGCTACCAGCTGTCACCCAACCAAGCTTTTTGGAAGGATGTATGAATCATGGGTTGACCCAGGCCACCTTGCCACAATATTTTTTAGGCGTATTTGCGCATCACATATAATCTGCACATTTATTGAATGGAAATGTTTCCGATTCTCGTATGCAAATTCATCTTCAGATGGTGCCTTATATGTGTGTGCAGTCGATCGCTCCGATTACATTAGGGAAACCGACTATCGCTGTAAATTGCATTTTAATGTTTGGCTGGTCAACGGCATCATATGGGGACAGCTGGTTTTGCGCGGCTCAAAGACGACTCGCTGATTCCTGAGCGGTCGGTCAGTTCCCTTTGGAAAAAATCAGTTGCCTGGAAACCAAGTGTTGTCAGCACCTGTAACGGAACGGGAATTGCGTGTTTCCTCGCTGTCTCTCTCTCTAGATTCGGACCCAACTAGATTCGGAGGATAGCCCTTGTAAATCTGAAATGGCTGATAAGGCAGTCATCATGGGCCAGGAAATCATTGTGGTCCCTAAAAACTCGTTCTCTTCGGATTCTGCCATTAGCAATGTCCTCTAATATTGCCAAAGTTGCCATTGCCATAGACTAATTGTTCATTTTACCCTTCAATTTGCACGTGTTTTTATATGTTCTTACTTAATTGCATAATTTATAGAATATTCCCATAAGGCTTGTGTGACAATATATATATATTGTCACACAAGCCTTATGGGAATATTCTATAAATTATGCAATACTACTACTACAGGCAATGAAGTGAAGCTGAAAACATTATACAACGAATTTTTCTATAAGTCTGTGTGAAGCATTGCTATTTATTTGCAATGTATAAAATCATTTATATATATATATATATATATATATATATATATATATATATATATAAATGATTTTATACATTGCAAATCATTTATATATATAATGATTTATTTGCAATGTATAAAATCATTTATATATATATAAATGATTTTATACATTGCAAATCATTTATATATATAATGATTTATTTGCAATGTATAAAATCATTTATATATATATAAATGATTTTATACATTGCAAATAAATAGCAATGCTTCACACAGACTTATAGAAAAATTCGTTGTTTAATGTTTGCAGCTTCACTTCATTGCCTATAGGAGTCGCCAATGGACAAAACAATGAGATATGTACTTACGCCAGACATGAACTTGCCGTGGAGAAACGCACATTGTCACGTTAGTTTCACTTTTAGTACATCCGACCATGAGCGTGAAAGCTGGCGAACGCAACGTTTTTGTGCGTAAGTAGTGTTGATACATGAGGCCCCAGGTCCATATCTCTCATTAGGTCACTGACATTGCAACCATATGGTTTTATTATTGATTGTGTATTTGGCACTGAACTGTATTGTACATTGAACACTTTGGGGATTGTTGCCCATTTAAATTGTTCATTAAAATGCAAAGCTTAAAAGAATAAAACTGCATTAGTGAATCAGATTAAAGATGTTTTATATTTATTTTAAATATTATTAAATAAATAAACCCATAGCAACTTTAATGTAATACAATTTGATTTATGATGCAAAATTTACTTTTGGCCGGCGGCTCTCAATCAAGTTTGATTTTTGGCCCTTCATAGGAAAAAGTTTGGGCACCCCTGGTTTACGGCATCCCTCCACAACCCCGACTACTCACACTTAATCGTTCCGATCAAAGTCATGATACGGGGGAGTGCTCCAGGTTCGGGCTAAATACCGAGCTTGGAGCCCTCTCCTCGGACAGCATGTCCAAATATGCATACCATTTAAAACATCCCTTGTTCTTTAAAATGATTATATGAATTGAGTTTGTTATATATTTTAATTAAAGTGGAACTTAGTTTAATAAATAACAAACTTGTCTGACTGCTTTATTTCCATTTTAATTCTATTTCCACATCAATATGCCATATATGGGGTTGATCATTGAGTATGATTGGATGGACAGACATTCAGAGCTTCAAGCTGACAAATCAACAGCTGTATGAAAGCCTCTTCGAGTCCCTCACTTATGCTGATTTCATTAAAGTGTCTTTCAGACTGTCTGCTGAACACACAGAGGACAAGATCAACTTTTCCATGTAAACTATCCATCATATTTACACGAGACTTTCCCCCGTGACTGCTGCTCGCCTTTAATTTAATCCAACGGAGGAAAAAAAAACTTTTCCTCTTTGCGTATTTTAGTTTCCAGTCAAAGTTCAGAATCTCTGCTTGACATTCACTTCATTTTGACTGTGACAAACTATTTTACTATGGGGTTCTTTGCACTTGGAAACAGTTCCCCACATTTTTTGGTATTGCTGTCATGTGAAAAAGTTATGGCAAGATGTATCTGTGTTTATTAAGGAAAAGATTATCCCCAACTTTGATTTATATTTTGAAAATGTCATTTTTGGTTATGCAAAGTTTGATGGGAAAGTGTACAAGGAAGCTTTTGTAATTAACTTATTAATTATGTTAGTCAAGCTTCATATACACAAGTGCAAATTTTCTAACAAAAAGCCCCTTTTTTCATTTTTTCTTAAAGAGTTTGAAAACTATTTGTCTACTATCAAAACTTGTGTTAATAGAAAAGCTATTAAAACTGTGCAACTGTGTACTGAGTTTAAAATTCACGAATGATGTAGAGACCATGAATATTTGTCTTTTTTATGTATGTATTTTGCTTTCCTTTCTGTATGTTTCCCTTGCTTCCTGGCATTAAGGTGGTTGTTGTATTGTTTTGTTGTGTAATGCATAATAAAAAATAATAAAAATAATAATAATAATAATACAAAATTACTATGGGGATACACGAGGACCTTCATTTTGAAAGGGCTAAAATAAAGGATGTGAGGGGGCGGAGCTTAAGAGAGAAGGGAAGATGAGATAAAGTGTGTTAGAAGAAGATCATTTTTTTCTTTTGAAATAAGTGAGCAGTGTTGCCATATTGGGCGGGTTCCCGCCCAATTGGGCTCCTTTTGGTCGCGTCCAACCGGAAAAAAATGCATTGGGCTGGTCGATAAAAATTGGGCTTGTTTTTGATGAGAAACCCGCCCAAATTTCCTATATAAAAGAATGTAAATTCCATTAAATCAAGCTTACAAATGCATATAAATTCCACTAAAACACCCCTCCCCCCCGTCAACAATCGCGTGGAGGTCTCTCTCATCCATCCACTCCATCCCCCCCCCCCCCCTCCCCGTCAACAATTTTGGTCTTGGGTGGGAATTTTTGTAAATGGGCGGTTTTTTTGCTCAAGTTGGGCTGGAAATCGTCAGTCCAATCTGGCAACACTGTAAGTGAGCAGCATAAGCGTTAGAAGTCGAAGATCGGGACTGAGTTTGTGCTGCTGTTTTTGCCGAATCTGAGTGGCGAGAGGCTGAACTGCCTGTTTAACATACCAGGAGGGGCCTTGCTGATTGTGCGAGCTGAGACGGTGTGTGGACGGATTGGCGCATTGGCGCGAGTGTTAGTTTTTCAGTGAAAGTGAGCTGAGACATTGGTTGATTGACAGTTGAAGAAGAAACATCTAAAAGTTATGTATTGGCGTTGATTATTATTATTTTTTGCCTTTTTAGTACAGCCTCGGATCGAGTGATTTAATTGTTCCAGTCTGATTAATTGAAAACTGACTATTTTAAGAGACGCTTGTTTCATCTGAAATAAAGCACACGGTCAGAATTGAATATCACCGTAAACTTGATTAATTGACTAGACAATCAACTATTAATCCAGGCTAAAATGCTTCATTTGGCCATCACTGAAACAAAAACTGTTGAAGGTGTACATGCTTATGAATTTAATCCTGAAACGGATAGAAATTGGCATTTGTGTCAAAACCGTTATGAATAAAGTATCTGATAATAAACAGTCTATTACTGAATCAGTACTGAATTACTGATTGATGAGTAAAGTAGTAAACGGAACAAAAGACCTCGAGCGGGAAAGCGTGCGCTTGTTTGAAAAGAGGAAACGCGCAGTCATTGGCTAGTAGTCATTTGTAGCGAGTCTAAGCCTAAGGGAAATGGTGCGGATCTATGTGTGCGTGAATCGTTTTGTTGATCAAACACACATAAATCTGCACAAAGGGGAATTTGGATATTAACAGTTAATTATAACGGATTATAACAATTATTAATATCTATGGCTTGATTCGGCTTGTAGAATTTTCTTTAATTCTATAAAAGAGTTCAAAGGACGGATAATTTGTCCAGCAAATATTGACCTTAGGGAACTCTGGAAAGGTTTCTTTTGGCCACAAAGAAAGATCTTTCCATTAATTTGTAACAGGGATCGGTCACCGTAAAAGTGACTTATGGATGAGCAATTCAGAGGCAATCACGTGTGAATATATATATTTTAATAATCGACAAACAATAGACAAACATATACAGATTAATTGAAAAAGGGAAGAAGAAAGAATAAGAGAGAGAGAGTAGGAGAGTGAGAGACAAAGGAAGGTAGTATTACAGACAATAACCTATTTGAGAACAAGCAAGGAATCAGACCAACTTATTGGTATAAACTCAAAACTACTTGCATGTGTTTTCTTTCTGTGGCTGGTCGGAATGCGTGCGTGCGAATCCCGATCTGGTCCGTGCTTTGAGTCTTGCTGGGCGGGTCCGTTGGAATCCGCGGTAAGTTCAAATTTGGTTCTTTGTTTGTTAAGTCCTTTGTGGAAAATGGCGCTCAGGAGGATCCAAGAATCCGCGCCGGAGAAGAGAAGATGCAGGAACAAGAGAGAGAAAGAGGAGGAAGAGCAAGAAGAGGAAGAGACTGGTCCTTAGGCCGCAGGCGGTTTTAAAGGAATGAGGAGGCTGTGCCCCCTTTTGTCGGGCCGGCCAACCAGAATGAAGGAACTAAGAAGCGGGAAACTTTCCTTTGTCTTTAGTCTGATGTGATTAGCATGTTTTATGGCCTACTTGAGAATGCAGACCTTTGGGTTTTGGAATAAAAGAAAGAGTCTGATGCATCATAGTACCACAAAACACATATAGGAAGTCTACAAATTGAGAGACAAACATTTCAAGGCTACATCAACTCTTAAAATGAAGGCAAGGTAAAGATTGAAATGGTTTACTTAAGCAATTACTGATTATAAGCTTCTAAATTGTCAAACACATCTAAAATGGTTATACCAAAAAGCATGCATACATATAGGTAAAACACAACACATCTAAAAATGGAAAGTAACTAAGTTAAAAGTCACATGGCATAGTCTTTGTGTTCTTGGTATGTGTGTGTGGGTGTGTAAATGAGTGTCTCTGGGTCTCTAGGTGTAGATGGGGCTTTATGACTCTGTGGAATGCAGAGGGAAAAGGAAGGAGACTGGCTTGTGTTCTAGAGGTCTTAAATTGTCAGTTCACAGACTCCACGGAGCCGTTTGTGAAATCACCTTTTCTTTTGTTCAATCAAAGAATGAATCTGATCGATCATTCATGAGCACCGTCCATACCTTACACATTGCACACTTCACACACTACCCAATCACGAGGCTCTGCACCGCCACGTCACTATGAGCGCATGTTGCTTCGATGCTTTAAAAGCAGGCGTGTCACAGAAAGCAGCGTTTCCAGCGTCAGCAGTAGGGATTGGCGATACCTGACTTTTTAAATTCGATACAATGTTGATATTTTTGGGTATAATTTTACCGATATCGATACCGCTTATTTCTTAAATGTGTATGTGATTTTTCTTTAAAGTAAAGTTAAAAAAATATATATAAATATATATACAATTCCCATACACCCACTGTCCTGGACTGATCACCTCACACCTGCTACTCATTTCCATAAGACTATTTAACCCTGTTCACCCAACAGATCAGTGCGAAGTTTTGTTTGCCCCGGCCACAACTCTGAGCGGTCTAATAACCTGTGTTTGCATTGCCTGTATATTGACTCTGCCTTGTTCTTCGTTTTCGACCCTGTTCTGCCTGCCTACTGTTTGTTGTTTGCCAGTTCCCTGGATTTTGATCGTTTGCTGCATACTTTGACCTAGGGATGTGGAAATGAGGCTTCATGAAGCACTGAGGCTTCACCCTGGCTCTTTCGGGAAAAGATTCGAGGCTTCACGAGTGTCATGAACAGCGCCATCTGGTGCTTATTTAAAATAAAGCAGGCAGAAGCCAGTGAAAGAAGCTCTGTCAGATGAAGCAATCACAACACACTCCATCGTTTCAATGCTATGTGTACAAATAAAAGTTTTATATGTTTGTGTTTAATGTATCCAGAAAAAAAAAACATTTACCCATAAAGTGTGACAATAAAATATAATATGAATTTATATGATTCAATAAGATCTAACGTAGGCTTACTCTCTCTCTCTCTCTCTCTCTCTCTCTCTCTCTCCCCCTCTCTCCCTCTCTCTCACACACACACACACACAATAAGGACATTCTGTGATAGGATCATTATGAGCGTGTGTCCGCGTGAGAGATCTATCTCTCACCTATGATCGCAGTACATCCACGATATCATCCTAAAGCAGAAGGATGTTATCAATAATGTAAATCCTTCCAAGTGCATGACGATTATATCGAAGTTATGTTCGAATATAAATTATGAGATGAAGAGGCTTCTGTTGTTGTGGATAAAGGAGAAGCAGATTTCCCATGACAGGTATTTCGTTAAAATGTCTGCGTCAAGTGAAAGTGAAAGTGGGGGGTAGTCAGGGGAAAAAAGGTAAGAAAAGTGATCAAACAAATACAAATCGAAAAAAAAATCAAAACAATAATATACAATAGAAAAGTTTAAAAAGAAATACGTAAGCTAAATTATGTTAATTTAAGTTATGTAGTGTTCGTGCAAGGTACGATACAGAATCAAGTGTCTCCATACACCCCCCCCCCCCTCCTTCTCCGCACATGCCGCTGTCTGTAAAAACGTATAATTAAAACCACATTTTACTGGATATCACACATGTATCACACTGTATACATGTACTATAATTGTGTGTGTGTCTATACCAATATGAACTCTCTTGACTCTCCTCACAAAACCATCAATCAGACTGAGTCAACAAGGACTGTTAAGGAAGATCTGCGGGGTTTGAAGCTTCTGACACGCAAAGTGAAACGCGCACGTGATTGGACAGAAAGTGAGGCTTCATTTGTCATCGATCACGTGACTCGGGGAAACCAATACACACCCCGATACAGCGCTTCATTTCAAATTGTGTCACATGAGCGATACGCGCATCGAAGCTTCGGTGTCATACGTAACATCACTACCTTGACCTTCTGCCTGCCTCTGACCATTCTCTCTGCCTTGCCCTTTATATTGCTGTTTGCCTGGTATCTTGACCTCTGCCTGTTTGATCAACTGACTCTGTTTATGTCTAATAAACTGCAAATGGATCTTAACCTGCCTGAGTCCTCGTTACAAAGGCAAATTACATCCACACATAAGTCATATTGGCCATTAAAAAATGTATTACAAAAATAAATTTGAAAACAAATAAATAAAATTTTTTAAAATAATACAGTATTTTACAAAAAAAAATTGATTAAATAAAATACATAATAACATAAAGATTAATATAATAAAAAAACTAACAACATAAATTGTGCATATTTGCACTGTTTGAAATATTTCCTATTTTTAAACAGGCCATTTTTTTTCTTTATTTTCAACTTTGTACATATTTTTCCAATTTAGCAATGTTCAGAAAGACATCAGTATCTTTTCATTTTGAATTGTTGATAAAGATTTCCTAATCTTTAAGCTTCAGATTTGTGTTTAGGAAAAGCAACATGTTAACATTTTTTTGGTTTAAGACGATTTCGCCTCTGCCTAATAGATAGTTCCCACAAGCCCCGTGACGTTAGAGCGACGCCATCTTGATAGGCAGTAAGCGCGAAGTTTAAAGCAGCAGCTGCTGGTAACGCTAAAGGAAATCGTTCTGCGGACAAAAGAGCAGACAAGCCTTAGATACGACCAGAAGATCGCGTGTATTGGAATCGATCCATATGAAGTGTCGAGCAAGGAGATGTCTAGCGACGTAGATTTGCTCCCGCCAATTTCGTACTATGACATTGTAAACTATTTGATACATACAAAAAGTGCTTACTCATCAGAAGAACTTAGAAGTTTGAAAGCAATGGAAAAGTACAATCAATGCTTCACTGGATGGGTAAAAGATGTTTCGTCGATGAGAGTCAACAACAAAGTACTAGTGACAGGCCGAGTAAGTAAACCAGTGTTAATATCAAAACACGTTCTTATTTATTATTGACCTTTATTATGCATCACATTTATTTGGAAACACATAAACATCATGCATTTACTTTATAGTAGTGTCATTTTAATGTAGTGATATAACTCTTGTGAGGAGAATGTTTAGTAAATCTTAGAGGATAAAATAAATCTGCCCCTAACTGGCTGGCTGACCGGCTGCTGTTTGTGTATTGTACGGCAGGCTGTAGTGAAGCACAGAGCTGCGTTGTGTTTCTCAGGTGGCCGGGTTAAAATACAGGGCTTGGGCAAGCTTCCACGCGGCGTGGTCCATGTCACTCGGAGATGACTCACTATTCTTTCAGTGACTAACAACTAAAATATGGCAGTCTAAAAGAAGTTTCAGTCGAGTCCTAGTTCCATGCGGATGTGGAGAGAGGGAGATGGGCAGGTAGAGTCGTCATTTCTTCCACCCCTCTGTATATCTCTTTCTTTAAGTCTGTGTTTTATTTCACTGGAAAGGTGATGCTCTGAAATATTAAACAGCCAAGTGTCCCTCTGTGGTGTCGGGTTTCCCAGAGCTGATGAGAATTCAGGTACTTTCTCCAAGATGAAGAGTAAGGGGTTTATGAAGAAGATGAGACGGGATGAGTTGCAGTAGAGGGATGAGTTGCAGTATACTTTACAGTATTACTGTAACTTCTGTCAGTTACAGGTAAACAACATAAAGCTAAAATAAAAAATTACCCGTGATAAAGTGGTCGGAACATATCCGCAACGAATTGGAAGGCTCGCTTTTCCTGCCGATGTTAGCAAGCCATAATCTTCGCCTTTCCTCGCTAATTCTTTCCGTCTGTTCACCTTCATGATGCCTTATCCTTGGAATATAGTAAAAGCTACGCTTCGTTGTCCCCAATCCACGATTAGTACAGCCTTTCACCCAACAAGAAACTACCATTATCACAAAATTCTTTCAAAAGTACACGTAAACAAAGGAACGCTACCTATCAAGATGGCGGACGGCTGTAAAGTGCCCGTATGTGTGACGTCATGTGGGAACTAGTATGTATTGTCTCTCCTGCCTTGGAGAACAACCTCTCTGCTGGAACAGATGTTGCGACAATTCCAAGGTATTGTTTTGCCAGGATGCTGAGCTGTGGAAATGTGCTCTCATTTTTTTCCCACCATAACAAAGGGTCCTCACTTCTTGGGATAACCTTTTCTTCCATGTATCTGCGCATCTGAATGTATGCATCTATATTTGTGGTGCGATTCCCCTGAAAAGCCAATATGCGCGTGTCAAACTCCTGCCATAATCCTCCTTTGGATGTTGAACAGTCAGAATCAGTGTTTGCAGACTCTTCTGACACTGTCAAGGCTGTTCCCATTGAGGTGGTGGGTGCAGAGGGTTCACCGTCTGTTGCCTGTCTGCCCAGGGCTCTCACTGATGAGCCGCGATTTGATGCCTTCCACATTCCCAGCATCACAAAATGGAATGTTTTTGAACCTAATGTCCAAAAAGGTGCTGGCTCCAAGAGTATAATTGTGCTCAATTTTTTCAAAACGTCGTTTGCATTGTGATGCAAACTGTAAAGCCAATGTGTTACCATTCTGCCCGGAAGACATGGTTGCACTTTGGAGAAGTGAGACCAGAGGTATAACTTTTGAAAGTGTTACATACTGCTCTGCAGAAACTTCCTTAGTAGCCTCTTCAAAGGGTCTGAAGGCTTCAATGGCCTGGGTCATATGGGACCATTCTTCATCATTCAAGCACAAGGTGTTTCTCCCAAGAAGACAAAGTGCTGTTATAACCACTTGTTTTGCTCAGACAGTCTCTCCAGCATATAGAACGCCGAATTCCACCGGGTCTCTACTCCTTGGATTAGTTTGTGCTCTAGCAGTTGCAACTGAATTTGAACTTCGTTTAGCTTGTCAGATGCTTTAGTGCTATGATGGAAGAACCAAACAATAGTACCACAATTCTCTAGGATGGACTCCAAACTCGTGTCAGCCTTAATGGAGTCTTTCACGACTAAGTTAAGGGTGTGTGAAAAACACAGAATGTGTTTTCATTGGGTTTTCCACACAGCTGAGACCATATTAGCTCCATTATCAGTAATAACAGCAAAGACCTTGCTGGTAATGCTCCAGTCATCAGATATGTTTGTAAGGAGCTCAGATATATGTTGTGCTGTGTGCTGTACAGCTACATGGACTGTCTCAAGAGTGCAAGCCTGCATCTGCCAATTCTGATGTTTAAATGTTTAAATGTTCCACCATTCAAATGTTTAAAGAGGTTGCTTATGTTGCTGCTGTGTGACACTTTCTTGTCACAAATATTGCATCTCGCAATACTTTTTTTTTGCCACTGAAAAGTAGCACCACGCTACGCTTTCTTTCTGCCATTCTGTTTATGTGCGGACAATATTGCATGACGCCTGCCGTGAAAGTGACGTGTACGTGACGTGTACGTGTGGGCAGGGCACGTTGCTCGTGTTTCTCACAGTCATCACGTGACATGGGTGAGCTAAATGTCAGAGGGGGATTTCAGTTTTAGCACAAACATTAAACAGAAGTACCGAGAACACTTTTTGCAGAAATTGATGCAGAAATTATTAATTTAATTTTATTATCGATATTTTTGTGGAGATATCGATACCAAGTGAGTAGCTTGTGTGTATCGATATATCGATACTGCAGTATCGATATGCCCATCCCTAGTCAGCAGGACAAAGAGAAGTTGAATTGCAGCAATGGCAAGAACCAAGCAGACCGCTCGTAAATCCACCGGTGGTAAAGCCCCGAGGTAGCAACTCGCCACAAAAAGCCGCCCGTGAGAGCGCCCCGGCCAACGGCGGCGTCAAGAAGCCCCGTCGCTACAGGCCCGGGACCGTGGTGCTGCGAGAGATCCGCCGCTATCAGAAATCCACCGAGCTGCTGATCCGCAAACTGCCCTTCCAGCGGCTGGTGAGAGAGATCGCTCAGGATTTCAAAACGGACCTGCGCTTCCAGAGCTCTGCTGTTATGGTTCTGCAAGAGGCCAGCGAGGCTTATTTGGTGGGTCTGTTTGAGGACACCAACCTGTGCGCCATCCACGCCAAGAGGGTCACCATCATGCCCAAAGATATTCAGTTTGCGCGCCGCATCTGCAGAGAGCGTGCTTAAACCCACATCTTCTCCAGCGCACAGACACACAAAGGCTCTTTTAAGAGCCATCAAATGTACACTGATCGAGAAACTCTTATTAAGAGTTGAGCTCTTCATGATAACTGCCAATTCATGATAACAGTCACAGTTTTCCAGATGCTGAAGCTCAAGCTTTAATGCTGGACACAGTGGGGCTAAGAACATCTCAGGATTGCATGTTATACAGTTTTTAATCATTAGCATTGTGTTCCAGTGTGTGCCACTTTTCATCTTCAGTCTATCCAGAAATATTAATTTGGTTTCATAATAGCTCTTAATTTCCTCATCTGGATATCATCAAATCTTCCAGGCACTCTCTCTAAATGTGTAATATTGCAGCACTAAGTATGTCTCTGTAATTTTAGGTTCACTGCTCTGACCCGTTTTGGCACACAGTGCATGAGTTCATGACAAATTGTCTCATGCGTTTCCATCCTGGAGGATGCGCTCAACATGAGCAGAAAGTTGATAAATTAACACTGTCTGCGTCTCCATTCTTTTGTCATAAAAAGTGTACAACTTGTGCTGCTTGTTCTGAATTGGTGGAGACTGCAATATTTAAAATACGAGTAAGCTTAATATCTAAATCATAAATTGTAATACAGTAATACCTTGTTTTACGAGCGACTTGGTATACGAGCAAATCGGTGTACGAGCATGGAGGGTACGAGCATTGTATCAAAAAATTTCCCTCACCCATGCGCAGTTTTGTGTGGAAAAAGTCCTAATGTCATGACACATATCTGTTTGTTTTCTTAGCACCATCTTGTGGCAGTTTGATGTAAAAACAAAGTGCTTTCTTAGTGGTTGGTTCAGAGCATGTGATACTAGAGTTAACCAGGAAGTAACCACAGTGTTCCATGCGGTTCACCAAAACAGACTTTTCTCACTATTTCCTTTACAGTTTGTGCCTTGGAAAGGCTTTGCCTGTAAGTTCATTACCATTTTCCGTTGTATGAATGTATAAACATATATACTGTTCATATATATTTGTAATTCATATGTTTGAGTTTAAAATAAGAAATTATTATACAGTGATCGCAATTAGTTAGAAACAAATACACTAAGCAGAACTGAATTGAGGTATAAGCTCAGAGAGAATATATGTTAATAATTGAATCTGATTTGTGTTTATTTTGAGAACATTTTGTATCAAGACTTTTGTAATTTTGTATGTTTCAGTTTTACAAAAAAGAGAAAGAAGAGGAAAAACATAACAGTAAAAGCCTCAACTTTACTCCTGCGTTTCACCCTTTTCTGACTCCTGTTAGCTATCTGTCAGTGTTGCGTAGAAGGAACACGCATATAGGAAAGAATACCTAATGCTCAGCATCCTTGTGCACATTTTTACATGAAATATCCTAATGACAGCCTCTCATAACACAGTCAGGAGGTTCCAACCCCTTTATAACCCCTTAACTCATTCATTGGCTGCATCATTCACCACAGTGATACTTTTATAAGTGATTTACAGAAGTTTTTACCTCATATTCTAAACATGAATTAATTGTGATCGCAATTGTTCACATAGTGAAATATACACGTACAGTACCTCTAAGCAGTAACTCTCACGGTTCATGAATTCAGTGTCTCCTAGTTCTGCCTGAGTGTGTATGTGTGTGTGGTCATTGAAAACATGATTCTCATATAATTTTATCTCTCCGCTTTTGCGGTTCTCGCGCATTTGTTCGTCACCGGCTCCCGCGAGTTTGTTTGTTCGAGGCTCCCGCAAATTAGTTCTCTCGCGGCTCCCGCGAATTCGTTCGATCGCGGCTCCCGTGTTCCACGACTTTAACTCTGGATTATCACTTCCTTTGCTTTCATCCTTGCTTTCCCCGCTCCCCCCTCCTCCCTCCTCTCTCTCCTCCAAGCAGGCTGCTCAAACCTGAAGTGCATTACAGTAATTTGTCAAGTATTTTTAGAGTTTAATTGTCAATTATTAAATAGTATTTATATGAGATCTTAATGGTTACAATTTTAACTGCAATTAATAGGGTAAAACCAAAAAAATATTTAAAATGGGCATTTGTGGTCATGTGGAACGAATTGATTGATTTTTAGTGCATTCTTATGGGGACATTTGCTTTGGTGTACGAGCATTTTGGTTTACGAGCTCGCTCTTGAAACAAATTAATACCTCGGTTTACGAGTGACTTGGTATACGAGCAAATCGGTGTACGAGCATGGAGGGTCAACTCGGTGTACGAGCATTGTATCGCAGTGCGAGCAAATTTTCCCCCTCACCCACGTGCATTTTTGTGTGGAAAGTCCTAATGCTCAGTATCGTCGCGCACATTTTTACTGGAAATATCCTAATGACAGCCTCTCATAACACAGTCAAGCAGTTCCAACCCCTTTATCACCCCTTAACTCATTCATTCTCTCAGCCTCACTCTGTTTGGCTGCATCATTCACCACAGTGACATTTTTAGAAGTTATAACATTAATTGTGATCGCTATTGTTCACGTAGTGAAATGTATACGTGGTTCATGAATTCATTGTCTGTGTGTGTGAGTGGGGGCTGATCACCGACAAACCTCATATCATCCGTGGACATACACTTCTCATATCATCTGCCTATGTAGTTCACTCTCCCAGAGCTCGCGCGTGTGCGTCTCCCAGAGCTCGCGCGTGTGCGTCTCCCAGAGCTCGCGCGTGTGCGTCTCCCAGAGCTCGCGCGTGTGCGTCTCCCAGAGCTCGCGCGTGTGCGTCTCCCAGAGCTCGCGCGTGTGCGTCTCCCAGAGCTCGCGCGTGTGCGTCTCCCAGAGCTCGCGCGTGTGCGTGCGTCTGTCTCGATTATCACTTAGTTTGTTTTCTGCACTATTATAATAAATTCACTCATTTGCACTTGAATCTGGGTTTTGTGTTTTCCCCCTCCCTCTTCTCTCTCTCGTCTCCTTCACGCCAGCAGACGCTGATCAAAGTGCATTACAGTAAATTGTCAAGTATTTTTAGAGTTTAATTGTCAATTATTAATTAGTATTTATATGAGAGCTTAATGGTTATAATTTTAACTGTAATTAATAGGGTAAAACAAAAAAATATATTCAAAATGGGCATTTATGATCGTGTGGAACGAATTAATTGATTTTTAGTGCATTCTTATGGGGGGAATTGTTTTGGTGTACGAGCATTTTGGGTTACGAGCTCGCTCTTAGAACGAATTAAACTCGTAAACTGAGGTATTACTGTAAAGTCAAATTCTTTGCAGCAAGAATGTCCACCTTCTCCATCAGCAAGGGACGGGAAGGTTTGTTGCTCGTGTATTTGTGAACCACTGAAACACTGCATCATCGACATCTTTGAGATTGATTGTCCAGTTTTCTCTTAACACCTCCAGACATTTTTAGAAGAAGAAAAAACACAGAATACCTGCAGTGTGTTATCCCTCAGATCAACGTGAGTGATCTGCAACCCAAACTCAGCGAACGAGGTACGCTCATAAGTCACGAAATAGCCATGTGAAGTGGATAATTTGTCTCTCATTTTATGCTCGAGATACTAGATTTCGGCGACATTAAGGAATCGACATAACCAACAAGAAAATACTGAGACAAATAGGGAGTTTGGCGGTTCCACTTCAAAATCGTCGACATAATAGTATTGGCGAGTTAACCATGACTCGAGATAAGTGAACTCCACTGTATATTAATATATAATATATGAATAACGTGTTGCTAAATCATGAAGTTTTATGTACAAATAAGTATGTGTCCGTGTTTTTGTCACTACAGAAACTGTTTTAGTCAAGTTGGCTGTGACCCCTTTTAAGTTTGATCCGGAAATGCTCCTGTCCCTCATGGTTGTGGCTTGAAAGGGAAACAGTAACATCCGGACGTGACGCAGAATCCCGTCGGATGAGCAGGAAAAGATTAAACGAATGGTAAAGAATGGTAAAGAAGAAAGCTATTCGACATTGTAGCAAGTCTCGTGATGCTGAGGAGAACGAGGTCTCAGAGTCAATCCGTATTCAAACAGCATATGTTATGTTTTTTTAGAGTGTGGTCATTGAAACAATTGTAAAAATATTTTAGTTTGAGAGTATTTAGTATTTGAGAGTATATCCACTGGCCAATCAAAATATCTTCAGATGTAAAGCTAGGCTGTGTATGTTGATGTTGGAGGACTAGACCTACAGTTAACAGTCCGTTCAGACTGGGATAAAAGTGCAAACCTGCCTTTTTTTCATAAAACCACTGTAGGGGATTTATATTTAAGACCTAAGGACCAGATATGTTGAATGAAGACCAGGAGTCAGAAATGCAGTCAATAGAAGAAATTTTCGTGGTTTAGTTTGCAGTTTCATCAGCAGAAGCTTCAGGTCTCACAAGGAGTTCGTAGGCCGCCCCACATACAATAACATTGTTACAGCAATTATACTCTAACAGAGGCTACTAACTACGTGAATGATGATGGTTAAATGATTCTGATTGGCTAAGAAAGAAAGATAAGCAAAACTAGTAATTTTCCACACAAGAGCAGACAGTCTGAAGCTTATCTTCATTGATCATATGGATGACGGGTTAGTGACGTGGCTTGTCGAGAACAACAAGTCATTCCATCTCCTTATGGTGCCAGTCAATCACCTCACCAATACAGACCATATTAACACATACAGATACACAGCTTCTCCAAGGCTGAACTCGGCTCAGGCTCCAAATATCTACAGAAACAATACCCAAAACATTCTGATAACATTCTCTATCTGTTTAGAAGTGCTGATAATATTCATCCTTACTCTATGGAAAAATACAGAAAAGTAAAGAAAGGATTTAACTAATAAAAATCTCTAACTTGATTACAAATCATTCAAATAAGAAAAAGGAAAAGAACATATGAAAATAAGACAAAGAAAAGAATATAGGTACAAATAAGAAAAATAAAATATTATAAAGCGGCAATGGATTTCCAAATTGTCCCCACACTACTTTTATTTCTTATTACAGATGGACACACACAGACACAATGACGATCACATTACTAACCCTAATAATATCAAACCCCGAGGAACAATAGCAAACACTAAACAATATGCAAATATCCTCCAGAAATGGCTGGTCCAGTAGCTGGTAAGTGAGATTTACGTCAAATTTACTAATACGAGAATTAGTGTTTTAGTATGAGTTAAATTCTGCAATCCTTACGAAGGCTTGATGTTGTTTTGTTATTATTTATTTCTACGGTTAATTTAACAGGGAGAATGACATAAAACTCTAACGAGACTAAACAAAACAGGAAAAGCAGACATACTGAGAGAATACAGACAAAGGTTGAGGATGATCCAGAGAAACACGTTCAGCGCATCCATCTATCAGAGCCGTAAGACTGAACTTCACTGAGGGAACCGGCTCTTCTCATTGCACTCCTTCTCAACACCACAACAGTTTGGATGCTGTTGGATCCAGAACCATTGACTTGGTCTCATGAGGTCAGATTATGGATTCAACAACAAATGAAGGCATGATTATTTCAGGCGACTTTCACAAGTCATTGTTTTATTGATTTTCTGTATTACCTTTTGAAATATTTCACAATAACTGTATATTTGCTTCAACAGCTCATGCGATGTTTATCTTCAGATGTAAAGCTTCATGTTACTTTCTTTGACCCTTCAAACCATGTTGTTGCAATAGAAAAGTCTTAACTTTGAATTAAAAGACTTTTATTTAATTCAACCCAGTTCTGAATATTAATCACAGGCCTCAGATCAGGTTTAGGGTTTAATCCCATTGTTTAGTGCTGGATCTGAATTGAGGGGCGGGGCGTGTTGTGACGCGAAGCTGGTTTCTCTCAGGTCCTGTAAGCATATGTAAATAACCTCCCCTTGCCTTTCATCGTCATTCTTTCTCATTTTGATCATGTCTGTAAGAGGCAAAGGACTCGGAAAAGGAGGTGCCAAGCGGCACCGTAAAGTGTTGCGCGCCAACATCCAGGGAATCACCAAATCCGCCATCCGTCGCCTCGCTCGCCGCGGCGGCGTCAAGCGCATCTCCGGTCTGATCTACGAGGAGACCCGCGGAGTGTTGAAGGTGTTTCTGGAGAACGTGATCCGCGATGCCGTGACCTACACCGAGCACGCCAAGAGAAAGACCGTCACCGCCATGGATGTTGTGTTGAAGCGACAGGGACGAACTCTATACGCCGTAGCATTACATTACTCTGTAATGTCTCACGTCAAATGAATTGTCAGAAGAGAGTGAAGGCGGATAATCAAAATCTCTTGTCTCTTCTATTTACATTATATATATATATAATTTTTATTTTTCCTATTTATACCTATATTCTTTTCTTTGTAATTTTTCATATGTACTTTTTCCTTTTTCTTATTTGAATGAGTTGTAAAGAGTGATTTATAATCAAGTTAGGGCTTTTTATTAGTTAAAAACCTTTCTTTACTTTTCTGTAGTTTTCCATAGAGTAAGGATGAATATTGTCAGCACTTCTCAACAGATAGAGAATGTTATCAGAATATTTTGGGTACTGTTTCTGCTGAGAGTTGGAGCCTGAGCCGAGTTCAGCCTTGGAGAAGCTGTATGTGTGTGTGTTAATATGGTCTGTATTGGTGAGGTGATTAGCTGGCACCATAAAACTTGTTGTTCTCGACAAGCCACGTCACGAACCCGTCAACCATGTGATCAACGAAGATAAGCTTCAGACTGTCTGCTCTTGTGTGGAAAATTACTAGTTTTGTATTTCTTTCTTTCTTTCTTAGCCAATCAGGATCATTTAAACGTCATCATTGACGTAGTTAGCACCCTCTGTTAGAGTATAATTGCTGTAACAATGTTATTGTATTTGGGGCGGCCTACGAACTCCTTGTGAGACCTGAAGCTGGCTTCTGCTGATGAAACTGCAAACTAAACTTCACTAAAATTTCTTCTATTGACTGCACTTCTGACTCCTGGTCTTCATTCAACATATCTGGTCCTCGGGTCTTAACTGTAAATTCCCCTACAGTTAATGGTGGAGAATGCGGGCAATTCATTCTTCGGTGACATCCCTGGTCGAACAACAAACAAGGTAGAAAGTGTTAGTCTGTCTAAGTGGAAGTGACTGGAAAGGGGATCGGGATAGCATCACTCAGACGTGAGTTTTGAAAATTACACCGACCATATAATATGCAATAAATGTCATATGGTTAAGTGGGACTGGCTAGACTACAGGCGCGCCACAAGGTGTAATAGTCGCTCGTATCCGTAGACTGGTTGAAGTCTCTTCTTCCAGGTAGGCGGAAGGCAGCGAATTTAGTGAATCAGGCAGTTAGGGACTAAAGCATTAGTTAGTTATAAAATAAATAATATGAAATAAATATAGGGCTAACTTGTTTGCCAGGGATGCATCTGGAACGATTCCTGCAAAAGTAAATTTTACGAGAAAATTTTGTGACCCGAATTGGTTTGGATCAGGATATGTGACTTGGTGTTTTTGTAGTATACTTTGTGGTTTCATCACGCAGAAGCCACAGCTGTGTTATTCAAAGATCGCCGCCTCCATCTCTTCCTACCATGACTTCAGGTGAGTATTAACTTTGACTAAAATATGGCTAACAATAACTGAGTAGTCTGATTATTACTGATTAGTTAAGTAAGCAGAAGAGAAAATGCTGTAAACAGCGCTGCTTCTCAAAGTGAATTTTCAGAGCTCAGTAGGAAAATGGTTAGTCTGTGTTTTTAATTCTGAGTGTAAAAACAAGGTTGGAAGTCATGATAAAATAATGAAACAGAAGAGATTAAAATGCTGTAAACAGCGCTGCTTCTCAAAGTGAATTTTCAGAGCTCAGTAGGAAAATGTCTGCTAGAAGTCTGTGTTTTTAATTCTGAGTGTAAAAACAAGGTTGGAAACCATAATAAAATAATGAAACAGAGAAGAGATTTAATGCTGTAACAGCTCCGCTTCTCAAAGTAAATTTGGTCAGTCTGTGTTTTTAATTCTGATTGTAAAAATAAGGTTGGAAGTCATGATAAAATAACGAAACGTTGAAGAGAAGATATTAAAGGCTGTACACAGCTTTGCTTTTCAAAAGCAAAATTTCAGAGCTCAGTAAGAAAATGCTCCTAGTTTTAATTTGATTTGAAAGTTGTGAGCAAAGAAAGAGCTTGAACGATATAAATGTCTGCTAGATGTGATAAAGTGACATATTTCTGGTGTTTAGATTTGA
Organism: Rhodeus uyekii; assembly: GCA_037043235.1. Taxonomy (NCBI): domain Eukaryota; kingdom Metazoa; phylum Chordata; class Actinopteri; order Cypriniformes; family Acheilognathidae; genus Rhodeus; species Rhodeus uyekii. Next base: position 1,957,781 of record JAWRVZ010000128.1, on the reverse strand, counting down.
AAAGAAGATCAGTGTCTAATATACCGACATTTACGTTTTCGTCTGGAAAATAACAAAAATAAGATTAAAGTCTTAAGGAATTCTTTTGAAAGAAAGATTTGTAATGAGAAGTTTTATAGTGAATGGATAAGGATAAATTGCGTCAAATTACAGACAATGACTCCAAAAGATGGGAGTTTCAGTAATATGTAATTCGCAAAAAGACAACTATAAAAATTATAATTCTTTGAAAACGTATTTTTGGGCAAAGATTTCTGAAACAGGCCAGAGTCACAATAAAGTAGATAAATGTTAAATGTTTACAAAAATGCAGTGTTCCAGTCCTTGAATCCAGTCCAGAGTTTCTCTCTCTCATTCAAAGTCAGCTAAATGCTGTTATCTCAGTCTGTGTCGTCAGTGATAAACAATTTACAGGAAGTGTTCCAGTGAAAATCATAGACACAGAGAAGTTAAAGGAAATCATGTTACAGGCAGTTCAAAACTTTTAAAAGTTCCACATTTATGATTGTGCACATTAAATTTGTTGTTAAAAGTTTCAACAACTAAATGCCTTTAAAGAGGAGTTTTAAAATAAATTTAAATAAGTTAAATAAAAATGAAGACCTGATTATAAAAGGGAGATTAAATTGTTTGATTAAATTGTTATGACCAGTAATTTTTGTTTTGTCTCATCTTAGTCTCCACCATGGTACAAGGCTGATGGAGTAGACAATGGTGATAGCGATGCTGAGATTAAACACAGAGAATAAGCTATGCTGTTGTTTTGAATATGTTAATAGTTTTACTGATAACATACTGCTGTTATTAACCGGTCTCCCTGTTTTGAACACTATCAGGCAGTCGAAATAACTCTGGTGGTTCTTGAATGCACCTTCCCTAAGCTCCAGAGAATACCTGAACCTGAAGAAAACTCGAAGATCCGCAAAGGGAATGAAAGGGTTAAACAGTAGAGCACGAGGGCGTCCACTCAATGACGGGTAAGTTCCCCTAGTGGCCACGTAGGGGACAACCTAAGGCAGAGGTTCGCCGCCGCTCCTGGGCATCTACCCAAAAACAGGGGAAGGGAGATGTTTTCTGTGACAACTGGATGAGAGTTGAGAGGATGTCTGTGGTTGGCTAGTAGCATCCTTCAGAGGGGGGACCTGTTAAATTGCAGAAGTCTGCCCCAAAACTGAGTTCCTCCATACCAGGTCACTGCAACCGCATTCCTTGACAAGTGTCCCCAACTTGTAGAAGATGCCAGGGGGAGTCCCTGAAGAGGTTGTTTATAAAGAGATAATGGGAATGTGCTTTCAAGAGCTGGCTGAGAACATGATGTGATTGACCTTTAGTTGTTGTGGAGACCATAACAAAACTTTATAATATCAAGAACATTATTTTTTTTTTTTTTTGGCTTATGGGAAAGAACTGAAAATTAATAGAAATTGAACTAATATGTCTCTATCATAGTTTTCACTCCTGCAGGTCGTTAGACATGGTGGTGACTAAAGATGAAGAGCGTTTTTTACAAATTAAAGAGATGGTCTGGATAACAAAGGTTAAGTGAATTTTTAAACTAAAAGTAAACTTAGTAATGCTCCTAGCATACTTTATTTGAGATTATCAAAATGGGTCTAATTGAGAGTTACATATTTACATTTAAGAAATTTGTGAATGATTATGGTTTCTAAATGGCAAATAATTTACTATTGCATTCTGCCAAAAAGTTACAGTCTTAGACTGCTGAGGAAAACTGTTGACTGAGAGAGAGATTGTGAGTGGAGGCTGGGTATGGCACTCTGTTATCAAACTGATAAAGGAACTAAAACAACCTAGCAAACTTTTCTAAAAACAAATTAAGTATAAACAGACATTTTTAAACACACTTTTAAACTGAATAAGTTAAACCTAGAGAAGATTTTAAAGCTTAAATCTTTGTACTTGAATATGAGCGATTTGTATTCATGTCTGAGTGTGTGTGAGTTTTGTATGTCCCCATAGTGTGAATATGTGTCATTAACCTCTGGAATGATAGTTTGATCATTACAGATGGGTTAAGTGAATTGACAATCTATACAGAAGCCGATAATTCTGATGGGATCTGATGAAACGACGATACAAAACATGGGACGAGCTTTAATTGGACTGAATATCCAGCTCGGTCTGCTAGTGGTAAATATGACTAATTTTGTCATTTATGATGTTAATTTCAAGTTATTCTCTGGATTAGTTTAAACAATTGTGTAAGTTGAAATTGTGAAGCTGAAGATTGCCGTCCATTATGGGGTTTAAAACCCTTGTCTAAATTCAACTGAGGGTCTAAATTTAAATACTATCAACTATGAGTGATCCGAGTGTTATAGACTTGACGTTATAAGACTTGACGTTATAAAACTTGACGGCAGAGATAGTGTGACACATTGGCTAAAGTCACCCTCCAAATTATCCAGAGAGCACCCTCACATTTATGAAGACCGGTGGGCGATCAGAGTGAATAAAACTTATAAAAGTTTTTATTGATTTTCATCCATTAAGAGGATGCATGACATTAGATCAGCCATTCATACAAAAGGGTTAATGAAACAGCAGCTATGAGACTGTCTGTGTAACTTAGGGATTTACTTTGTGACTTAAAGCACAAGTAATATTTTTAAAGATAAACTCAAGGGCAGAACATTTACTTACTGAGTAATTAGAAGGTTTGAAACTCAGTTAATAATATTGAATTTGTCTAAATCTGTTATCTGCCCTAATATATAGACCTCCAAACAGGAATGGGGATTTTATACATGAGTTCTCTGAACTTTTATTGGTTATGGTCCGTTCTTTTGACAATATTTTTAATTTTGAGAGACTTCAGCATAAATGTGTGTGGTCCTTTAAAGCCCTTGGCGAAAGATTTTGTACCTTTATTAGAGCCTTTTGATTTTTTACAGTATGTTTCTGGCCCAACACATGAGCGTGGTCATAATACAGAGTCCGCTCTTTTGAAAGTTATAAATGATATTCTACATAGTATGGATTTTAGAAAGAGTGTTGTTTTTCATTACTGTTAAATCTAACTGCATCATTTGATACCATTGACCCTAAGATTTTCATTGATTGTCTTTGAGATTTGGTTGGCATTTAAGGTTTAGCCCTGGAATGTTTTTCCTCATATCTAAAAGATAGGACTTATTTTAGTCAATCCTGGGACTTTTTCATCCGTTACCCCTCTCTTGTATGGGGTCCCTTATGGCTCAATTTTGGGACCAGTTTCTTTGGGGGTGATCTTTGAAAAAAAATGCCACTCATTATCATTTGTATGCTGATGACTCTCACATTTATTATCAAGTATCCATTCAATCTTTGTTTGAATGTTTAGAGTTAAGTGCTGGCTAACAATTTTCTCCAGCTGAATGAGTCTGAGTTTATTTTATTTGGTAATAAGGGATGTCTTTATGATGTCAGTGTCTGCCTAGGATTCCTTTCAGGGAAAAATCTTTATAGTTTGAAAAACCTAAGAAGCATTCTTGATTCTGAGCTCAAATCTGATCGTCAAATTAATGAATTTGTTAAAAAGAGTTTTAATCATCTTAGCTCTATATCTAAGTTGAAGTCTATCCTCTGTTTTTATGACATGGAGAAGGTTGTGCGTGCCTTTATGCTATTTTGTTTGAATTACTATACTGTATCTGGGTGTGAGTCAGGTCTCTCTCTCTCCTGCAGATCGTTCAGAATTCAGCTGCTAGGCTTTTAAGAAGAGAGAGTACACATTCCAGTGCTTATCTAACAACAATGGCTTCCTATTCGTTTCAGAATTCATTATAAGTGTTGAAAGTGCTTTATTAATAAAGGTTGAGTTAATATCATATTTTTGTTTTTGCAAAAAAAAAAACAGTAGAGATAAGTGGAACTGAGGCTGATAATATTTTTGGGATCAGAAAGACTAAACATTTGATAGAGAAATACATTGACAAGTAATTAGGGTGAAAGTAATAAAATGAATGTTGTGAACAGAAAAATTCAGATCTGAATTTGGATCAAGAAAATCTGACAGTTCTTGTTCAGCTTATAACAAATTTGAAAGATAGCAAACCTAATGGTATCTGATGAGCCAAAGGACAATGAAAGGGTTTAGATTTTGGTCATAACGCATAAGCAGGTTTAACAAACTGAGATACTGAGAACAAAATTCACTTTAAAGGAAATCATTATTATTTGATTTTGAATTTTGGAATGTTCACATGGTTTGAATACTGTGAAATTATTTGTTTCAGTGGAAATAATTATTGAAATGATTATTTGAATTTGTTTCATTTTTTTTATTTCTGTTTTTGAAAAAGAAAATTTTAAGATGTCCTGCAATTAAGATGGTACATGCTATTTGCCTGTTAAATTAATAACACTTTCGGAAACTAGAAGCTTAGACAGATTATTATGGGAGTTATCTATTCTTTCATTGTTTTTATTTAGACCACCTCTGCAATTCCGATCTCTTTCGTAGTTCTGATATTGACTGCATTATCTTTCCTGATGTGGATTCAAATTTCTCTCTGGACAGGTCGATTTCATGCCTTTTCGACCAATTGGGAATGTGAGATAACTGATAACCGTCCATCATGGGTTAAATACCATGCCTAAATTCAACTGAGGGTCTAAATTTGATTCCAAGTATGTATCGTAAGGTTATTGATAGATGTTATCGTTTGGACGGAAATGAGACCGTGACCTTTTAGGCTTGGTCACTCACCAAATTATCCAGAGAAAACCCTCATTATGCAAACAGGCCAATGGTTAAACGACAGTGGAGTGAACGTGTTTCAGAGCAACTTCAGCTCATTAAGCTTGATTCCAATTGCCATGACCAGCAAAAACCAAAGTGTTTGTCCCGGATAGTTTTTGTTTTTTGTATTTCTTTAAATCTGCCTGCAGGACTATTAACACTGTGGAGGAGGAGATGAGGCTGTTGCAACTGACCAACCGCTTGAACAACCAACTGACAAGAGAGAAGCCCAACGCCCTGTTGTGAGTGGAAGGTTGGAGAGCCCCTGCCATGGGGACCGGAATTTTTAGTATCCGGCTTGTCCATGATGGGGTGAAGAGACAACTGTGACCCGTCAGGGAAGCATGCGTCACCACTCCGGCCTTCCGTAGCGATCTCACTGGATAGACCAGACGTGGTGGTATTGGACCCCACATTGGTCTAAAAGAGGGGACTGAAGGCGGATAATCAAAATCTCTTGTCTCTTCTATTTACATTATATATATATATAATTTTTATTTTTCCTATTTATACCTATATTCTTTTCTTTGTAATTTTTCATATGTACTTTTTCCTTTTTCTTATTTGAATGAGTTGTAAAGAGTGATTTATAATCAAGTTAGGGCTTTTTATTAGTTAAAAACCTTTCTTTACTTTTCTGTAGTTTTCCATAGAGTAAGGATGAATATTGTCAGCACTTCTCAACAGATAGAGAATGTTATCAGAATATTTTGGGTACTGTTTCTGCTGAGAGTTGGAGCCTGAGCCGAGTTCAGCCTTGGAGAAGCTGTATGTGTGTGTGTTAATATGGTCTGTATTGGTGAGGTGATTAGCTGGCACCATAAAACTTGTTGTTCTCGACAAGCCACGTCACGAACCCGTCAACCATGTGATCAACGAAGATAAGCTTCAGACTGTCTGCTCTTGTGTGGAAAATTACTAGTTTTGTATTTCTTTCTTTCTTTCTTAGCCAATCAGGATCATTTAAACGTCATCATTGACGTAGTTAGCACCCTCTGTTAGAGTATAATTGCTGTAACAATGTTATTGTATTTGGGGCGGCCTACGAACTCCTTGTGAGACCTGAAGCTGGCTTCTGCTGATGAAACTGCAAACTAAACTTCACTAAAATTTCTTCTATTGACTGCACTTCTGACTCCTGGTCTTCATTCAACATATCTGGTCCTCGGGTCTTAACTGTAAATTCCCCTACAAGAGTTTTTGGTTCAAAGGTGATTCTGAGGCATGCAAGAGTTTGTAAGACTTAAAATTGCTTTGGAAAATATCCTCCCAGTTAATGCTACAGAGAGGTTTAAATTCCAGATATTGATGGACCATCTGAAATTAGAGGAGGCTCTACTAATTGCTGACTCATACTGCCATTCGCAACACCCTTACACAAGGACAATGACTGCTTTAGACCAGCAGTATGGCCAGCCACATCAACTAGCTCTACAACGGATTGCAGAGTTAATGGATGGACCAAATATTGCTTTTTGAGACCCGAAGGCATTTAAACTTTTTGCTCTCAAAGTTCGTTCACTGGTTGGCATGTTGGAGCAATTAGGTAGTAAGGGCACTTTCGAGTTACAGTGTGGGTCTCATGTGTCTCGGCTGATGGGGAAGCTCCCGCATGACCTGAGATCAGCATTTCGCAGGTTTGCACATCCACATCATGTGCCCATCCCTACACTTTCAGATTTCGCTGCGTGGCTCGAGTATGAAATCCAAGTTCAAGAGGACAATACAAGGTATGCAAGCACTCAACCTAGAGGCCCATTGCCAAGAACAAGAGAGCCTAACAGAGACTTTAAGTCAGCCACTAAAAGCACCACAATCTATCTGGGCACTGAAAAGGATTTTCCTGTGTCTACACAGTCTGTTCCACAATCTAAGACTCTCCCGAGACCCTACTGTCCCTACTGTGACAACAGTAAGCACTCCCTCAACAACTGTACGAATTTCAAACAGCTTACTAAAGAGCAAAAGAGAATTTGGCTAAAAGACAACAACAGATGTTGGCGCTGGGGCAGAACTCACATGGCAGCAGAATGCAACCTAAAAATGTGCTGCAAACAGTGCGGAAGCCGGCACCTCATGGTTCTGCACGACATCAGTGCTGGTAAGCCAGAGAATCCACGGGTTCAAGATGAAACTGTTGATACCAATACCTGTCTGCTTAACACCATGAATGAGATTCTCCTGATTCATAAGCCACCTACCAGCTGAAAGGTTCTTCTTAAAATCAGCAAAGTGATCATCAGAAACGGGAAGAGGAAATTGAATGCATACGCAATCCAGGATGATGGATCAGAAAGAACTATCCTCTTACACAGTGCAGCTCAGCAGTTGGGCCTCATAGGTCGGCCAGAAGACCTTCCGCTTCGAACAGTGAGACAGGAGCTACAAATTCTCAGAGGCGCAGCAGTCTCATTTACAATCTCTCCAGTTGCTCAGCCCACTAAACAGTACTCTATCAAAGGTGCTTTCACTGCCAAACAGCTAAGCTTAGCAGAACACTCACACCCAGTGAAGAATCTGAAGGAGAGATATCGTCATCTTAAAGGACTTCCACTTCATGATTTTGAAGCAGTCTGTCCCGTTCTGCTCATTGGATCGGACTACCCACATCTGATCACCCCTGTGGAACCAGTAAGGCTAGGCCCTTCAGGGGGACCTGCAGCAATAAAAACATTACAGGGCCCAGTCTGGCACTTGCATAATGACATGAAAGAACAGCACTGTCTCTTCACCTCAGTTTCGTTCCCAGAATCAGATCTCTACAAGCAAGTGGAAAAACTATGGCAGATGGACATTCTGCCCTGGCGCAACGAAAATACTTGTATCAGATCCAGACAGGATCAGGAGGCTGTTGAACTTTTGGAAAGGAAGACAGTGAGGGTAGAGTTAGATGGTGTCAAGCGATATGCAACCCCGCTATTGCGTGTCAAGAACATGCCTGAGCTCAGAGCACCCAAAGAGTCAGTTTTGTCACAGCTCAGGGCCACAGAGAAGAGACTGGGAAAAAACCCACAGAAAGCAGTTACATATACTGCCGAGATATTGAAACTGGAACAAGCAGGCTACGTTAGTAAGTTGCCACAGAATGCTGAGACAGAGTCTTCCTGTTCTTGGTACATCCCACATCACATGGTGCAGCACAATGGGAAAAACAGGATTGTTTTCAACTGTTCGTTTCAATATCATGGGCAAAACCTGAATGAGCTTCTGCTCCCTGGGCCAGTGTTGGGACCATCCTTACTTGCTGTTTTACTCAGATTTAGGGAACATTCAGTGGCAGTCAGCAGTGACATCAAGGGGATGTTCCACCAAGTTCGACTGCTCCCAGAAGACAAACCACTCTTGCGTTTCCTCTGGAGAGACCTAAATGTACAGGAACAACCAAGTGTGTACGAATGGCAAGTCCTCCCTTTTGGTACTACCTGTAGCCCCTGCTGTGCAGTTTATGCACTTCAGAAACACGTCCTTGATCACAGTCAGCTCGGAGAGGACGTACACAATTCTGTGCTGAAATCCTTTTACGTAGATAACTGCCTACAAAGTTTCACTTCAGCAGAAGCAGCACAATGTTTCGTTGGAAGGATAAGGAGCTTGCTGGCAGATGGAGGCTTTGAACTGAGGCAGTGGTCCAGCAATGTCCCTTCAACAATAAGTCACCTTCCACATGAGGCCATATCGGACAGTGCAGAACTCTGGATTTCACAAGGCCAAACAGACATCCAGGAGTCAACATTAGGGCTCCTCTGGAACCATCAGTCTGACACTATCTCCTACAAATACCGTGCCAAGGACCACGGCGAGACTACCATGCGCAACATATACAGAATCCTGGCCAGCCAGTATGACCCATTGGGTTACCTCAGCCACTATACCACTCGCGCCAAGATCATTGTACAACGTCTGTGGGACAAAAAACGGGATTGGGATGATCCACATTTGCCTACAGATCTGCTACAAACCTGGACTGAATGGGAGGAGGAGCTACCAGACCTACAGAATATTGTCCTGCCACGGTGTTATTGTAGCCCCAACAAAGACACTGAAACGAGCCTAAGAGACGTACATGTTTTCTGTGACGCCTCCGAACGGGCTTATGGCTCTGTGGAATATCTTCGCACAGAGGACCAACACGGGCAAACAGAGGTAGCTTTCCTAACAGCAAGATCACGGGTAGCACCAAAAAAACAACAGTCAGTTCCCCGACTAGAATTGTGCGCTGCACTGACGGGAGCTCAACTTGCCAAAGTACTCAGAACTGAGTTGAACCTGCCCATACGCCAAACAATCTTGTGGACGGACTCCACCACCGTCCTCACATGGTTGCAATCCAACTCGTGCCGGTTCAAGGTATTTGTTGGGACTCGAGTAGCAGAGATCCAAGATCTCACAGAGCAACACAGCTGGCGGTATGTCCCCCCCGCAAGTAATCCAGCAGACGACATCACTCGGGGAAAGAGACTCTGTGAGCTTGGTCCTGAAAGCCGCTGGTACCAAGGGCCACTTTTCCTGAAAGATCCCCCAAATCTGTGGCCTGAATGCCCCAGTCCAGAGGAACCAGACAATAACGAAATTCGGAAAACTTGTGCTGGTACTTTGATATGTTTCACATCCTCTGATTTCGATCAGTTTAAGACTCTCGAGGAGCTAATCGAGTACACAGCTCTTCAAGGAGCAGCCGATGGCAAGCCCACAGCCAGCGACTACAGTAGTGCTGAAATTAGTGTCTTGCAGCAAGCACAGCAAGAATGTTTCCCATCAGACTTGGAACAGTTAAGAGCCTGTAAACCGCTTGCCAGCAACAGTCGTTTAAGAGCACTGGCCCACGAATTCGATGGAGAGACTAAATTAATCAGAGTCGTGGACGTTTATGTCATAGTCCCTACCTTGAACATGATAACATGCACCCTATTGTACTGGACCCAAGGCACCCCATCACTAAACTTATCATTCAAAGTTATGATTCCAAACTATGTCATCCAGGTCCTGAGAGGGTTTTCGCAGAACTCCGCCGTAAATACTGGGTTCTCAGGGGCAGAGAAGCCGTCAAGCACCTGCAGCGTGTGTGTGCGCACTGCCAAAAATGGAGAAAAAGACCAGAGGTACCTAAAATGGCAGACCTCCCCCCAGCAAGACTGCGTCTTTTCAAGCCTGCCTTTTACTCCACTGGAGTTGACTGTTTGGTCCCTATAACATCAGAGTTGGCCGACGCAGTGAGAAAAATGGGGAATAATATTTAAATGCCTCACAACCCGAGCAGTATACATTGACCTACTCCACAGTCTGGAAGCCAATTCCTTCCTTATGGCACTCAGACGTTTCACGGCTAGACGAGGAAAACCCCATGAGCTGTTTTGAGCTGCTCTCGTTCCAGACCTGCAGAGACAATTGGCCAAACAACAAATTGAATTTCATTTCAACCCTCCTAACTCACCACACTTTGGAGGTTGCTGGGAGCGAGAAATTCGCTCTTTAAAAAACGCACTGATGGTCACTCTAGGAACTCAATCAGTGACCCTTGAGGTCCTTCAAACTGTGCTGGTGGAGATTGAAGGAATCTTGAACTCGAAACCTCTGGGATATACATCATCCGATGTTTCTGATTCTAATCCCATTACTCCAAATCTTCTCCTCATGGGGCGAACAGACGCTTCACTCCCTCTGACAGTATACCCCCAGTCTGAGCTGGTCAGCCGACGTCGATGGCGTCACAGCCAGATCCTTGCAGACCAATTTTGGAAACATTACCTCAAATTCTACCTCCCTGGCCTTCAAAGTCGTCAGAAATGGCAAAATGACATTCCAGACATCAAGAACAGTACAGAACATACACTCGACCAGTTGCACGCATTATACAATTACCTGCCATTCCTGATTAAATTATTATCTCCTCAGTCCAATAGAAGCCTTATTTTATGTGTACATATTTCCTTATGGAAATATGGGGGCGGCTGTAAAAAAGGCTATTGATTCTTTTACACTAACCTTTCTAATACATGTCTTTTCTGCATTTTGAGGCACACATACAACCACCTTACCTGAGCCAATCAGTAACCAGGAACCTTGACCGCGTGATCTCTTCCCCCCCCCCCCCCCCCCCCCCCCCCCCCCCCCGATCGGAGTTCAGCGATAGGAGTTCGGTGCAGCGGAACACGGAGATGGACGCTGGAGTTATTGCAGCAAAATAACTCGTTTATAACAAGTTTATAGATCGTTTGTGGTTAAAGTTGTTGTGCGTGTATGCAAAAAAAAACACAACAACACCACGACCATAGAACTGTGAGTGGTGACAATAAAGGGTTAATTCAACAGTCAATTGCATCTTCAATTGTCTCTAACCGGACAGTCTTTGGTGGGTCCGACTCTTGTCCCGGCAACTTCTCAGCGACGAAGCCCTTCTAAGAGCCAGTCGTTTTTTCACACCTAATCCACATCCTCTCAAATCCCCTCATCACAACAAGAGACAACAGCAGCCACAGGCAGTATTACCCATTCAAGTACTGTTTGTTGTAGCCAGTGTGCGTGTTTGGGATAAATCATGCATGTAGCTATACTGGAGAGAATTAAATTCCATCAAACTTTTTTTGTAAAACTTCATTCTGTCTATTAGGCATGTGGGCCTGTCTACTGGACAGTCATGTTGTAAAAAGTGTTCCCCTTCTTAAATGGACTATTCCAGCCATCCCTGTCAGTCAGTGCGAAATTGACTATTCCAAATCTTTCCATCGGCGTTCGCTAAGTGACTGAGAAGGGAAAGCTGAGAGCTGACGGATGATTAAGGGAAAAGAGATCGGCTGAAGATTGTGTATAGTTTGTAGCAGTGGTCGCCAACCCGTCGATTGCGATCGACTGGTCGATTTTTGGGCACCATCCAGTCGATCGCGATCGATTGGTCGACCTTTATCACTATCCCGGAAGCTCCCAAAAATAAGAGCGTTTCAGTTGCCAAATTAGCGAGTCTGTCATGCACCGCGCTCTGCAAGCTCCGATAGGACGACAACAACTCCGTTCCGCGTTCCTCCGTTGTTTACAGATCATATTCTGCTGCTTATGTAACAGTGTTGTCTCTGCGTTGTGTTGTGTTGTGTTGAAATGACTCAGGAGGAACATCAATTCGCGCACAAGATCTCTTTTTATTCTGTTAGTAACACAGAACAGCGGTGGTTAGAGTTGATATGTCTGCTTTGCACAATCTCGCAGCCACTCACACTCTCGGATGGCGCAATTCTAAATGACCCCACCGGAACAAATTAATTATGCCGCCAAATCTAGACGGATGGAATGCAATTAAAGGGACCGTGCATGAAAAATAAATGTAGCAAGTGGAATCACATATTTGATCCGTTACACTCCCCCCTGCTGAATTCCACTTGCTTCTGTACAAATTAATGACACCCAAACAATGACCACCAAACTAACATTAGGTACATGCCCTCAAGAACCATATATATCAATAAAGAAAAAGAAAATAAAATAAAAAAAAATACATTTGAAGATAGTTCAGAGTCTTCCAAACTTCATGAAAAGTCATAGTACATTTCAATGTAGACACGATTCCCCACAGGAATTACAGTGAAAAGAGGGTGGCCAATCCCCAAGACACTCTTAGACAAACATGCCTGTTACATGTTAACTAGTCAATGACAATTCATACATTTAGACACCAAGTTACTCAGCATAGAGACTTCACTTCCGTCTCAAATTAATGCATTAAAGTCACACCAAAACATTACAGTAACATTTGCAAAATGTATACCATAGAAAAGAGAAAGAAAAAAAACAAGAAAGATGAAATACCATATAGAAATCAAGCAACATATGCATATTTACCCCAGAACCTTTTGGTGATTCATTATTTCAATAAACCTGATTCATTATTTCAATAAATGTTTAAACAATCTACCAGCTCTGGATCTCATACGACTCAAAGAACTTCCATCAGAAAAGTTACGAATACTGACACTTTTGTCTTCAAAACTACCATTAGGCGTCTCAACACTCAAAGAAACAGGAGGAATTATATCAACTTGATCGCCAGCGGATTCAGGTACAATTCTGTCCATACTCTCAACATCCTCATAGCCCTCTGGTCCCAGCTGGGTAGTGTTAGAGCTGTTAATCACGTTATGGTCTAAACCATTAGGCTGAGTTGAATGCACCGTCTGTGTCGATTCAGGAACGTTCATAGCTTCCTCCAAATCGTCCAAGTCTGCATGATTTGTGCCATTCGAAGGCAGCTGTGATACCCACTCTTGTGTTCTGTAATTTGAAGCGTCGACAGACATATCAACGACCACAGAATCAACACTCTCAGAGTCACTTAGATGGTTTTCAGTCATATCATCTCCCAAGTCATCATCAGGAAGAGGAAGGAAGTTTACTGGCATTATCAGGTTACGATGTACAGTCTTTACAACGCCAGTCTGACTGTGCTGTATCCTGTAGGTATGACTGTCTGCATTAAGTTCAACAACTGTGTACTCTGTATCCTCCCAAAGGTCAGCAAGCTTGCGTTTACCACATACTCCCTTGTTGGCGACCAAGACTCTATCACCAACATCAATTGGTCCACCCTTGACTCTCCTGTTGTACAAGTTCGTATGTCTCTTGAGTTGTTTTGTGGCAGCTGTCTGTGCGATATGCATTTCATGTCTCTCCGAAGATCCCGGACATAATTGTTATAGTTTACAAAATCAGGATTGTCTAGAACAGTTTCAGATATCAGATCAATTGGCAGCCGTGGAATCCTTCCAAACATCAATAGGAAAGGAGCATACCCTGTGGTTTCGTGGATGGTACAATTGTACGCAAAAGTTAGAGATTTTAGTACTTTTGGCCATCTTTGCTTGGTCTCTGCAGGCAGAGCACGTATCATATTTCCCAGTGTCCAGTTCATCCTGTCACAAGCTCCATTTCCCATGGGGTGATATGGAGTTGTCCTTGACTTCTGGACTCCAGCAACATTCAACAGCTCAGCGATCAGGGCACTCTCAAAGTTGGCTCCTCTGTCAGAGTGAATATGGCCTGGGAAGCCATAAACACAGAAGTAGTTATGCCACAGTTGATGCGCCACCGCTTTGGCAGACTGATTTGGACACAAGAAAGCATTAGCCACTTTTTTGAAGTGATCGGTAACAACAAGATCATACAGGGACCGATTGGAAGAGTCCTCGGCTGACCAAAAGTCTATGCAGACTAGTTTGAGAGGCTCTGTCGTGATGATGTTCTCCAATGGCGCACGACCCTCTAGTTCTGGTGTCTTGCTGACCACACATCGATGACAACGTTTCACATAATCCCTCACATCCTTCTCCATGCCATGCCAAAAGAACCTTTGCCGAGCAAGATATAAAGTCCGCTGCTGACCTTGATGTCCTGCTTGGTTGTGAATGCCCTTCAACACCATGTTTTTCACTGCATCAGGCACAACATACAGGTAAGTTTTTCTCTTGGTGAAACTATTCTTTGAAACCCTGTATAACACAGCATTCTTCTTCAGCAGGTTTCTCCAGTTTTTCAAAAGTTTCAAGGCAGCTATCAGCTCATTTGTCCGTTCCCTCCTATTTGGTCTCCGTCCTCTCTCAACAAAGTAAATCACCCTGCTCAAAATATTGTCTCTTTGTTGTTCCTTGATTAGATATTCATGTGACAGCACATCAACATCAGGTGATTCAGATGGAATTATTTCTTGAGGAAGATGAGGCAACGACAATGCATGTGACTTGATAGCTTCGCTGCTATGCCTACGAGTGAAGAACAGCTTCCACTTCCTGCTTTGACACAGTACCAGGTAAGGAAACTTTAGCTGTATGACTTGCAACGGCCACTTCTCCAGAAGTACTGTCAAGGGGGTGAGTAGACCAGCGAAAGACATCTTGGATGCAGTCCGTACGCACACCTTCAGCTTCTGCCAGCAATTTATCATACAGAACTCTCGTTGGACGATGGAGTACACTAGGGTGCACAAAGATCTCTCGACTCAGGGCATCAGCAACTACATTTTTAGGACTAGGAATGTACTTGATAGCAAAGTCATATGGTGCCAGTTTAGCAACCCACCTGTGTTCACAAGCATCCAATTTTGCTTTGGACAGAATATAGGTCAATGGGTTGTTGTCTGTTCAGACTGTAAATTTCTGATCCCTGAGCCAGTGATGAAATTTGTCACAAATTGCCCATTTCATGGCGTAGAATTCTAACATATGTGCAGGGTATCTTGATTGAGCATAGGTAAGTGACTTGCTTGCAAAAGCAATTGGCCTGGCGGTCGTCCCATTACAAGGAACTTGCAACAATACAGCTCCAAGCCCATTACAAGAGGCATCCACAGAGAGCAGAAATTTGGATGAGCCAACAAGACTTGGTCAAGTAACGCCTGCTTCAATTTGTGAAATGAATGACTGCAATCCTCAGTCCAATCTGAAGCAGACAACTCTCTCCGACACAATCGACGTTTCCCTTTTCCACCTGGAGCCTTTCTTCCAGTCGTAAGATTGAATAATGGTTTTGCAATGGTTGAACAGTCTTCTGTGAATTGTTGGTAAAACACTACCATTCCCAGAAAAGACCTAATTTTCTACTGGCAGGGGACATTGGTACCCTCAACCATAAGATCATTCTCAGTGACTGAAGTAATGGCTTTGACTTTTTCAGGATCAGTAGCAATTCCGTCTGCACTGATGATGTGACCTAAAAATTTGACAGAACTCCTCAATAGATAACATATCTTTGGAGCAAGCTTGAGGTTATGAGTCTTCAACCGCTTAAACACCATTTCAAGACGCTCCAACGCCAGCTCTTCGGTGGGTGCAAATACTAGAACATCATCTAGATGACACACCAGGCTGTCGAAATTCTTATCTCCAAATATTTTCAACATCATTCGCATGAAAGTGGCCGGACTATTACACAGGCCCTGTGGTAAACGATTGTATTCGTATAACCCAAAGGGAGATGTGAATTTCCGGTCATCTTCATGAACTTCTACATTATAATATCCAGATGTGAGGTCCATAGTTGAAAAGTATGCATTTCCACCCAGCAAGAGTGTCTGCTTGATGGGGAAGGGGATGTGCGTCTTTGATTGTGCGAGCATTAATCCAGCAAAAATCTGTGCAAATTCTCAAATCTCCTGACTTCTTCCAGACTAGAACAAGAGGTGACGCAAACTCACTAGAAGATTTCCGTATGATCTCACGTTCTTCCATCTCATTCAAAGCCTGTCGAAGTTTGTCATATTGATTCGGAGCAAGGCGTTGATATGGCATCCGAAAGGGCTTATCGTTGCTTAGGCGGATGCGATGAACAAAACCTGTTGCCTTTCCGCAGTCTAACTTGTGTCTTGAGAATATAGAATGGTACTGAGAGACAAGCTGCACCAGTTTTGCTTTGCAGTCTGCAGACACGTTGCAAAAATCCACATCCAAGTCACCTAAGCCCAATTTATGCAAGGCTGACGTGTCATCAGTAGTACACAAATCATTCGATCCAGGTTTGACTGGTAAACTCAGAGCATCATCTGATACACTCATCTCTTCCTGTCTGTCAGTTAAAACATCAGCGGTTCTCTGAACATTTTGCTCTAGATCAAATAAGCAACCATCAGAAAGTCCAAAGTCAAAATCTTGTAAGGCCATGCAAGGAAAAGCATCAGCAAGTGTAGAGTTTCTTTTCAAAGTCACTGCTTTCTCTGAAGGATTTATCACTTTGAGCGGGACCCATCCATCTTTACGTATCAAGGCCACTGTCTTTCCCACCAACACAGACCTTGGTCTTGATTTTACTTTACTGGGCTCCAAAAGGACAGCGCTTCCAGTTCCATGTTCTGAGTGCTTTGCAGTTTGCCCCAAACTAAGTTTTCAGACATGGGCTCAAGTCATACTGCTTTCTTGATTTTTACTGATCCTACTAAATCAGGGACATTACCGTCACTCCATGTCTCCACATTGGCCAGTAGGTCAAGCAGCTTGCTTTGTTCAGTGATCTCGCTCTCACAGCCTTTAGACACACTCATTAGAGACTCTGAAGAACTTCTCAGCTGATGAATCAGATGTTTCAGGAAATTACTGCCAAAAATTAAATCATCACCCTGGCCTTCGACTACCAAAGTCGGAACAATGACGTGACAGCCATACACGTCCATATCCAGCTCGCACACTCCTAATGGGTTTGTTCTGGTGCCTCCACATCCGACCAAAACAACGTCTGTTGGGGAAAGTGAAGGGCTGGGCAACACCCCAGTACTTAATAATTGTGGTAACAGCTTTGAGCTCATGGTGCAAGCCATCGACCCAGTATCAAGCATTGCTTTTGCCTCAACTTTTCCACCAATAGACACTGAAGTGTAGAACAGATCATCATATGGCTCAAGTTTCTGTGTATTTTGTAGAATAACTGTACATGTAGAAATAAACTCTCCACATAAACTATTATATACAGATTCCAGATCATAATCCATTAATGATGGAGGATCATCCTTTGGCCTTACACTCACCCCCTCCACATGCAGGCCTACTCGTTTCCTGAAAGTGGAACAGGATCAGTCTCACTCAACATATTGGGCATGCAGGCTTTGATTTTAGGATACTCTGCGCGTGCATGAGCTGCCTTGTGACAAAGAAAACACAGATGATTTGCTCATCTGTGCAATTTGGCAGACATCTCCACACACTTCGTAGGGTAGAGTGGGTCTAGCTCTGTTCCTCTGTGATTTAAACTGATGTCTCTCTGTGCCAGCCTGATTTCTTGATTGCCCATGCTCCAGCACCCGCTCCAACATAGATAAAATTTGTTCCATTGGTTCAATGGGCTCTCTAGACTTAGGCTTCGTCCACACGAGAACGGTGCATTCCCTAACCGCTCTTTTTTTCCTTTCGTTCTAAAAAAAAAATGCCGTAAACACGGCATCGGCGCAAGAAATCTCAGCGTCCACACGAGAACACTGAAACCGACTGAGAACGGTGTAGTATAAATGCCAGACCAGTATGGGGCGCTGTAATTCTGCCACAGATACACACTATACACGGAGAAGAAGAGTTTGAGCATGCGCACAACCTTGCGCGCTGAATGCGCTGAATATTTACAGACGTGCACTGCTGCAAGATGACACGGAGTGACTGCCCTGTTGCATTGTAATTCTTGATTTTATATTGTTTGCCCTGCACTACATGTTGTGTTTTGCTCACTGCTGCACTTTATACCTGTTTTTTCAGGTTATTTTTAATTGTTCTATTTTCCAATAAAAAAAAGTTCTTGAATTTTTGCTCTCATTTATTTTCACTCTACATTCAATACAACACTTTCAAAATAAACATTAGTACATTTTCAAAAAGGTAAATACTGTAAAAAAAAAAAAAACATTTTTAAGGGTTAAGGTACTTTGTGAGTACTCTCCTCACTCTCTTTCCCTCTCCCTCGTTAAAGTCTGTGAAGCCTTTTCAGTGCAGCATATCTGGCTTTGACACGACCAAAAGCACACTCATGTCCACAATCTGTTTTTTCAGAGGAGGGATCTGGCCAGTCTTAAAGTACAGGTTGAGCTTTGAATTAGCAAAAGCCCGTGCATCGTGTACACTCCCGGGCCACTTTATCACAACATCCATAAATCTGTACTTATAATCACAGACCGCCTGTACATTGATAGAATGTTTGCCTTTCCTGTTGATGTAGTCCATCAAATTGGCAGACAGCTGCTTGATTTCTATGTGTGTGCCGTCGACCACTCCCAAACACTGTGGCATGCCATGAGCACGATGGAAATGCAAAACCAGATCCTTAGCCTCGGACTCCGTAAAAGGCAACTTTATGTACTTTTAGCCGTCCTGCAGCACGAGCACAATCATGTAGTCCGCCATTACTGTTGTTGCTGTTACGTGTTGTTACGAGCCGACACGTGATGTGATGACATCATCGTTCTCACAAAAGATGCGGATTGGCCGTCCACACGAGAACGCAAGGGTGTCGTTCTCAGATCTTTCCACTTTAGGTCTCCAAAGAGAGCGGATTCAGTCACCAAGAACGCCGGATCCGTGTGGACGCAACGCCAATCCGATACGAAATGTATGCGGTTACAGTGATTTGCGTTCCTGTGTGGATGGGCCCTTAGTTTGAGATGAATCAGATTCGGGTTTACCGGTTGTCTTAACCTTTGTTTCGTTAGGCTGAGCAGCAACTTCCTGTTTCAAACATGTGATGGCCAGAGGCACTCTACTCACAGAGCCACACCGTTTCTCTCTGCCATACTCTTCCAAACGTGCATGAACATCACGTGCCGTCCATTGCTCCACAGGTCTGCATTTGAAAATAAGGGAAAGCTCAGGGTCTGGATAATGTCTGATAAACATGACAGTGAGTTCACTAGATAGATTGTCAATCCTCTTGTCCTGTCTTTTTAAACAGTCCTCAGCCATATCCATAGCCCTGTTTAGCCTGAGCCAGTAATCAAAGGGGTCTTACATTTCCATTTACTCATTTAGCAGACGCTTTTATCCAAAGCGACTTACAATTTGAGGAGTATAGAAGCTATTTGTCCAAAGGATACAAAAACACATAAGAGCGCTTACAATACAAAGTTTCAAACATTTTGAACGCAAGTAGCACAAGTATGTGTGTCATGTTAGGTGCTCATGGAAGAGGTGCGTTTTGAGTAGTCTTTTAAACTTCGACAGGGAATCTGCATTCCGGATGAGGGCAGGGAGGGCGTTCCATCAGCCGGGGGTAGTGAATGAAAATGTTCTTATGATCGTTCTTTTACCTCTCTGTGATGGAACCATGAGTCGTCGCTCGTTGATCGATCAAAGGTTTCTGGTAGGTGTGTAGAGTTGTACCAATGAATGGAAGTATGAAGGTGCTGAGTTTGTGTAAGTTCTGTATGCAAGAGTCAGCGCTTTGAATTTGATGCGCACTGAGAGAGGGAGCCAGTGTAGCGAGATGAAGAGTGGTGTGACATGAGTCCTTTTCGGTTGGTTGAATACCAGACGAGCTGCTGCATTCTGGATCAGTTGTAGAGGGTTTGATTGCACTTGCAGGAAGCCCAACCAAAGAGTGTTGCAGTAGTCCAGTCTGGAAATGACCATGGCCTGCACCAGAAGACTTCACCAGCATGTGGAAGTGTGCCATAAAAATCCGCTAACGGCATGCTAGAAAACGCGGTGTCACTGAAATGCTGTTTTAGCAAGTCAAAAATAGGACTTGGGCCTTTGCACAACTCAATAGTGGGGTTACTTCGTAGGCCCACCCTCACAACTTCACGAGCCCGTCCCATAAGCCTGCTCATGACTTCCTCAGCCTGTTCTTCAATTGGCGTCCCTACCTTACGCAGATATGATAGTACTATGGCTTTCCACTCATGTATTGTATATTGCTCAGCTCAATCACCCCTAAAACAAACAGGTTCTTTGATCTCAGATTTTAGAACTCTGTTCAAGAAAGATGAGTCTACATTACTGGAACCACACGCTTTAGACTCTAAACAAGCAGCAATGCTCTCCCCAATAGATCGTCCCATTCGTTCCACCATTCCCAATATAAATTCCATTGACTCATTCCCTCTTTCGTTTGGTTGAGTCAGTCCATCTTCACAGAACTGAGGTGGTGGAGGACCAAGTTGTACAGTCTCAAAGGCAGACATTGGAGTAGATGAAAAGTAAATGTAGCAAGTGGAATCACATATTTGATCCGTTACACTTAGACATTACTAGATGTTTCTATATGTTATTCACGGTCGGTATTCTGTATATTCTCAGTATAGTCACGGATACACGGTGTACCACAGATATTGCGCATGCGCTCAATTTGTTTACATTTTAGTTCGGCTGTGCGTGCCGCAGTAGGAATGCGCATGCGTAGAGCTCGTGCACGTTAGCGCACACCTAGTTGCATACACTTTATTGAACACACACACACACACACACCCAGTTACTCAATCATTTGTATACTTATAACGATTGTAATATTGTTTTGTGCTTTTATACATTTGTTTAGTTATATTTGTATATGTATTTACAGAACCACACATCTGTGCACTTTAATAAATAACCAATTTGGATTATTCCCAGAGTGACATCATTGTTCTGACCGGACAAACTGTAGCCTTCATCCAACCCGAACCAGAAATTAGAGTTCAGAATCACAAGATTTTTCACATGTTGTGGAAAGCAGAAAAATGAAAAATGCAACTGCAGATGATGCAGCTGAATTGCAACAGTACCTTAAATGATCCAAATATTCCACGCACGGAAGATCCTCTGCATTTCTGGCCTAACCAAAATCGTGTCTATCCACATCTTTATCATCTCACTCTGGAATTTGTATGCTCTCCTGCCTCCTCAGTCCCATGTGAGAGAATATTTTCAAAGGCAAGGGAAGTAGCAAACAAAAAAAAAAAGAAATAGACTTATCCCCTGCACTGTTGAACAAGTTCTGTTCCTTAATAAACATCTATCTCTGATTTCTTTAAATACCCACAAAATAAAAACTACCAGTTCACAAGCACTTTCATCTCCCAGTTCACAAGCACTTCACCATTCCATAATTATTTTGTTTTATTTTAATTATATATGCCTACATGAACCTTGCCTATAAACTCAAAGGGTTAGGACTAAGGTTAAAGTTTATGTAAATAAGGCTGCATATATTGATCAAAGCAGAGTCAAACAAATGTTTCTATACGAGTTAATTTGTCCCATTTATTTTAAAAAATTCTTTAATTAATTCATTATTTGTTCACACATTGTAAGTAGCCTACTACATTAACACATGAAGAAACATTTTGTTCAAAACCACATTTCTTTTGTGGTTTTCAGTTATTTTTTACATGAAACAAAAAAATAGGTCATCTGGCACAAGCAGCTGTTCACCTGCTTTAACCACAAGATATCAATAATGTGCATCGTGTTGAAAAGCTTTGAGTAATGAACCTTTTTAAAACACAGTCGAGGGGAAAATCTTGGTGCTTCACAAGGCTTCATTTCACCATCACTAATTATTGATATTTACACATGTGCTTTATACTGTTATATTGATCTTATCTCTTTATATTTATACTGTTATATTCAGCTTACCCCTTTATCTTTATACTGTTATATTAATCTCATATTTTCTGAGTCTCTGAATAAAATGTAGTTATTTTTTTCCTCCACACATTATTAACAACTGACCAAGATAAAAGAGCACATGAGGGCTTAAAAACAAGGAGAGATTGGGAACAGGTGATGAGACTAACGAGAGGAGTGATTGACGACAGGAGAGGAAATGACACAGGAAGTAGAGAGAAATAAAAAGGGAGAGCGAAGGGACACAAAATAAATGCAATATTGTGAGCTTGATACATTGATGAACTCCAGGTTAGTTGAACGTTTATCCTCACGGGTCACACCAATCTAAGATCATAATTGGAATGATTTATTTATTCACTATATTTTTTTAAGTTTTGTTTGGTATTACTTTCAGTAGTGATACATTTGCAAAACTGACATGCATACATTTAATATATACATTACACAAAACTCTAAACCAATCTTGTTTGCATCACAGCTCTTTGTTGAAAAGATAAATGCAATTGTTACTCTATGTATTGTTGAGCACTTCCTCTCAGGAAAACAATCTCAGACTAAATGTACATTTTTGTCCTTCACAAATTTGCAAAATAATCTAGACTAAAATAAACAAGTTGTTCAGGTCTAGTAGTCGCATTCAGCCATAAACACTGTAATGTGTTAATTAAAGATAGATTAAACCTTATTTCAGTTGGAGAAATAATTTAGTCAAGAGCAGGTTTAAGTTGTAAATTGCATTATTAAATTCTGCCTATTTCTATTGATGAATAATAAATGACAAGCTTTGTAAATAAAATAACATTTATTTCTTTATAAAATGTTGTCAAATCTATGTAAGACACTGTAGTCTTCTTTTTTTTAAGCTTCCTGTAAGCCGAGCAATAGATCAAGCTCAGAATGGTGACATGTTTGTCAGAATAAACTGACTTTAAGTTTCTTCAGTACTTATTTTATTAATGCAATAATGAGAAGTGTTGGTCTGTCTTTTCAGGATGTCTTATTTCAAGATTTATTTTCTAACACTTTTTGCTGGACTGTGCATCTCAGATTCGAAAGGTATGTGAAATATGGGGGATTAAAGCTTATAATTAGTTTATTTGTATTGATCTGTGTGCAGGGTGGGAGCGAGAGCAGTGGGAATGGAATGAGGCCGGTGGTGCTAATGCAGCAGTCGTCTGTCGTTTTATAATTAAACAGTTTAAACTTTAGCTGAATCCGTTCTGCTCACCGCCTCGAGTCAGAGTAACAATGTTAAAGGTTCAGGAATAAAGGAGGCAGGAATGGACTAAATGAAAGTTAAGCGGCAGACCCTCATGGATGACTTGAACAAACAAAACAGTGTAAAGCCCAGGCCTGGTCATCTCTCCTCCATGAGACCCATGTTTATGATAATCAATCTTGTTTAATGAACTTTGGCACTTCCTCCCCAAACCAACCACTCAGCCACAGTCATGGAGATGTACTTTAACTTATTTGATTCAGATTGTGCTTAGACATCTGTATGTTTGGGCAATTGTTTCTCATAGAAATGCAATATAAAACATGAACAATTTGTATTGTGAAGAGTGCAATACAAAACCACTTGATCTCACAACTGTGGCATTTGTTAGATGTGTGCATTTTGTTGTGAGGCCTCTGGTTTTAATTTTAACACGGTTCATGTATTTTCAGGGTTGCAACTATTCTCACTGCTTTTAATGGCGCACAAACCTTTTCATTTGTTCCTGTTAATGGACGATATGTCAATATTGTTCTACCAGGGAAAAATGTAATCCTTACTCTGTGTGAGGTCAAGGTGTTTTCAGGTAATAGACAGACAGAAGAATCTGATACAATTGTTATATATTTATTAATGGGTGTATAACTTATTTTATCAACAGATTTACCACAGTACACTTGTGCTCCAAGTAAGTGTTTGTTCGTTCGACGTGTCGCGTCAGTAACTCGTATACACTAATCTTTACTGAACATTTCGTAACCAATAAGGGATAATGCACACCAGGACAATTGCTATTGCAAAACAATCTGATCATTTATATTGGAAATGAATGTAATATTTTGTTGAACAGGGAATCTTGCTCTTGGTGCCAAAGCTGTCCAGTCGACCACATACAGATCACATAAAGCTCAAAATGCTGTTGATGGCAACAGGAATCCAGTTTTCACTCTTGGGTCATGTAGTGCGACTAATTGGGACGAGGACCCCTGGTGGAGAGTTGACCTGTTGAATGCCTTCAAGATTAACAGGGTTAGCATCACTAATAGTGTAGAGGATGCAGCAATGATAAATGGTGCTCAGATCCGTATCGGCAACAGTCTGGAAAATAATGGCAACAATAATACGCTGTAAGTATTGCATCTCTTTAAATACACAAATGGTTAGAAATTGAGTAAATAAGTGAAAATCGCTAAGACAAACTTGACAATTTTAATGTTTAATACGCTTCATGCTTTTTTGATATGCCCCCCTCGATCTCTTACGGTGTTTCTTCACAGAGCTGCAACTGTTGACTCCATCCCAGCTGGAGAAAGGAAAACATTTGTGTTTAATCCTCTTAATGGGCGCTATGTCAACCTTTTTAAACCTGGGCGCAACGAGTTTCTCACACTGTGTGAGGTTGAGGTGTTTGCAGGTAATAGACAGACAAATGTTTATATTTGACTATATCAGACTAATCTGATACAAATGTTTATATTTATTAATGGGTGCATAACTGTTATTTTATCAACAGTAGAAACTGTGATAAAAAAAACTGTGATAAAACTGTGATTAAAAAAAACTGCACCAACGCACACTTGTGCTCCAAGTAAGTGTTCATTTGAATGTTGTTGTCATTAAAAATTATACAATAATTTTTACTGAACATTTGGTAACCAATAAGTGATTCACAAGACAATTATTGCAAAATAAGCTATGTTGATCATTTATATTGGACATTTATGATGTTAAACAGGGAATCTTGCTCTTGGTGGCAAAGCTGTCCAGTCGACCACATACGAATCATATCAAGCTCAAAATGCTGTTGATGGCAACAGGAATCCAGCTTTCTATCTTGAGTCATGCAGTATGACTAATGGGGACAAGGACCCCTGGTGGAGAGTTGACCTGTGGTTTGTCTTCAAGATCACCAGGGTTAGCATCACTAATCGTGGAGATTGTTGTGCAGGAAGGATAAATGGTGCTCAGATACGAATTGGCAACAGCCTGGACAATAATGGAAACAATAATGCACTGTAAGTATTGCAGCTCTCTAAATAATTACACAAATGGTTAGAAACGGAGTAAATAAATTAATCGCTTTAATACAAACTTGACTAATTTTATCTTCATGCTGTTTTGATGCGTCCCTTCTGTTACGGTGTGTCTTCACAGAGCTGCAACTGTTGACTCCATCCCACATGGAGCAAAAAAAACATTTGACTTTATTCCTCTTTATGGGCGCTATGTCAACATTGTTATACCGGGGCGCAACGAGTCTCTCACACTGTGTGAGGTTGAGGTGTTTTCAGGTGAGCAATAAAGAGACCTTGTGTGAAGACATTTGCACCATTTACTGTTTATATTAAGTGCATTTTGCCTTTTTTCTGATTTCATTGCCAGATTAACTGGCATGAGATTTTACAACGGTCCGCTGATCCAAGAAGTAAAATACCAAACTACTGTTTTAAGCATTGATTGTTGGAATCCATCTTTGTTTTTTCTTCATACACAAATAAATTAGTACAGCATTGCATGTGTTGGCTGTTTCTGTCAAATAAGTCTCATTTGGATGTTCACAAGGAGGTCTAGAATCAACCACCACCAATGTAACCACAAACAACTTCAATAAAAAAAAATCCAGAAAGTTAACCCTAGTAAAAAAGCAAAGTGAGAAATGGGTAATACTTTATTTAAATGAGTGTTTTCACGTCATTTTTAATTTCTAGTGGTTTTGTTGACAGAGCTGACACTGCTCCCTCATCATATAGCTGTGAGCAAGTTACATCTTGTGCATGCTCTCGTGTCCGCGTGTGGTTGGTTGTTCACACACCTCGTATTGTCCTGCCACTCACATGTGCGTGTTTTGTGTGTGTGTGCTCTGCCCTCCTTGTTTCCCGTAATCATTCCCAGCTGTCTCTCATCACCACCCTTCCTCTTGTGACCTGTATATTGCCTTGGTGTTTGCTCTCCATCATGGTCTACTTGTCTTCCATGCCCGTGTTTCTTGTGTTGTGTTTCCTGATCTTCTGGTTCATTATGTTTAAGTTGCCATTTTTCCCCCTTGTGTGTCTTTTGTTAATTTATGTTATTAAAATAATATTTTTCCCTGCATCTCAGAGTCCTCCCCTTATTCAATCCATAACACTGGCACATTAATATGGCCAGATATAATTGTTTGTCTGCTCTGGAACACTAACGTTTAAAGCTGTTTCCCAAGACATCAAAGAAAATCCTGAGAGATCATGGAAGGAGGCACTTTTTTTTTTCCAAGTTCACCACTTATATATGAGGAAGTGGACATATTTTCAAGAGGAGGATATGTCAGCTTACAAAGGTGTAAATAAAAATAATTCTATGTATCTCAAATAAATTTTGCAGATTTTAATTTAATCGAGTTTTGTGTCAGTCAAGTGCCACCCCCCCCCCCCCCTTTTTAAAGACAAATATAAAAAATTAATTAGATTTTGAAGAATTAGATAAATTAGTACACCAATTACAATATTGAACTGAAGGCGGATAATCAAAATCTCTTGTCTCTATTTACATTGTACATATTTTCATTTTTCTTATTTGTACCTATATTCTTTGTCTTATTTTTCATGTTCTTTTTCCTTTTTGAATTCGTTTTGGGATATGTTTTGAATGTTTTGGGTACTGTTTCTGTTGATTGTTGGAGCTTGAGCTGAGTTCAGCCTTGGAGAATCTGTGTTAATATGGTCTGTATTGGTGAGGTGATTATCTGGCACCATAAAACTTGTTCTCGACAAGCCACGTCACGAACCCGTCAACCACGTGATCAACGAAGACATGCTTCAGACTGTCTGCTCTTGTGTGAAAAATTACTAGTTTTTCTTTCTTAGCCAATCAGAATCATTTAAACGTCATCATTGACGTAGTTAGCACCCTCTGTTAGAGTATAATTGCTGTAACAATGTTATTGTATTTGGGGCGGCCTACGAACTCCTTGTGAGACCTGAAGCTGGCTTCTACTGATGAAACTGCAAACTAAACTTCACTAAAATTTCTTCTATTGACTGCACTTCTAACTCCTGGTCTTCATTCAACATATCTGGTCCTCGGGTCTTAACTGTAAATCCCCTACAACACAATATACCTTTTTCTTAACTTGCGTATCTAACAGTTGATTCAAAGTTAAGAAAATAACACAAATTTCCTAACAAATAAATGGTGTTTTATTAAAGTTCGGGAGGAGCACGTTCAAGGGATTAATGCAATCATCTCGTCATCAGCAATAACACATCAGCATGAGAGGAAGCGTGTATATATAGACATGTTTAACTCACCTACATCCCTCTACAGTTTACGGCAGAGGTGCCCAAACTAGGGCCCACGGCCACCTTTGATTTGGCCCGCCTAACTGTCCGAGGAGAGAGAGGGCGAGGTACCTTCGACAAAGATTGTCATTTCTAATTTGACATAACAATTTTGTTTGTTTTATAGTTGAACTACAACAGAGTAAACTGAAATTAAATGTACATTTATTAAATGTATTGTAAATGCGCAATTCAAGGCGCAGCACTGCGTGCTTTGCGACACATGATGTCAATAAACGTCAACAAATTAAACGCAATAATGGAGAAATCAAGGCAGTGGCACACAGACAAGAGATATTTTTTTTAAAAGCTGGGGAAGATGAGTTTTTATTCACAGAAGTTCTTTTATTCACAAAGGCAATATGTCTAGTTTACAAACAGTGTGTTGCTGTTTTAAAAGACTACAATATCCGTCGTCATTATGAAACAAAACATTGTGCAGCTTTCTCAAAGTACAGCGGCGAGACGCGAAACAGCAGGCTCACGAGCTGCTTGCTGGACTTCGATCTGAACAGAGCGCGCTGCAATGTCCTTCATCATCAGTGATACTGTCTCTGTTTGGCAGTACAGTGAATCCCTCGTTTATTGCGGTTAATGTGGACCGGAACTATCGCGATAGGTGAAAATCAGCGAATTAGGATCAGCCAATCAGCTCACGGGATCCACTCGTGCTCTCATTGGTCGAGCTCGCGCTGGGAACCAATCACGTGTCTTGTCTGAGTGCTGTGGGCGTGTTCAAAGCCTCTGAGATAGTTTCTCTCTTTGTCTGGCATCCTGGGAAACCGTTTGTCTCGCGTCACGAGGAAACAACGCTGCTTTCAGCAATACGGCTGTACATGGGGGTATTTTTTAACTTTTATTTTTTTATTAATATTTTTGAATAATCCGCGATGCGCTGAGGCCGGGAAGTGGCGAAGGATTACTGTACCTACCTCTGCGAGCAGACTTTCAGTCTGATGAACTTGAACAAGAGTAAACTAAGAAGCCAAATAACTGACTCTCAACTAGATAATATCTTGTCTTTGTCTGTTAGTCAGCTACAGACCAATCTTCTGAAAAATAAGGACCAGCTTCATATCTCTCATTAGGTCACTGACATTGCAACCATATGGTTTTATTATTGATTGTGTATTTGGCACTGAACTGTATTGTACATTGAACACTTTGGGGATTGTTGCCCATTTAAATTGTTCATTAAAATGCAAAGCTTAAAAAAATAAAACTGCATTAGTGAATCAGATTAAAGTTGTTTTATATTTATTTTAAATATTATAAAATAAATAAACCCATAGCATCTTTAATGTAATACAATTTGATTTATGATGCAAAATTTACTTTTGGCCCGCGGCTCTCAATCAAGTTTGATTTTTGGCCCTTCATAGGAAAAAGTTTGGGCACCCCTGGTTTACGGCATCCCTCCACAACCCCGACTACTCACACTTAATCGTTCCGATCAAAGTCATGATACGGGGGAGTGCTCCAGGTTCGGGCTAAATACCGAGCTTGGAGCCCTCTCCTCGGACAGCACGTCCAAATATGCATACCATTTAAAACATCCCTTGTTCTTTAAAATGATTATATGAATTGAGTTTGTTATATATTTTAATTAAAGTGGAACTTAGTTTAATAAATAACAAACTTGTCTGACTGCTTTATTTCCATTTTAATTCCTGGTGAACTTCTACCGCTGCGCAATAGAAAGCATCCTGACGAACTGTGTCACAGTATGGTATGGGTGCTGTTCTGTCGCGGAGCGCAAGGCACTGCAGCGGGTGGTGAAAACTGCCCAACGCATCACAGGGACTCCACTTCCTGCCATCGAGCACGTCCAGAGGAAACGCTGTCTGCGTCGAGCTTGCAGCATCCTCAAGGACTCCTCTCACCCAGCCCACAGACTGTTCTCCCTCCTTCCCTCTGGCAGGCGTTTCAGGTGCCTCCGGACCAGAACCAGCAGACTAAAGAACAGTTTCTTCCCCAGAGCTGTCTCTTTACTGAACTCTAACCCTTGCTGACCCCACTCCTCTCTCACCCCCACCCCCACCATCCCACTCCCCTCACAGACTCTCCCCTCTCCCCCTAAACCATCGTTAAGCACGATCGATAAAACCTCAACGATTGGCACTAATTCCCTGTATTTCACTCAATAAACTATATACAATCTTCAGCCGATCTATTTTACCTTAATCATCCATCAGCTCTCTCTCGGTCACTTCTTGAAACTCTGATGGAAAGTTTTGGAATAGTCCATTTCGCACTGAATGACAGGGATGGCTGGAATAGTCCATGTAAGAAGGGGAACACTTTTGACATTCCGGCTCTCCTATTGGTCAGCATCGCTCCCACCAGCCTCTGCATAGGTGTTCCTCTCACTTTTTGTCTGTGTTCTCCCATTTCTAACGCTAAAGTTCTTCCGCGCTTTCGCATACAAGTTTTGTTTTCATCGTGCTGCATCGCCATTATTTTGTGCCCAGTTAACAAACTTTTTTCTAATCACTACGCATGGATGTGAAGATTGTTGCTGAAGTCAAAGGGAAGAAGAGGATGCTCTCCTTAGTGATGAAAAGGGAGATAATTGAGAAGTGTGAAGCTGGGATGCGCGTCATCCAATGTAGAATGTGGTGTTTTCATAGGGCTTGGAACGGATTAGGCAATTAACATGTAAAAGACTGACCGACTTACGAAAAGATCGACTTACGAAGCCAACCTCGAAACTGTCACGGATTGCAAGGGAAGGACTCAAGTGCAGGTGGAAGGATTATTTATTAAACAAAGAAATAAACACTGAATATAACAAATGAAACACCCACAAGGGGGAAAACATAACGTAAACATGATCATAATACTAAACGTGAGACAAACCAAAAACCAACCGGATGAAACGGCAGACACAGAACCAGGAATCATAACATGACAACGACACCACACAGGACAGCAAACACACCAGGATTAAATAGGGCACATGAGGGAAGGTAGTGATGAGAGACAGCTGGGAATGATTATGGGAAACAAGGAGGCGGGGCAGACAGTAACGAGATACAAACACATGGGAGAGAGAGCAGTGCCACGGTTCTGTCCACTAGAACACTAATAACACTGGAAACAGAGACAGAACCGTGACAGGAACGGATTAATTTCGTAACTCGGGGTTCTACTGTATTTCAGATAAATGCTGTTCTTTTGAACTTTCTATTCATTAAACAATCCTGAAAAAAAAATGTACACAGCTTGTAACGAGTTATAGTGGGTAATGCTCCTTTAAGGTGGAGCACTTTTTCACTCTCTCAAGAGCAGTAATGAGGTTTTTCGAACAGAGCGCGGGCAGGGAAACATCGCATGTATGGAGTGAGGTTTTTCCCACTGTTTTCATTAGTGATGGGCAAAGCGAGGCTTCATGAAACACTGAAACACTTGAATCAAATGTGCCGTATTGTTTCGAGGCTTCGAAACTCTATACCGACACCCGTCTCCACGGCGACATCTAGTGGTCAATTGCACATGTTGTCTGCAACTTTGACAACAATCCATTAAAAAAAATAAAAATGTTGTGTTTGTGTTAATGTGGCGAGTTTTTAAACACTATATATTTTCCTCACTATGTAACTATAATATATAGCAATAATAACTAGGTTAAGTAGCATCTCTTACGTGGAGCCTCCATTTCTATCTATTCTATTAATGTCTCTCTCTCTCATATAATATATATATATATATATATATATATATATATATATATATATATATATATATATATATATATATATGTGTGTGTGTGTGTGTGTGTAGATCTATCTATCTATGAATCTATATATTTATGAAAGTGTATATATATCTATTAATCTATATATTAATATTTGAATATATATATAAATTTATATATCTATGAATCTATATATATATATATATATATATATATGAATCTATCTATTTATGAAATTCTATATGTCTAACTGCTGTGCTATCTGTCAATATCTAACTAAGCCTATATGAATGTGTCACTCTATCTATCTATCTGTCACTGTCTGTAGTATATCAGTAAATATGTTTAATTTTAATGTAGCCTAAATATAACTAACCAAATCGCACAATAAATGTCACTATATCATAAACGCTATATTAAAATCTTTCTCCTCTCACAAAAACCCACGAGGTGAAGGTGCATTAACTCCTCTTTTAAACTTTGTGTGAGTTGAGACAGGTGTGCGATTGTGTGGTTTGTTCCCGCCCCTGTCAATCAAACGCAGAGCAAGCACCGCCTATCGAAACACTTGTGAAACGCGCAGACGATTCGTTTAGCCAAAAGTCACGTGACATTGTTGTTTTGAATCAAAGTTTCGATTCAGTGTTTCGAAACATCTACGCTTCGGGGTCTCGACACTGTGTCGAAACGCAGGTTTCGAGTAAGCCATCCCTAGTTTTCATTTCTGTTGCTTTTGCTGTTGTTTTGTTGTTGTTTAGTAACGCGTTTAGTTGCCAATTGCCCCGGTGTGCGTAGGATGGATAGTTCCTGTTAATAAAGGACCCCTCCTGTGGAATATCAGTTGTGTCTTAGTGCTTTACTCTACGTTTAGGCAAGCTATCCGGCCTCTCCTAGAGAATAAACGCATTACAAGCTCAACGTTTTAACATTATTAACATTATTAACGTTTTCAACATTAATATTAATATTAAATGTTTCTTAAGCAGCACATCAGCATATCAGAATGATTTCTGAAGGATCATGTGACACTAAAGACTGGAGTAATGATGCTGAAAATACAAGACTCCGTTCTCAGTTCGCTCATTTACAAAGCTCTTATATAGATTTTTTTTTTTAAATCTTAATCCTAGTTTACAATATTAACACATGCTAACAACACACAGTTAACGTTAGCTAATACATTGAACTATGTAATGTCGTTATCGCGATTAGATTATTACTTAAACACATTACATCACAATGTAGCAGACTATATATTTTTTAATAAAAGCTAACTTAACTTCTGTAGTTGTCCGGTAACGTTACACGTTGGTAAAAGTCGTTGGCCATATTGCATTTTTTCTTGTTTGTTCTCCATTAACAACCCGCAACTTAAATTAGCCTAAAATAGAAAATTTTGCAGTCCGACGTAAAATAATTAATGTAATAATCCATGCAAAACTGAGCTGAAGCAGTACTGTGCACTGCAGATGGCGAGCTGCAACGCACACAGACAGATATGCGCGCACACACTCGCTTTCCAGCAAACGGATTCAAATTTGAAAAAAGGCACGCACATTTGTCATTGGCCAGATTCCTGGATGAAACTCAGCATAACCAATCATGCTCAAAGCAACACAGACATACGATAATGTGGCATTTGTTGGCTGTTGTATTAAATAATTGTTTAAATTGTGTTTTTATTGCATATATATATATACGTGTGTTTGTGTGTGTATATATATATATATATATATATATATATATATATATATATATATATATATATATATAATATATACATATAATATATATATGTAATATATTACCGATTTTCCCACATATAACCCTCAGATGCATATATTCCGTACACATTGCTTGTGCGTAAAATTCACACAATAAGAAAACAAAGTCAGAATCAGAACTAAAAGAAAAAGCAGTCTCTCCCCCTCTCCTCTCTGCGCAGCAGCTGCTCTTTAAAAAAGTGTCAGCTAAGATGAGCCCGCCCTCATGGCAGCACAGCCAATCACGTCTTCTTGCATGATTGACAGGTCAGACAGCCAATCAGCGCAGCTGTGAGAGTGCCAGTGGAAGCAGCTGTGGAAGCGCAGCTGTCAGAGCGCCAAAGAGAACAATCTCATGAAAGAAAAATGAAAATGTATTGATGTACATGATGTGAGTTATTAAATAAGAATGTACATGCTCGAGTTTTTACAGAACAGTGTTACAGCGATTTGTTTGATGAAGCGATCGGCAATCGGCAAATTTACATATACTGTAGGCCTACTGTGTATATGTTTGCTAACAACAAAGGCATAATGTAAAGCCACCACAATAAAAACCACCTTCGATTATTGATACAAACCTTTAATTATATTCTACAATAATGCAAACACAAAGATTGCTCACAAAATCACAAAAAACAGGAGCAGGATGTACAGTAGTTAGTTTTTTACAAAAAGCAGTTCTGTACAAACAGAAAAACAATCTCTACAAACAGAAAACAATATCTACAAAAAGAAGTTCTGTACAAACAGAAAACAATCTCTACAAAAAACAGTTATAAAAAGTATAACGCGGTTACTTTTGTTTCTTCACGAACTCTAAAATGCTTTGTTGTTTTTTGCGTTTAACTGACTGCTTGAAAACAAATTCTTCGATATTATTTATGCTGTCTAAAACAGTTTCATCTCCTAGAAAAGAACCGTACCGTTGAATTTTCTGTAGCATTTCAACCACCTCACTAACAGAAGAAATTGGTTCCAAATTTTCGTCCGCATCATCTTCATCTTCGTTGTCGTCGCCGCTTGCAGAAGTGCTTGCCTGTGCTGACTGCAGACTTGATACATTGTCATCATCAGTGATCACGCCATCAGTCACGACATCTTTGTCGACGTCTATGTAATCTTGGAATTCCTGGACAGTGATGGTTAACGCCTGTGCCGCCTCCACGATAGCATCGGTTCCCTTTCAGGGAACTCAAGCTACGTCAAAGCGCTAAGCCTTGCTTTGGTCACGTGAAGATCTGTGCAACCAATGAGAGACGAACGCGTGTGAATGCGTCACTGCCGGCACGTGCCGGTGACGTCATGAGGAAGAGCATAAAAGCGCGTCTGAAACCCGGACGCGTCAGCTCTGAATGTCTTCAGCGTGCTGTGTCTGTGTGAGAGTGATTTTGAGACTAAGATAGTTTAAAAATCAGGGAATATGAGTGTGAAAAGTGTGGCGAATGAACAGAGTTTCAGACCATGTGTTTATCCTTGCCCACGTTTTATAACGTGCAAGGATACACATGTTATGTGTGTTATCTGTTTGGGAGTGGAGCATGCGTGGTCGGCGCTTGAGAATGCCGGCTGTAAGGACTGCGAGAAGTTCTCCTTGCATGCTCTCCGCTCCCGCCTGGTGGCCTGTAACGAGGCCGCTCAGGCTAGTGTTCCCCGCGGTTCGGGACCTGCAGCAGCCGAGGCTTTGCGGCGCTCCCAGTCCTGGGGATCACAAATGGATCTCGCTGAGGCAGCTGGGGTGGGTCCTTCCTTACCTCAGCCCTCACGAGATCAAGTGGGTTCCAGTCACAAACACTTCCCCAGAGATGTTCGTGCTGTGACTCCAACACTAGCTCACAACACAAGTTCAGGAAGTGAGATGGATCTAGGTAGTGTTGACCCGGTCGAGGAGGTTTCGCCACCCTCCTCGCCGGCTTTTGAGGAGTTAGTTGAGGTTGTGGCGCGAGCGGTCTCTCGTCTGGAGATTGATTGGCCTCCATTAAAGCTCCATTAAAAGCCTCCATTAAAGCTCCGGCGCTCCCCTCCAAGCCAATGCGCATCACATCATCTTTAGTGGGGAAAGCATACACACTACGGCACTGCTGCAGGCCTATCAGGCTGAGTTGCTTGGGGACCTCAACGAGGGCGGTGGCATCGGTCCGGAGGCAGTGGCAGAGCTGCGCCGGACCGTGGATTTGTCTCTTCGGGCCACTAGGGAGACGGCCTACTCTGTCGGCCGCTCCATGGCAACTCTGGTGGCCATGGAGAGACACCTTTGGCTCAATTTGTCAGCTATAAAGGACAAAGACAAATTTATTTTGCTGGACACCCCTCTGTCCCTTTCGGGCTTGTTCGGCGATGCCGTAAAAAGCGTCGTCGACAAGTTTCAGGAGGCTGCTCGACAGCAGGCGGCGTTCAGTAAAGTTCTTCCCCACCGCCCTCCACGTGAGACCGTCAGTCAAGCGCGGTCTCGGAGCTCCTCGTACAGGGCCGCTCAGAAACAAAGTGTCGCGATCCGTCTTCCTCCGGTAGCCTCCGGTAGGTCGGGCCGACAAGTTCAGTCTGCTGGTAGAAAGGGTGATTTGAGAGTTGTCCTGGACGCCAAGAAAGCTAAGACTAAGCGGCCCTGACGCCAAGCCGCAACAAGGTGGTGTCTCCCATGTGCAGCTCCAGAGTCAGCCCGCCATGGGAAAACCACCCCCTCTAAGGAGGGTCCTAGAGCAATCCACCAGGGTTTCCGGAATCAGCCCCGGCTCAGTGGTCGATATGTTCGTAGTACCAGAGACTACTAGGCCCGGGAGGCTGGTTCCCCTAGTAGAATTCCGGGACGCGTGGTTACGGCTACCCGGTATCTCTCAGTGGGTCCTGCGCACGGTGACCTTAGGGTATGCCATTCAGTTCGGGGTTTCACCACCCCGGTTCTCGGGTCAGTGGTAGACCCTCAGCAGGCTCTGGTCATGGAACAAGGAGTAGACACTTTGCTGGCGAAAGGGACCATCGAGTATGTACCCCTCGCGACCAGCAAGTCCGGGTTTTTCAGCCGGTACTTCATAGATCCAAGGGAGGATGGAGGGTTGCGGCTCATGCTGGATTCGCGTCTCTTAAGTCGCAGTTAGGCGTCTAAAATTCAAAATGAATGAGATATGACGCTCAAGCAGATCGTAGTACGGATCAGGTATAACTGGTCCGGCACGGTCGACATCAGAGACGTATAATCCCTCGTCTCCATCCTCCCACAGTGGGAAGTCCCGTGGTTCGCCTTCAGGGGGGAAGGCGTACCAGTATCAGTGCTTCCTTTTCGGTCTGGCAATCTCGCCCCGCACGTTCACCTAGGAGGGGACGCTGCTCTAAGCTCCGCTGCACTTGCAAGGGACTATCAGGAAAGTAAAGTCAGGAAGAAGAGTGGCAGACAAAAATCACCCTGGAGGAATTCAACAGCAGTGCAAAATATGAAAAGACAATGCAGAAAAGCTGAGCGCATGTGGCGAAAGACAAATCTTGAAATCCACTATAACATCTATAAAGATAACCTTCATGCTTTCAATGTGGAACTAGGCAAAGCTAGACAGACCTTCTTCTCAAATATTATAAACAGAAACTTAAACAACACCCGCACTCTTTTTGCTACTGTAGAGAGACTAACAAATCCCCCAAGTCAGATTCCCAGTGAAATGCTCTCAGACAGCAAATGCTGTGAGTTTGCTTCCTTCTTCTCTGAGAAAATAAATAATATCAGAAAGGCGATCAGCACATCCTTGAGCTGCACTGGGGTAAAACAGATCAGACCACAATCTCAGAAAGTAGCTATTATGTCTGTTTTCGAAGCAATTAATGGTAAAATTTTGGAAGAAACAGTACAGCACCTTAAAACATTAACCTGGATCAGTTATACCTGATCCGTACCCTTGACATACTTCCCACATCTTTTTTCAAAAGCGTGTTTAACTGTTTAGAAGCAGATATCCTAGAAGTGGTAAATGCCTCACTTCTTTCTGGGACTTTTCCAAATTCCCTAAAAACTGCAGTTGTTAAGCCCCTTCTGAAAAAGAGCAATCTGGACAACATCATATTGAGCAATTACAGACCAATCTCAAATCCACCTTTCATAGACAAGATCATTGAAAAAGTTGTTTTCAATCAGCTGAACAAGTTCTTAAGCTTGAATGGATACTTTGACGACTTTCAATCTGGTTTCCGACCACATCACAGCACAGAGACAGCACTCATAAAGATAATAAATGATATTCGTCTTAACACAGATTCAGGTAAATTATCAGTGCTGGTCTTATTCGACCTCAGTGCTGCGTTTGACACCATAGATCACAACATTCTCCTTGACAGGCTGTAAAACTGGGTTGGGCTTTCTGAGATGGTTCTTAAATGGTTCAGGTTCTTAGAAGGGAGAGGTTATTATGTGAGTATCGGTGACCATAAGTCTGAGTGGACATCCATGACCTGCGGAGTCCCTCAAGGTTCAATACTTGCACCCCTCCTGTTCAACTTATATATGCTGCCACTGAGCCAAATAATGAGAAAGAACCAAATTGCATATCACAGCTATGCAGATGACACCCAGATTTACCTTGCGTTATCACCTAATGATTACAGCCCCATTGACTCCCTGTGTCAATGCATTGATGAAATTAAAAACTGGATGTGCCTAAACTTCCTTCAGTTAAACAAAGACAAAACTGAAGTCATTGCATTTGGAAACAAAGATGAAGTTCTCAAAGTGAACGCATACCTTCACTCTAGGGGTCAAACAACTAAAAATCAGGACAGGAATCTTGGTGTGATTTTGGAGTCAGACCTGAGTTTCAGTAGCCATGTAAAAACAATAACTAAATCAGCATATTATCATCTCAAAAATATTGCAAGAATTAGATGCTTTGTCTCCAATCAAGACTTAGAGAAACTTGTTCATGCTTTCATCACCAGCAGGGTGGATTATTGTAATGGGCTCCTCACTGGCCTTCCCAAAAAGACCATAAGACAGCTGCAGCTCGTACAGAACGCTGCTGCCAGGATTCTGAGCAGAACCACAAAATATGAACACATCACACCAGTCCTCAGGTCCTTGCACTGGCTTCCAGTTACATTTAGAATTGATTTTAAAGTACTGTTACTTGTTTATAAATCACTCAATGGCCTAGGACCTCAATACATTGCAGATATGCTCATAGAATATAAACCTCAGATCAATAAGATCATCAGAATCAAGTCACTTAGTAATACCCAGGGTTCACTCAAAGCAAGGAGAGTCTGCTTTTAGCTGTTACGCCAGCCGCAGCTGAAACCAGCTTCCAGAAGAGATCAGGTGTGCTCCAACAGTAGCCACATTCAAATCAAGACTCAAAACACATCTTTTTACCTATGCATTTGCAGATTGAGCACTGTGCTATGTCCGAACTGTTTGCATTTTATTTTATACGTATTATCTTTTTATTCTTTTAATCATTTTAATGTTTTATTTTTATCATTCTTCTTTATGTAAAGCACTTTGAATTACCATTGTGTATGAAATGTGCTATACAAACAAACTTGCCTTGCCTTGCCTTGCCTATCGTGTCAGAAACTATGCGACGACTATGGCTTACCTTGGCCGAGTCGCCGCAGTTAGCAGCACAACATTGAGATGCTGTGCCCGCACATAAAGGAGCTGGGGTTAAGGCTAAACACCAAGAAGAGTGTACTTTCTCCAACGCAGAGATCCACTTTCTTGAGAGTCATTTGGGACTCAGTTGCCATGTCTGCTTGGCTCTCCCCCGAGCGCATCCAGGCTGTTCGTTTAGCCGTTAAGAGCATCAAGCTGGGCCAGCCACTCATGGTGGTGGCTAAAAACCAGGGGTTCTCCCTGAGGGGTACCCGCTTTGCAATCAAGGTCACGGGGCGATGCCCACGCACCCTGAGCATGTGGAAGAATTCCTGGTTCTCGTCTCATGATGCTTAGGCTGAACACCAAGAAGAGTGTACTTTCTCCCACTCAGAGAACCACTTTCTTAGGAGTCATTTGGGACTCAGTGGCCGTGTTTGCTCGGCTCCTCCCCGAGCGCATCCAGGCCGTTCATTTAGCCATTAAGCGACGAGTGACATCCTTAGGGCGGAACACCAAGAAGAGTGTACTTTCTCCCACGTGGAGAACCACTTTCTTGGGAGTCATTTGAGACTCAGTGGCCATGTCTGCTCGGCTCTTCCCCGAGCGCATCCAGGCCTTTCGTTTAGCCGTTAAGGACGAGTGACACTCTTAGCGCCGAACACCAAGAAGAGTGTACTTTCTCCCACGCAGAGGACCACTTTCTTGGGAGTCACTTGGGACTCAGTGGCCATGTCTGCTCGGCTCTTCCCCGGGCGCATTCAGGTCTTTCGTTCAGCCGTCAAGAGTATCAAGGGGCAGCCACTCACGTGAAACACTTTAGAAGGTTGTTAGGGCTCATGCAGCGGCTCAAGCGTTATTCCACTGTGCCGGCTGTGCACGAGACCCCTGCAGTGGTGGCTGAAAACCCGGGGTTCTCCCCGAGGGCTAGAACTCTTGGTTCCCTTCTTATCTGGAGCAGATTGGGGACAGATATGGCAGGGCACAGGTTTACCTGTTTGC
Source organism: Rhodeus uyekii (assembly GCA_037043235.1). Taxonomy (NCBI): domain Eukaryota; kingdom Metazoa; phylum Chordata; class Actinopteri; order Cypriniformes; family Acheilognathidae; genus Rhodeus; species Rhodeus uyekii. The sequence goes on along the minus strand of JAWRVZ010000128.1, from coordinate 1,918,417 downwards.
CTCCGTAAGAATTTCTTTGCCCTCTGTGGCTTTCGCTTAAACATCCAGCGCCTCTGGGGCGGGATGCCATTGTACAGGCGTGACCGAGGCTACGCCTGTACGCCGTTTTCCCCAATCTCTCTGCTCCCGGGAGTTCTGGCCCAGGCGGTGGGTTGCTGACCCCCGCCCAGAGCTAATTTAGCTGTGGTCTGGCCCCTTAGGGGGTCCAGCTCATAGAATCCAGTCTCTCAGCCGAGGTTGTGGAGACCATCCTTCAGTCCAGAGCTCCCTCCACGAGGAAACTCTACGCCTTAAAGTGGAAACCTTTCACGTCTTGGTGTAGTGAAGGGCAGGTGAACCCAGTAACCTGTCGAGTCGGCAAAGTGCTGGAGTTCCTGCAAGAAAGATTTGCGGCAGGGTTGTCCCCCTCCACCTTGAAGGTTTATGTGGCTGCCATAGTGGCTTGCCATGTACCTCTGGGTGAGGTGCCCTCGGGCAGGGACCCCCTAGTCACTTGTTTCCTCCGTGGCACACTAAGGCTGAGACCTGCGGCACAGACTAGGGTGCCTGCTGGGACTGGTCTGTGGTACTCCAAGGCCTGTCCCAGGCACCCTTTGAACCTTAGAGGAGCTTTCAGCTTCTCTCTCTTAACACCCTTCTTTTGCTTGCTGATGCCTCTCATAAGAGGGTCGGGGATCTTCAGACCCTCTCGGTGGCTCCATCATTGCCTCGAGTTTGGCCCGGGATGGAAAACCTTCCCCACCCGAGGTCAGGCTATGTCCCCAAGGTTCCCACTAATGTGGCTCGGTCTGTCACGCTGCAGGCCTTCTGCCCTCCCCCCATTTGGCGATCATGAGTGGGAGCAAGAACAAGGTCGGTCCAGTGCGAGCACTGGACACTTACGTCCCAAGACTGCCACTTGGCGTAGGTTGGACCAACTGTTCGTTTGCTTTGGGGCTCTTGAGGGGGCTCCAGCTTCCAAGCAAACCCTAAGCAGGTGGATTGTCGAGCTATCTGTCTAGCTTACGAGTCGGCCGGACATGCTTCTCCTCTGAGGGTCCGAGCCCACTCCACTCGGAGCATGGCGGCATCCAAGGCTGTTCTCTCCGGAGTTTCCTTGGCTGATGTTTGTGCTGCGGCTGGCTGGTCCTCGCCGCACACATTCATGAGGTTTTACCATTTGGACCTCGATGCCGCCCCAGGAACCAGGGTGCTCTGTCAGTGAGCTGGGACACACCCGGATGCCGGCGTCGCTGAGGTGGCGTTGGTATAGCGTTCCCCTAGCGCTTTGATGCAGCTCGAGTTCCCTGAAAGGGAACGTTTCGGGTTACGAATGTAACCCTGGTTCCCTGAGGGGAACAAGACGCTGCGTCAAAGCGCTAAGGCAAATAGCCTTGCTTCGGTCACGTGAAGATCTGTGCAACCAATGAGAGACGAACGCATGACTGAAGCAAGGCTATTTCCCTTAGCGCTTTGACGCAGCGTCTCATTACCCTCAGGGAACCAGGGTTACATTCGTAACCCGAGACGTTTTCCTGCACGGCTCTGTGCCTGAAACTCATCATTGGAAGTATCCTGAATGATGCAGTGCATCCAGCAATTCGAGATAGTTTCCTTCTTCACATTATTCCAGACTGATCTCAAGAAGTTCATTGCATATAGGAGGGAAGGGGTGTAATGTGCCTTCTTTTCATAATGGAGCAGGAATTGGCGCATCATTATTTTCCTGTAGTACACCTTAAGCACTTGGATTATCCCCTAGTCCATTGACTGGAACTTACTCGTTGTGTTAGGTGGGAGGTAAAATATCTTAATGGCCTTGAGACCAGGGACATCTGGATGAGCTCTACAGTTGTCCACGATAAGTGCCACCATCCTTTTCTCTGCTTGAAACTTCCTGTCCCACTTTTTCACCCATGCACTGAACAGATCTCCTGTGATCCAGGCGCGTGGCTGACCATCATAATCACATGGAAGAACTTTGGTCTGCTTAAAGCAGGGGTCTCAAACATGCGGCCCATATGAAAGTTTATGAAAGTTTAATGTATGTGTGGCCCGCGAGTTTTGAATGAATAGCGCTTTACCGCGTTGTGTGTGTGCGCGAAAGGTTCCTTTTTCGTGCGAGCTGGAGCTGTACAAGCCAACCAATCACAGTGGAGTACATGACTCCCGGGGGCCAATCACAGTGGAGTAAATGACTCCGGGGGCCAATCACAGTGGAGTAAATGACTCCCGGGGGCGGGGCATCAGCCGGGCTTGAGGCAGACAGAGAAACTTAGCTGCCCGTGTAATATCACATTTGTCAAAGCCGTCATAGAACTATTACTTCTTATTGTGTTTGAAATTAAGCATGTTTGACTTTGAGCTGGACGTAGTGAATGTTACTGTTATCGGCGTTGGATTTAGCGTCATGCGGATTGTATTTTGTTTTTCCATCATTTGAAATGGGCTGATTTGCGGGACATCGGTGTTATAATATAGAAAATAAAATCCAGTAAATAACGCCTCCGTGGCTACATCCTATTGTTTGTATATAGTACATTTATTAATGCTGTCCCACAGTCCCAGCTGATAATTATCAGCCCGGTAGCAGTTTCAGTATTTTCTACCATATACAAATGTTACGATGTTCATGTCATCAGGAAAGTATGGAAGCCCGTTTCCGGCACAGTTGAGATTATTATTTATTATTAATAATCTATAATAATCAGTATTATTATTTAAGTATTATTTAAATAATCAGTATTATTATTTAAGTCATAATAATGAGAGGGTTTCTCATAATAATGACTTTGTATCTCGAAAAAATGAGAAAGTTTCTCACAATAATGACTTAGTATCTGGACAAAATGAGAAAGTTTCATAATAATGACTCAATATCTCGAAATAATGAGAACGTTTCTTATAATATTGACTTATCTCAAAATAATGACAGTTTATCATAATAATGACTTAGTATCTCAAAAAAATGTGTAACTTTTTCCTCAACCTTGAACTTCAGTAAGTCCAAGTACAGGTCTACTTACTGACAATCATCTTCAAGCTATACCGAGAGTCTCAACTGTTTCCTATCTCAAGCCAAATGTGGCTCGGCTGTGTGAGAGGAAGATCTGCAGGTCTCTGGCAGCAAGAAGTAGTTAAGACAAGTCATATTCAGAAGAACCGTTCATGTTCTTCAATACTCTGTTTATGTTCAGGACAGTTCATGCTCAGAAGAACCCATTGAAGTTAAAGAACTGTCAATAATGACGTTTGAGAAAAAAAATTTTTTTGTGGAATTCTTGATGCGGCCCTGCCTCACCCAAACTCTGCCTCCTGCGGCCCCCGGGTAATTTGAGTTTGAGACCCCTGGCTTAAAGCATCTGGGATTCTTGGACTCTCCTATAACGTAGAGCGGGAGTTTTTGGCTTCCATCCATGTTAGCAGCAACTAGCACTGTAAGTCGGTCCTTCGACTTTTTTCCACCGTGACAAGCCTCCCCACGTAACGCCATAGTCTTGACTGGAAGGCATTTCCAAAACACCCCCGTTTCATCAGCATTAAAAATGTTCCGAGTCTCATAGGTATCCAGAACTGTGCGCATTTGAGTCTTAAGCCACGAATCCACTTGATCCTGTTTAACTGCAGCGCTCTCTCCACAAATCACTTTGAAGACAATGTTGTGCCTCTTTTTGAAACGATTCAGCCACCCCGGATTTGCTTTAAAGTCAGGGTGGCCAAGTTTTGCAGCAAGAATGTCCGCCTTCTCCATCAGCAAGGGACCATTGACGGGAAGGTTTGCCGCTCATGTATTTGTGAACCACTGAAACACTGCATCGTCGACATCTTTGTGTTCAGCCAGTCGAAGTTTTTTTCTTTCTGGATCAAAGACTGACTTCTCAAACATTTGTTTTATCACGTCGGCCTTCTTTTTCCATCCTGAAATGGTGTTTGCCATTGGTCGCCATGCTGACGAATAAGTTCTGCCGGTTTTGTTCCTTTTTCCAGCTGCAGTATGAGTTCATACTTTTTCTCTATAGATTGATTGTCCAGTTTTCTCTTAATACCTCCAGACATTTTTAGAAGAAGAAAAAAAAGAATACCTGAAGTGTGTTATCCCTCAGATCAACGTGAGTGTACTGTCTTTGAAGTGAGCGCGTGCTCCACGTGCAACACAAACTCGGCGCATGCGCAGTGAACTAGGTACGCTCATGAGTCACGAAATAGCCACGTGAAGTGATAATTTGTCTCTCATTTTATGCTCGAGATACTAGATTTCAGCGACATTAAGGAATCGACATAACCCACAAGAAAATACTGAGACAAATAGGGAGTTTGGCGGTTTCACTTCAAAATAGTCTACATAATAGTATTGGTGAGTTAACCATGACTCGAGATAAGTGAACTCCACTGTGTGTATACGTATACATATATATATATATATATAAAACGGAGTTTTAAGTTTTGTTAAATCCACTAAATTGGGGTGACATGCCATTGGCTGTCACTTACGCATTTGCACGCATGACATAGAGGGGCGGAGTTACGGAGTTAGGAAGCGCCAGCAGTTCTCATGAGTTGTACACCTGGTAAGTCGCATCAACGACTGCTCCGAGCAGATATCGAGTATAAGCGCGCAGTTGGACTTTTCTGGTGCACGCACTTTGTTTCTGTTGTCTTTATGTTCTGTTAAATGTATTATTTGAGAATATGTGCGTTAACTCATTGTAAATTCCTACCCTCTGCTTATTTTAGTAAGTGTATTGTGCTACAACGTCTGTGATGTGACCAATTTATTTGGATTTATGTTAACAGGTATGTTTTATTCTTTCTTTTGTCATGTGTTGTTAAAAATTTGAGTTGAACTTGACGCGCGCTGTGCGGCTCACATGTGCGGCGCGCGCGTCAGCGCCATTTTAAGTCCATGTTACTGTCCTGTATTTCATTTATGAGTTATTTAAATTGTTTGGTTCTATGTACTGTTTACTTTTCAATGTTAAAGAATATTAAGAGCAGTTCTCATGAGTTGTACACCTGTAAGTGTATTGTGCTACAACGTCTGTGATGTGACCAATTTATTTGGATTTATGTTAACAGGCCAGTAAAGAAAACTGAGGACCATCCACCTGCTTCCAGTGTTATTCCATCAAAACAAACACAGTCACATATATATATATATATATATATATATATATATATATATATATATATATATATATATATATATATATTAACTGATTATGGTTAAGTGAACATGCATGGAAAACATTGTTTAAACCCTTTACAATGAAGATCTGTAAAGTTATTTGGGTTTTTATAACATTATTGTTAAATTACACAGTCCTGAAAAAGGGATGTTTCTTTTTTTGCTGAGTTTATATATAGAAGATTGATTCCCCAGAAATGTCCAGGAACTTGCAAGAACTTGCAACTGGAAGAGTGGGGTAACATCTTACAGCAAGAACTGACAAATCTGGTCCAGTCCATGAGGAGGAGATGCACTGCAGTACTTCAGCTGGTGGCCACACCAGATACTGACTGGTACTTTTGATTTTGAGCCTCTCTTCATTCAGGGACACAATTATTATATTTCTGTTAGTCACATGTCTGTAAAACATTTTTAGTTTGTGTCTTATGGTGTTGACTCTTTTAGTGATCATACAAATATTTACACAAATTAAGTTTACTCAAAGTAAAAACAGTTGAAAGTCAGAGGACGTTTCTTTTTTTTTCTTTTGAGTTTATATTTTTTATATATATATATATATATATGTGTGTGTGTGTGTTTTTTATTGCAGTGCATGATATATATGATAATATATATGGCAATCATGCACTGCAATGAAACATAATTTATTTACCTGACCTTTCCTTTAGAAATACTCTGCCTAATAATGTCAACTCTCATTTTCACTTTTACTGTGTGCCACTGTTACACAACCTGTTGACTTAGGTTTAATCTTCTGTCCAAAGCAACACTTGTTTGCTAACATTGCATAATCAGGCATAATATTATGACCACCTTCCTAATATTGTGTTGGTCCCCCTTTTGCTGGTAAAAAAAAGCCCTGACCCCCAATATGTTAGCAACAGATCCTTTAAGTCTTGTTAGCAATGTACACGCACCTGGCCACCATGATGCAAAAGAAAATATGATTCATCGGAATCTGTGCTCCGTGGTCCAGTTCTGATGCTCACTGTTCCGATGCCCACTGTTGGCACTTTTGGCGGTGGACAGGAGTCCGCATGGACACCCTGACTGGTCAGCGGCTATGTGTATTCTGACCCCTTTCTATCAGAACCAGCATTAACTTCTTGAGCAGTTTGAGCTCCAGTAGCTCGTCTGTTAATCCTTATGCTTGCCCATTTTTCCTGCTTCTAACACATCAACTTTGAGCACAAAAACAGTTTGGGCTTTTGCATGGCTTTTTGTTTGTGGACTTCTCGTCTGCATTTGATCTTTTGCAGCCTTGTTATTTTAGGACAAAAACTTCAGTTTCATTTTAATCATGGTATAGTCTCATGAGACAGACTTTTTAGACAGACTTTGAGTGGTTGCCCCTGTGGCAGCGTTTTAGGACAATTTGATGTTCTACAAATCATTATAAACTTTTGTGCCTGAGGCAATTCATTTATGTAACAAATGTGTCTTATTATTATTATTTATTTTATTTTTTCCGTATATTAAAGATACTTAAATGTCTTGATTGAACTAAGGGCTAATCCTAGCTTAGTCTTAACCCTGTCTGTGAGACCAGGCCTGGGTTTGGGGTTAAGGTTAGGATTAGGCACCACAATGCTGTAAATACGAGTGATAAGCTTGTAAGTCCTGATCTTTGTGAGTAGAAGATGTGTCCGTTAGAAACATGTCGGAGTACCACAATATTTAAAGGTATTTGGCATTGACATTGTCAGGCTTTTAGGGTTAGGGTTAGGTAAGCTAATGCATAAAACTTAGCGTTAATCAAATGTATATGTGATATGTGTAAATAATTGAGTTTGATTTATTTTTATGTGATTGTTTTTGTTGTTTGTTCCTTGTTCTTTGATATGAATATTGGTTGTAAATATATTGTGTTCTAGAATAGGTCATTCACTTCAAGTTAATAATTTTGTGATTGGTTGTACGTGTGACGTGCACGTCGCTGCGTGGCAGGATGAAGGGAGTTCTCGCGAGAGACTTCATTCACGTTATAAAGTTAAGTGAATGAACATCGCGGGTGACTGAGTGTGATTTATAATCAACATATCACTCCCTTACAGGTATGCACGGTTGGAAAGACAGGTTTGAGTGTCATGAGTGTTTTGTGTAGCATATTCGAGTGTTGTGCGGGTTAAGTGTTTTCAGTATCAACGTGTTCAGTTAACTCAAATGTACCGCGATAGCGCGCGCGCTGACGATGCTGCACCACACAGGAAGTGTTTGTTATATGTGTTTTATTTGTGCTTTTGTTACTCGTTGTTTCTGTTAAGTGTGAAGCTATGTACTTGTTGTATATCATTTGTGTATGTGTCTGTTTCTGTTGTATTCACGTTATAAAGTTAAATGAATGAACATCGCGGGTGACTGAGTGTGATTTATGATCAACATACAGTAATACCTCGGTTTACGAGTTTAATTCGTTCCAAGAGCGAGCTCGTACACCAAAACAAGTTTCCCCATAAGAATGCACTAAAAATCAATTAATTCGTTCCACACGACCATAAATGCCCATTTTAAATTTTTTTTTGGTTTTACCCTATTAATTACAGTCAAAATTATAACCATTAAGATCTCATATAAATACTAATTAATAATTGACGATTAAACTATAAAAATACTTGACAATTTACTGTAATGCACTTCAGGTTTGAGCAGCCTGCTTGGAGGAGAGAGAAGAGGGAGGAGGGGGGAGCAGGCAAAGCAAGGATTCAAGTGCAAATGAGTGAATTTATTATAATAGTGTAGAAAACAAACAAAGTGATAATCCAGAGGTGTATCACACATGGGAGCCGCGGCCGCGAATGAACGCGCGCTGGAGCTGCAAATAAAGGACTGGACAAGAGAAGAGTGGAGAAAAGTGAACTAAATAGGCAGATGATATGAGAACGAGGTGTGTGTCTCTCTCTCTCACACACACACACAGGCAGAACTAGACAATGAATTCATGAACTGTGACAGTTACTGCTTAGAGGTACTGTACTTGTATATTTCACTATGTGAACAATAGCGATCACAATTAATTAATGTTACAACAGGAGGTAAAACCACTGTAAATCACTTATAAAAGTATGCACTGTGGTGAATGATGCAGCCAAACCAAGCAACGCTGAGTTTGGAACGCCTGACTGTGTTATGAGAGGCTGTCATTAGGATTTTTCCTGTAAAAATACGCAGACCATGCTGAGCTTCTACACAAAACTGCGCGTGGGTGTGGGTAAATTTTTTCTCGTACACCGATACAATGCTCATACACCGATTCGACACCCCATGCTCGTACACCGATTTTCTCGTATACCAAGTCGCTCGTAAACCGAGGTATCACTGTATATCACTCCCTTACTCCCTTACAGGAGTATTACATATATAAACAATAAAGTTTACTGTGGCTTCTTAAGAACACATCTGATGCACATTCTTGGATCTTCATTTTCTAGAAGTAGGCTAGAGTTATTCATTTACAGAAAAACTTGGTATAAATAAAACAATGTATTAATTTACATATATTGTTCGTAATTTTACATGGATTTGTATGTATTGAATGAAAACAGAAAAGATAATAAGGTAATTTTCCTGTATTAAAACTGGAAATTACTGTAATTTGTCATTTAATGATATAATCCATAAAATAATGGTCAAATTGTTATTACATATATTGGTTGTAATTTTACATGAATTTGTACGTAATGTATAAATAGAAAAATACTGTATAAATAATACAGTAATTTTCTGTATAAAAAATAAGAATTACTGTAATTGGTCATTAATGATATAATCCTTAAAATAACAGCCATATTGTTAATTTACTGATATTTATTGTAATTTTACATAGTTTTAAACATAATTTAAATTTACAAAATAGTTATTTTCTGTAAAATTAGGATTTTTTTTTACAGTGCAAGAGCCCAAAAAAACTGAAGACGGTGAAGCCTAAAGCCGCCAAGCCAAAGAGGGCAGTGCCCAAAAAGAGATAAAGTCACTGTTTGATCCTCAACGGCTCTTTTAAGAGCCACACACTGACTCTGAAGAAAGAGCAAAACTCCTGTTTTAATCATTTATGTTCATTTGGACAGGATACAGCCAACATGATTTTGCAACTTGAACAACCATTAGAAATAAAATGAACATGTCAGAATAAATAAATACAATGATATCGGTATGGAGTCTGAATGTGAATCACTGATGTATGATTGAAATTGAACAGAATAAACCCTCCTTGTTTTAATTGATTCTTTATGAGGATCCTTCTATTATATAAGAAAAAGAAATGTCTGCATTTTCATGAAACTGCTGCATCTGTGTTTTAGTTAATTGTCTGTGACTGATTGTATCCACAGCTTTTGATCAGGAAATGCTCCTGTCTCTCTCATAACTACATGGTGAGTAGATAACATCTCATTTTGAAGTAAATATGTTAAAAAGTCTCAAAATCTGTCAAGTAAACCCTATCTGAACAAATACTAAATATATATTTTGTAATAGCACTAATAATAATAATAATAATGATCACTAATAAAGTTCATGGAAAGATAGCACAATTAAAATGTATTAAACATATGTTAAAATATAGACAATTGTCATTAATATCCAGAAAATAAGTAGATTAGTCAATTGTGTATAAGTAAAGGATTGCAGAAATGAGTACACCATATATTTAATTCAATAAATGTCTAGATCTCAGGATGTTTTCTAGAGTTTTAAGTTCTCCGCTATGACCCGTTTTGGCAAAGAGTGCAAGAGTTCATGGACTATTGATGTTGTTAGATCCAGTACGATTGACTTGCTCTCAGAAGATGGATTCCTCAAAGTCTGTATTTTGTAAATATTTGGGGTATTTTGTGTCTTCAGATGTGATGTAAAGCTTCATATTACGTCAGCTATTTTCTTTGATTGTTCACTGTTGCAGTAGAAAAGTCTTAACTTTGCATTACAAGACTTTAATGGAAACAATAAAGCTGAGAACAACTTAACCAATGACCTTGTATCATGGTGTTTGTCCCTTCATTTTCACCTTCAGTCTTTCCAGAAAATATACACTTGCTTTCTTTCCCACTCTTTTAAATGAACTCAAATGCAAGTTCAGCAAAAGGCAGATCGTCACATTTTATTGTCATCATATATGTTTATACGATTATGATCTTTTAATATCCTCTTTGTCAAGAGAATCTCATAAAACTACATTTTAAATATTCAATGAAGGACATTCCTCATTAAATCAGGTTTAGGGTTTAATCCCACTGTTTAGCACTGGATCTGAACTGAGGGGCGGGCGTGCTGTGACACGGAGCTGGTTTCTGTCAGGTCCTGTAAGCACGTGTAAATAATCTCCCCTTGCCCTTTGTTGTCATTTTTTCTTAATTTGTTAGTGTGAAACCGGTTTTTGATAATGTCTGGGAGAGGCAAAGGAGGGAAAGGACTCGGAAAAGGAGGCGCTAAGCGGCACCGCAAAGTGTTGCGCGACAACATCCAGGGAATCACCAAACCTGCCATCCGTCGCCTCGCTCGCCGCGGCGGCGTCAAGCGTATCTCCGGTCTGATCTACGAGGAGACCCGCGGAGTGTTGAAGGTGTTTCTGGAGAACGTGATCCGCGATGCCGTGACCTACACCGAGCACGCCAAGAGAAAGACCGTCACCGCCATGGATGTTGTGTATGCGCTGAAGCGACAGGGACGAACCCTGTACGGTTTCGGAGGATAAACGCCTGAAACCAGGAAACGCACACCGATCCAACGGCTCTTTTAAGAGCCACACACTCTCTCACACTAAGAGTTGATCCATGTTTACCCTGCAGATGTTATTCTGAATGATTTCCACTTATTAATTCGTAAAAATGGCATGAAAACACAAGCGTTTCTGACGTTCTTTACCAACAAATATATATATAAAAGGTAGTTTAAATCTGTCAACTCAGTATAAACATTACTTAAGTATAACCAAAGTTAGTTTTGTCAAAATAAATACTGATCAGAATAGTTTAGAAGTGAAAATAGAAAAAAACTAACAAAGTTTTCATGTTATCAAATGTTCGTGTCTTTTAAGATTCTCTCGCTTCTGCAACAAGAGTGTTCAGTTGTTTATAAATGATGAATTAGACATTGACGTTATGATTGATCCATTTCAACTGAAGTTGAATAATAAAACGCTTTAATTTACTGCTTCAGGATCAACATCACAAAATGTTTCATAATTCACTTTTTCTTTAAAAAAAACAAAACAAATATTATTTTAAAAAGCGCACGTCTTTGTCTATCATCCCTGTAGTTTAGAGTTCAACAAAAGTTAAAAGAACTTAAGGAAAATCTATTTGTTAAGTGTGTCAAAATTATCCATACGATACAGATCCTCAATATTTATCTAGAGTCTATAATCCATCTTTATCTATTTTTGTTCCCTGTCAAGGGAACTCGCACTGCGTCGAGACGCGATTGGGAACCTTTCAGTTTATATGTCTCTTGAAGCACAATCAAACTCAGGTGCGGGAGTGTACGTCGCCGTGATGACGTCATCACGTCATGACCCGGGAGTATAAAGGCACGTCACGACCCGGAAGCGGGTTAGCTTTCAGTGTCTTCACAGCGCTCTAAGCTCAACGTGTGTGTGTATTGCAGACCTGTGTGTGATTCAGCCCAAGTCTAGTTTAAAAGAAAAGGGATTTCACCGTGTGTCTGTTGGAGTGTTTGTAAAAAAATGGCGGAGCAAGTTTTTCGGCGCTGTGTTACCCCTTGTCCCCGGTTTCTTTCGGGAAGGGATACACACGCCTTATGTGTAGCTTGCATGGGAGAGGAGCATGCACGATCAGCGCTCGAGGGCACTGATTGTGCAGACTGTTTGCAAATGAGTTTGCGAACACTCCGATCCCGCCTGGCAGTTTTCGAGGAAACTGCCCGGGCTAGCGGCCCTCGTGGTTCCGGTCCCGCTGCGGCTGAGGCCCAGCGGCGGCTGCGATCATGGGGGTCGCAGATGGATCTATCAGAGGGGTCGGAGACGGGCTTTGCCTTTTCTCCGCCTTTACCTGGCAGATCTAGCCCCGTTAGGGAGCCGGAAGCACGCCCTGTGGCGGTTTCTTCCGACCCTGACGAGGCGATACTGCAGCTATCCAGTTCCGAGGAACTGGATGTTGTTAGTATCGACGCTGATGAGGAGGTTCCGCCAGCCCCCTCACCAGCGTCAGATGAGTTGCTGGAGGTGGTGACTCGCGCCACCGCTAGGCTGGGCCTCGAGTGGCCGGCTGAGCGGACGCATGCTCGTCCAAAGAGCAGGCTGGACGAGCGCTTTTTGCCGTCCAGAGCACCACCTCAGCGCCGGTGTCTGCCTTTCTTCCCCGACCTCCACACTGAGGTGTCGAGGTCCTGGAATAGGCCCGCCTCCCACAGGGTGCATAACAGCGAGACCGCTGTTTATGCCTCCCTAGTGGGAGCTAAAGATCGCGGATACGGGGCAATGCCTAGAGTAGAGGAGTCCTTGGCTAATCATTTGGCTCCTCACTCACCGCAGCCCCTAAAGGCACCGGTGCTCCCCACCAAACCTCTCAGGGTTACGTCATCGTTGGTGGGGCGAGCTTACTCATCGGCTGGTCAGGCTGCAGCATGCCTCCACACCTCTTCCATGCTGCAGGCCTACCAGGCGGAACTCCTCGCAGATCTTGACGAGGAGGGAGGTATTGGGCCAGAAGCAGTCGCAGAACTGCGGAGGGCGACGGATCTTTCTCTCCGGGCTGCTAGGGAGACGGCCGCCTCTATTGGCCGATCTATGGCAGCCCTAGTAGCTACGGAGAGACATTTGTGGCTGAATCTGACTACCCTCAGCCAAAAGGATAAGAACATCCTCCTGGACGCCCCTCTGACGCCTCCTGGCCTCTTCGGCGATGCGGTTAAGCTAGCCGTCGAGAGGTTTCAGGAGGCTGCTAAGCAGGAGGCGGCGTTCAAAAAGATCCTTCCACGCCGCCCTCAAGGTTCGCAAGCAAGAGCAGCGTTCCATCCTCAGCCCAGTACCTCCTCATACCGCGCTGGGCAGAAGCTGAGTGTTGCGACTCGTCAGCCCCCCCCGAAAAAGAAGGGGAGGGCTTCGGGTCAGCAACCTCAGCCTCAGCCTTCTGGCCGGCAGACCGACCTGAGGGTCGTTCTGCAGGGCAAGAAGGCTAAAAGTAAGAGGCCCTGACATTCATGGTGTCAGGCCTCGCAGGGAGCCCCCCGTTGGTCCACCAGCCTGCCAACGCCCTGCGGTGGCCCCTGTGGATCTGGTTTCTCGAGAGAGCCAGTCCGATCAGGGACCAGGTGGTCTACCCCAGTTGTCACCCCGGCAGGGTGCACTGGGCAGATTGCCCCCTCTAAGGAGGGTCCTAGAGCATCCACTCCAGGTCCAGCGGCCTGGAGTGGAAACCCGAACAGAGACTGGTCTCGAGAGACTGGTACCCCTAGTAGAGTTCCTGGCGGCGTGGACACGTCTGCCAGGCATTTCTCAGTGGGTCCTGCGCACTATTCATGTGGGTTACACTATCCAGTTTCGGTCGAACCCTCCCAAGTTCGCGGGGGTTCTTCGGACAGAGGTAGACCCTGGGCAGGCTCGGGTTTTGGAACAAGAAGTCGAATCATTGCTGAGGAAAGAGGCCATAGAGTATGTACCTCTCTCAGCCACAGATTCGGGCTTTTACAGCCGCTACTTCATAGTTCCGAAGAAGGATGGAGGTATGCGTCCTATTCTAGACCTTCGCCTGTTGAACAAGACTGTCAGGCGCCTGAAGTTCAGAATGTTGACTTTGAAACAGATCGTATCCCAAATCAAGTCCGAGGATTGGTTTGTGACGATAGATCTCAAAGACGCATATTTCCATATCTCCATCCTTCCTCAACATCGGAAGTTTCTCAGGTTCGCCTTTGGGGGCAAGGCTTACCAATACCGAGTACTTCCATTCGGCCTAGCGCTATCCCCTCGCACCTTCACCAAATGCATGGACGCAGCGCTCGCCCCGCTGCGGTCCACTGGTATCCGTGTACTGAACTACATCGACGATTGGTTGATTTTGGCTCAGACACAAGAATTAGCGGTCCGGCATCGAGATGTCGTACTCGCGCATATGAAGGAGCTGGGGCTGAGACTCAATGCCAAGAAGAGTATCCTCTCTCCTGTGCAGAGGACAACCTTCCTAGGCGTTGTTTGGGACTCGGCGTCAATGTCTGCACGGCTATCCCCCGTGCGCATTGCCGCCGTTCTGTCCTTAGTCCAGGATATCAAGCTAGGCCAGCTGCTCACTGTCAAGCACTTCCAGAGAGTGCTGGGGCTCATGGCGGCAGCGTCCAGTGTTATCCCACTCGGCCTGCTCCACATGAGACCCCTGCAGTGGTGGCTGAAGACCAGAGGGTTTTCCCCGAGGGGCAACCCCTTCCGTCTGATCAAGGTGTCAAGGCGCTGCCTTCGAGCCTTGCATCCGTGGAAGCAGAACTGGTTTTTGTCCCAGAAGCTCGCACTGGGAGCTATCTGTCACCGCGTCATGCTGTCGACAGATGCGTCCCGCGCGGGCTGGGGGGCGGTCCTGAGGGACCGCTCGGCCAGGGGTCTATGGGACGGGCACCACCTCTCCTGGCATATCAACGCCTTGGAGATGATGGCTGTCCGGATGGCGCTACGGGCGTTTCTCCCCGACCTCAGAGGCCGTCATGTAGTAGTACGGACCGACAATACGTCGGTGGTCTCCTACATAAATCACCAGGGAGGTCTCCGGTCTCGTCGACTTTCCAAGTTGGCGATCAGGATCCTCCTCTGGGCCCAGAGGGAACTGCTCTCTCTTCGAGCGGTATATATCCCGGGGGCCCAGAACCTGGGGGCAGACTTCCTGTCGAGGCAGGGGCCGAGGCCCGGGGAATGGCGACTCCACTCTCAGGTGGTGGAGCAGATTTGGGAGAGATTCGGCCAGGCTCAAGTGGATCTGTTTGCGTCTCGAGAGACGACTCACTGCCCACTCTGGTTCTCCCTTTATCTTCCAGCGCCTCTCGGCCTGGACGCCATGAGGCAAGGGTGGCCAAATCTACCCCTGTATGCCTTTCCCCCCGTAGCTCTGCTCCCAGGGGTTCTGGAGAAGGTTCGCCGGGAGAAGGTCCGTCTCACTCTAGTTGCCCCGCGCTGGCCGGGCAGGGTGTGGTTTTCGGACCTGGTGTCCCTCCTAGACGGCACTCCGTGGGAGATTCCGGTCAGGAGGGACCTCCTGTCCCAGGCTCAGGGGAGGATTTTCCATCCTCACCCAGAACTGTGGAAACTGTGGGTCTGGCCCCTGAGGGGGCCCAGCTCATAGAGTCTGGTCTCTCAGCCGAGGTTGTAGAGACCATTCTCCACTCCAGAGCCCCGTCCACGAGGAAACTGTACGCTCAGAAGTGGAAGATTTTCACTTCTTGGTGTTGCGAAAAGCAGCTGAACCCAGTTACCTGCCAGGTTGGCACCGTGCTGGAGTTCCTGCAAGAAAGGTTCGCAGCAGGGCTGTCCCCCTCCACACTAAAGGTTTACGTGGCTGCCATAGCTGCTTACCACGTACCTTTGAGTGGTGCCTCTTTGGGCAGGGACCCCCTCATAGTTCGTTTCCTACGTGGCACTCAGAGGCTGAGGCCTGTAGTACGTTCAAGGGTGCCTCCTTGGGACCTGTCCCTGGTGCTCCAGGCCTTGTCCCAGGCTCCCTTCGAACCGCTGGATGAGATTTCAGACAAGCACCTTACTCTTAAAACTCTCTTTCTTCTCGCCATTTCTTCCCTCAAGAGGATTGGTGACATGCAGGCCCTCTCCGTGGCCCCTTCATGTTTAGAGTTTGCGCCCGGCTTGGCTAAAGCTTTCCTCTATCCCAAGCCGGGTTATGTACCTAAAGTGCTGTCTAGTCCTATGCGCCATATAGTGCTACAGGCTCTCTGTCCTCCTCCATTCACTGATCATGACCAGGAGTTAAAGAACAGGGTTTGTCCAGTGCGAGCACTGGACGCCTACGTCCACAGAACTGCTACGTGGCGTAGGTCAGACCAAATCTTTGTCTGTTTTGGGGCCCCCAGAGGCTCCCCTGCTTCTAAACCTACTATGAGCAGATGGATTTCAGAGTCTATTTCTCTAGCTTATGAGCTGGCAGGACAGCAGTGTCCACTGTCTGTCCGAGCTCATTCTACTCGGCAGGGGCTTCCCTCGCGGACATTTGTGATGCGGCTGGCTGGTCCTCACCGCATACCTTTATTAGGTTCTACCAGTTAGACCTAAACCCCGCCTTGGGATCATTGGCGTTATCGTAGTGAGCTACGTTTCGCTTGGCATACCCCGTACGCTGAGGCGACGTACACTCCCGCACCTGAGTTTGATTGTGCTTCAAGAGACATATAAACTGAAAGGTTCCCAATCGCGTCTCGACGCAGTGTCTCGTTCCCTCTTAGGGAACTATGGTTACGTACGTAACCTGAGACGTTTTTCTGCTATAGACCCTGTGGCTACTTGATTCGTACCGGAAACACGATTGGTACCGCGCATGCGCGAAAACGCGTCTACTTCCTGTCTGAGCTGTGCGAAACAATTTACGGCAGATCACAATCACGTGACTACTCGATCCGTACCGGAAATAGTTCAGAAATTTACACTTTGACACTTTTTACGCTTAAATGGTGCTGGAATCATTATACATTTTATTTTAATGCAAATTTAATATACAGAAATATAAATTTTAAAAATGGAAAACCCAGTTTTAGTGCTTAAGGAGATTAAAATGTGCATAGATTTCAAAATCTTAAAACAACAGATTTTATGTAATCTCAACTGTATTGTGAAGCAAATGTTATGATATAATATTAATGTTAACCTTATACATGCTATTTGTTAATAAAGCATTTATTCATAAAACGGATAAAAATCCATATTGTCCCTTACCACCAAATGACGTCACTATAAAGCGCGCACATGCGCAGTACAAATCGTGTTTCCGGTACGAATCAAGTAGCCACAGACCCTTTTCACAATGACATCAGAAAACTTCTGCCTTTCCTCAAAGCAGGGTATCTTCATTTCCGTTTAGCCATATGCGCATTCAGAAGAATGCCGGAACTGGCTAACTAACAGCATGAAATGTAAAGGTTATAGTAATAATAATGTTTACGCATTTACAGGTTTCTGTATTTTAGTTCGTTTGATAATGTTAATGATTATTTCCAGTTTACAATTCTGTAACATGTGCGTGAACTGGATGGTAAAGTATGCTATAGTTTGTAGCAACAGGAAAAATATGCATCGCTCTCAGCCCGTGTTGCCTGAAGTTTACTAATAAGTTTTAACTTGTTATATTATGTATTCCAGTACAGTTGTTTAGAATAACCCCCTCTTAATCCAATCTAACGGTCAAACCATTTTCATATTCTGACGTGATTCATTATTCCTCTTTACCTGTGTCCATCTTTCAACAGTTTCCCACCCATCAAGCATGGTACAGTGTTCTTGTCAGTGCTACTGTAGTGTTCCTTGTTGTTCAATAAATAAATGTAAAAAAAGATGTGATGGTAAATTACTTTTATAACCACAGGCCTTCATGGCCGTATGCTAATGCTCCATAATGTTTATAATGTGTTTGATCTGCACAGTGTTGTTATATACTAGTGTAGCATGTGTGCATTTGTCTTATTGTGATTTCACTTGCCATGACCATTTTTGGTCTTTCCGTTGGCCGCAGCCCGCAATGCATTTGGGGATTGGGCGCGCTTTGCCTCTTCCCATTAGGGATGGGCGATACCAGACTTTTTAGATTCGATACGATATCGATACTTTTGGTATAATTTTACCGATATCGATACCGATACCGCTTATTTCCTAAATGTGTATGTGATATTTCAAAAAAAAAGTTATATATATATATATATATATACATATAAGACATATTGGCTATTAAAAAAATTATTACAAAAGTAAAATTGACAACAAATAAATAAAAATGTTTAAAATAATACAGTATTTTACAAAAAAAATTGATTAAATAAAATACATCATAACATAAAGATTAATATAATAAAAAATACTAACAACAAAAATTGTGCATATTTGCACTGTATGAAATATTTCTTATTTTTAAACAGGCCATTTATTTCTTTATTTTCAACTTTGTACATATTTTTCCAATTTAGCAATGTTCAGAAAGATATTTCAGTGTCTTTTCATTTTGAATTGTTGATAAAGATTTCCTAATCTTTAAGCTTCAGATTTGTGTTTAGGAAAAGCAACATGTTAACATTTTTGGGTTTAAGACGATTTCGCCTCTGACTAATTGTCTCTCCTGCCTTGGAGTACAACCTCTCTGCTGGAACAGAGGTTGCGACAATTCCAAGGTATTTTTTATCACCTTTTTTTCTGCCACTGAAAAATAGCACCACACCACTACGCTTTCTTTCTGCCATTCTGTTTATGCGCGGACAATATTGTGCGACGCGTGCAGTGAAATTGACGTGTACGTGTGGGCAGGGCACGTTGCTCGTGTTTCTCACAGTCATCACGTGACATGGGTGAGCTAAATGTCAGAGGGGGATTTCAGTTGTAGCACAAACATTAAACAGAAGTACCGAAAACACTTTTTGCAAAAATTGATGCAGAAATTATTAATTTAATTTTAGTATCGATATTTTTGTGGAGATATCGATACCAAGTGAGCAGTATCGACATGCCCATCCCTACTTCCCATTCTGCATATAATTTTCCAGCGGTAGGTCGCATTAGTTGGTCGCTCATGTGTAAAAGAGCTGTATGTTGTTGAATTAACTTTACGTTGAATGTATACACTAATAGCACTTCATTGATGTATTTTTATTCATTTATGTTAAACTATTCTTTATATTTCGTAGCGCGCGTTGTGCATGGGTGCCGCACGCTGCTGAATTTGCTTCACATGTCCTCAAAAGAGTTTGTGTTTTCACAGTGATTCAATAAATGAAAGTTGATGGGGAAAAGAGTTCGCAAGTGATTTATCAGAAACAACACAACGCAGATTAGACCGCTACACTAGCAGTGTTTACACCGAAGCCAAATATATTCAGTCAATGACTGTATATTGTGTTCAATAAATATCATACATTTGTGATAATCTGTTGCCCTAAATATTTTAATTTAATGTTGAATTGCATTTCCTGTTTCCTGTTGTGAAAATTCTACAAAAAATGACAACGTCAAAGGAGTTTGTTTGAAACCTTTGCCAATTTATTAATAAAACAACTCGCATGTACAAAAGTATTCATTCTTTATTCTTTGCCATGACACTGAAGTCACTCTTACTGCCATATACATTGTACAGTGTACATTTCACAACGGTATGGGCACGATTCTTGGACTTCTTTGGTACCGGTTTGTATTATTTATCAAGTTTAGAACGTGTTGTAAGCGAAAATGTGTCTGAAAGTCGCTGTACATCATAAACGGATGTCTGGCAGAAGGATTTTACATCGCGTTTACTATGGCGGCCGACGGAAGTGCTTGGAGTTAAAACGGAGGTTGCGTGACGTCATGTGAAAAGGGTCTAATAATGAGAAACAAAAGTCTGTTCAGTACCTGTGACTTTTATTTTGAAAACATCTTCATGTCTCTTTTTATCACGACTTTTACTTTGAAAACCAGACAACATCAACACGTTTCCTGTTTCTCTCGCCTCTCGTACGTCTCTTGTTTAATCCTCCGCTCAAGCGAAACAAACCACAGTCTAAACATCTGTAAGTTTATGCAGTTTCGTTGATTGTCGTGCAGTCGAGCCTTTAAGGATGTGCAGAAGTGTGTTAATCAAATCCTCTGTTTGATATGTGTGTTATTCTGCGCTCATATTCAGTGTAAACATGTGGCGCTGGACACTCTGATGATGGACAGAGATTTACTCAGACAGTCTGTGTCGTATCATGGTGAAAACCTGTTGTCACTGCTTAAATGTGAACAGAATGAAAACCCAGACTTTAAACATGCGTCTCCTGATCTCGCCAAGACTCTCAACCAAAGGTAAGAGGCGTTTTTATCATTATTTAATGTAATTCATTATATCATGTTTGCTTTCGTCCTCTAAATCCATAGCAACATAATTAAAGCAATAGTTACTCTGTGCAAAATAAATAAATGGCAAAAGTGCATGTATTTTTGTGTATGTGAAACAACATTTAACAAACCATTTCCGATATTTTTCCTACAAAATAACAGAATAAAGTTTAGAGAAAGTAGTCCATACAGCAATTTTACTACTTAAGACAATAAAACATGCTTTGGTAAATCATAATTGTTAGTTGAATCATTATTATATGCCATAAATCATGACATAGGAAGGCATAGTTTTAACATTGTGTCTTATAATTGAAACTTTTCGATCTAATAACGAAGACTCACAGGGTTAGTAAACTATTTTAAGTAAATTATTTTATTATTTGCTCATTTTCATGTCATTCCCAACTCATAAAACTTCCCTTCATCTTCTGAACACCAAATTATGATGTTTTTAATGGATTCGAGAGCTGTTTTTTTATTGAAAGTCCATTCAACAATTGTGGAACAAATCCATTAGGATTGAGTGGTTTAGTCCAAATTTTCAGAAAAGATAGGATTGCATTATATGACAGACTGCCTTCATCTTTTATTCACATTTAAACATTGATCATCAAACATAAAAAGAAGCTCAGCCGTACCTGCTTGACATTGTGTGTGTAACACGAGAATGAACCTCATTGGTTCTCGCTGGAGCTCAAACGTGACGCGTAACACGAGAATGAACCTCATTGGTCAAGCGAACATGCTTTAAACGTTGTTTACCACAACGTGTGTCTGAGTAATATTTATGTGAATAAAAGGTTACATTGAATCTGTTCATCATATAATGTGATAGTTTCCATTCAGAAAATTGACTTAAGTTCATATGGATAAGCTTTACGATGTCTTAAACTTTTTGAAACGTCACAGTTTCCGTTGCATTTTAATTTAATTAAAAAGATCTTCATTTGTGTTTTGAAGATCAACATCAAGATGAGTAAATGATGACAGATTTTTACGTTTTTGGTGTGTTAATCCTTTAACACAATTATGTGTGTAATAATTTCAGCTGTTCGTCCCATAAATGTTACTTATTTGGTTTGTGTCATCAGTATTATTTAGTATTATGATTTACCAAAGCAGCATTTTGTGTGGCAGAAATGGGCTTCCATACACATCTGAAGTCATGGAAATTCAGTAAGTTGTTTTTGTTTTTTTGGTCAAGTGAAAAAATATAAAAATAATTTAATGAGACATATTATTTTAACTTTGAAATTACCATTATAATTTGGGTCTGTCTCAAGTGCTGTAATTGAATACACTATATAAAGGACACACACACACGTATAAGACATCTCTGATTGGTGGATATTATTTTTGTTTAAAACAGGGATAAAGAAGAGACAAGTCCTGTTTTGGAGCAGTTCATAGCCAGGAAAGCTGATCTTCTGTTTGCTCCATCATGGAAATCATCTACACCAGCAGATGAATGGCAGGAGGAATCTGGAGGTGGACTGTCCCCGTTACCTTTAAATGCGATTCAAAGTCTTATTTCTGTTCAAAAGAATATTTCTCTCAAAAAAATGTTCCCTCTTTTCCATATAATGAAAGTGAATGTATTCCTTATGGCTTGACTGTCCCATTCCCCATTTGCTTTTATTGTATGGAAATGAGCAACCGGGATATTCTTCTACAGTTCTCCTTTTGTTTTCACATGGATTCCTCCTCTAATGGACGCACTGAATGTTGTTGTTTCAGAAGCGTACGCCATCATGCCCCCGCTGGAGCAGTTCATGGAGGTGTCTTTTGAAGAGAGACGTGAGCTCTTCTACAGGGATGTGGAGCGGGGAGACATGGTCATCGGAAGGATCAGTTCAGTGCGAGATTTCGGTTTGTTTGTAACGCTTCTCTGCACAGCTGGTGGACTGGAGAGGGACATCGAGGATCTTGAAATTAAGGTTAGTTGATTAGTTTTCTTCCCTGAACTGTGTAGTTCTACACCACTAATGGCTGGCATCCACAAAAGAATTGCAAATACAGTAATACCTTGAGATACGAGCATAATCCGTACCAGTAACTCGAGTTGCTCGTATGTCAAATAATTCTTCCATAACAAATAACGTTCCGGCCTTCTGAAAAACACTCTTATTAGTGCTAATAACAATGGAAAAAGCTCATATTTATTATTATTGAACACTCATAACTCGTGCTGCTCCCAGCTTAATACTTGTGAATCACTCGTTGCCCCCGGTAACCCCCGCTGTAAAACCAAGCTGCCTCTAGTGGAGATCATATGCAATTACCCCATAAATGAGGAGCTTGAGCTGCTCCGAGTGCTGAACACCTCTAGCGTCTGGAAGCTGCTCGTATCTCACATATTTACTCGTATCTCAGAATACTCATATGTCGGGACGCTCGTATCTCAAGGTATTACTGTATAAATATATAATTGATAATTCTAATGTTTTTTTAAAGTTCCTTTTTTAAATGATGACAATGATTATATGGAAACATGTTTCCACCATGTAATAAAAAAGGAAAAAACTATTTTTTTCTTGCGATTGCGAATTTATATGGTTATATGATAAATATTTATGTGTATATGGTAAATTAGCGATCGATTAATCATTAGCCTTTAATACTGCAAAATGTGTTGAAATGAGGTGAATATAAACTTACACTTATGGTGGTCACATCTGATCAAGTAAATATTCATTTACATGGAAAATAAAAACACAAATACACTTCTATTTTGTATTTTTACTTTAATGTTATTAATGTTCTATTTATTATTAAACCAATAAAATCTCATTAAGTTAGTTAAGCATGTTACATGTATTCCAACTCAAAGGCAGTAATAATTTCAGCAGTATATTTTATTTGCGAGTCGATGATCAAGCTTGTTAACACTGCTCACAGTCGCTGAGACCTTTCATTTTGCTCTCTAAACCCCCAGCCATCATTTTAGGATTTTTTGAC
This sequence comes from Rhodeus uyekii, assembly GCA_037043235.1. Taxonomy (NCBI): domain Eukaryota; kingdom Metazoa; phylum Chordata; class Actinopteri; order Cypriniformes; family Acheilognathidae; genus Rhodeus; species Rhodeus uyekii. Next base: position 1,895,297 of record JAWRVZ010000128.1, on the reverse strand, counting down.
ACACCTTTTTAATCAGTCTTCCCATTAACAACATAATTTTGTACATTCAGACTGATTTGCACAAAAACAAGATGGTTTCCCCCTGATTATAGATTTACAAATACTTCTCATCCAGTTGCACCTTATCAGTCAAGTGCGTTTCTAAAAATGAATGTTATCTGTCCAAAGGCCCTTTGTCCAATAAGAAACGTCCCTTCCACTGGAAATCATGACGATCCTTTGTCTTATTACCAAATTGGGGATTTGATCAGAGGTATGATGTTTGTTTTACTCTCTTCAAAAAACAAAGTCCGTGCATGAGTATATGAAGTGATGATCGGATTGGATGAAGTGATGTTTTATCCCACAGCTGGGGTGAAGGACATCGACCGCTACCACGAGAAGTTGACTCTATCCCTGTATTCATCCTCGCTGGCTCCTCACTTGAGTCAAGCCAAGCTGGGCGTCCTCAGCAAAGATGAGCTTCCTCTTCATTACACGTGTGTGGAAAGAAAACAAACGTTTAGCCGTTTATCTCAGACTTCCGGTTGTTTATCGCTGTTGCTTCCACTTTCAGCCGGGGTGAAATGGTGGCCACGGATAACAGCGAGACTTACGAGAAGCTTCTGGACGGCTCTCTGGGTCTGTCCAACCCCTTAAATGTGGACTTTCTCCTGGGAAAGCTGGGAATCAGTGGTACACAAACACCTTCGCTAATGAGGGGCTTACAGAGGTATATTCAATCTCATACACTCATATCATCCCCAGTTTTACTGCTGTTTTCTCTCGTAAACTGAGTTTTTTTACATGTATACAGTAAGCGCTTCAAAGAAGATGATTTTGCGACGACTATTCGAAAGAAGCAATCGGTGTCCTGGGCCTTAAAATGGTTAGTTTGTAACGCTTTTAACCATTTGTCCCATTTTCTAAATATTTAAGTTCAAAACCGTGTCATTTATTCAAATCATTACAGTGTTAAAGCTGGTGTTGAGCATTTCAAATCGGGTCGCTATGTGGAAGCAATGAACGAGTACAACAAGGCCTTGGAGATCGACACCAACAACGTGGAGGCGCTCGTGGCGCGAGGAGCTCTGTAAGTCTCGGCACCGTTGCGACGATCGTTCTGGCGCGTGTTGCGTAATCACTGAAGCTGTTTTTACTTTGTTGTAGATACGCAACCAAAGGAAGCCTGATGAAGGCGATCGATGACTTTGAGCTGGCTCTGAAGAGCTGTCCCACGCACAGGAATGCCAAGAAGTACCTCTGCCAGACTCTAGTGGAGAGAGGAGGACAGTACGTCAAACAGGGTTACAGCGGGAGGAATCAAACCTACACAAGACCATAATCTGAGCTGCTGTTACACTGCAAAACTTAATGATCAGGGGCCGTATTCACGAAACATTTACGTGACCTTGCCTTTAAGAGCTCTCCTACATCGCTGTAAGAAATTAGGCCTGACATGTCCATTATTTTTAAGAGTTTCTCCTAAATCAGCAAGTCAGGCGATACTTTTAGCTTTAAGATGTTTGTGAATACGGTCCCTGATCGAATCTTTCGATACATCTTTAATTACGGCAGGAATGGCTTTGTTTACATCAGTCCGCTCTATCAAGTCATAGTCCTCATATACGCCACCCAATGACCTCTACGCGATTGTTGATGGGGGGGTTTTAGTGGAATTTATATGCATTTGTAGGCTGGTTTTAATGGAATTTACATGCATTTATATAGGAAGTTTGGGCGGGTTTGTCATCAAAAACAAGCCCAATTTTTATCGACCAGCCCAATGCATTTTTTTCCGGTCGGAGGCGACCAAAATGAGCCATATTGGGCGCCCAATATGGCAACACTGTTTCAGATCCTTCCTAAGGCGTTATATTAACCACATTTACCTGCACGTCACAATTAAAGCTATTCTTCTGGTGTTTCCGTGTGCGCATGTTAAAGTCCTTTCTGATTAGAAATTTGTGTCGCATAAATGCGCGCACTAACCCGATCCGTTTTAGCGTTCATATAAACCACGATCGGATTCATCGATCGGAGAGAATTAATGCCGAGTGAAACAAAAGTTGTCCGTGTCCAAGTGTTGATTTAAAGTAGAATTACAGTTCATTTTCTACTGTAAATTAGCTGTTTGATCTCGACGGACTGAACCGAGGAAAAGGTTTCCGCGTCTGAGGGGGCGGAGCCTCAACCGTCGCGGACCAATGGCGGTTCAATGGTGTTTACTGGACGAAACGTCTGCTTTTCCCGAAAGTTTGCTTTGGTCTGATTTTGTTTGAAGTGACGTCACTCTAGATTGTTCTTTGATTTAGATTTCGATTGGGGCCTTTAATATTAATCGCAACTGAATAGTCATGCCCTAGCAGGTACAAATCACCATAACAGTTACTTAGCAGTGCCCCAAAAACAGTAGCATAAATATGAACAGAACTGACCATAAATGTTTCCAAATCGTAGTTAGTTTTCCTGTAGCTCAACCAGTAGAGAGCAGTGCTTGCAACATCAAGGTCATGGGTTCGATTCCCAGGGAAAGCAAGAACTGATTAGAATATCAATGTGTTTCTTGAATGCAATGATAAAAGCGTGTGATAAAAGCATGAATGTGAATGTAGTTCATCTGTTATTTGGAAGTGTGTGTGTGTACATTGGTTTGTACAGCACCTTTGCATAAGTTTCATCGTTGCAGAAGGCCTTTAACACTGTTGTGACAGTGATCTGATCTTTCCTGCGCAGACTTGAAGAGGAAGAGAAGTTGGTGACCGCCGAGGGTCTGTACAAAAGAGCCATGGTGTTGGACGACACGTTTCAAGAGGCGGCAGAAGCTCTGCAGAAACTTCAGATACGCATCCAGGTGAGCTGGATAAACACACACACACACACACACGCGTTTGGCTGCACATTTAATCAGACGATGAGCTTCCAGTGTTTCAGATGCATAGATCTGTCATGTGAAGATCAGTGTCGGGGAAATGTATGTAATCAGATTACTTTTTACAAGTAACTAGTAAAGTAATTCGTTCCTTTTTAACAAAATATCTGAGATAAGTTTTCAAATGAGTTGTGCAAATTACTTTATTTTACTTTATTCTCAACAAGAATAAAGCCAGTGAAATGCAGAATATTAGACAAACCTCCAGTAATTAAATGTTAAAACAAATATTTCTATGCGTTCAATCTCACTTTATTGACCAACTGTGAACTTTCGGTGATTCAGCAGAAACGACTTTTGTTTTTAATGGCGAAGTGATATTATTTAAATGTTGTTTTGAAAAAGGCTCTTTATATTTGACCAAAAATAACTTTTTTCTTATAAACAGTAACTGCAACCGCTCTAACAGTAGAGAGCAGAGCTTGCAACATCAAGGTCATGGGTTCGATTCCCAGGGAAAGCAAGAACTGATTAGAACATCAATGTGTTTCTTGAATGCGATGATAAAAGCGCCTGATAAATGTGTGAATGTAACAATCAAGCCCAGGTGAAAAAAAGTAACGCATTACTTTTCTTAAAAAGTCCCGCAATATTGTAATGCATCACTTTTCAAAGTAACTTTCCTCGACACTGGTGAAGCATTTCCCCCTTATCAAACACAGACTTGCGTGACGTTTATTTGAACTGATACATGTTGAAGTACTGATGAAGTGTTTCTGTCATTTATGTGTCCATCTGATCTTGGACCTGTGAACCCTGACTGATGGGACCTTTGACCCTGATTGCACTGGGTTGACATAAATGCCCTATGTGGACATGAACCCTCCCTCCCCCCCACCTTTGGTTTGTATTTTGTTCCTGGTTCTACGGTAACTGAATATTATGATCATTGCTAAATATAATAAAATGTTTTCTGGCTTTTTGTCGCTGCTTAACATCCTGGCGCTGAACGCTTGGCTTGGGGTGTGAAACTGCTGGTCCTGTGTGCTGCACGCATGCATGCTTGATGAATTTTCTGATCGTTTTACCCTGTCAATGAACTGCTTTAAAGAAATCGCTTAAATTGAAAGAACAGGAAGCTGCCAAAGAGCAGGAAAGAGCTAAGACCACGGAGACAAGCGCAGAGAAATTGCGTAAAATCCTAAAAGAAGAGAAAAGGTAATGTCAGCACCACCATATTGATTGAGGGTTTTATTTTTGTTAAACTCATATTTGGTATCGTAAATACAGCAGTTCTGTTTGCACACTTCATTTATTCTCCTGAAATCGGGACGTAAAGACCTGTTCACATCAAGAACTATAATTATTAAATCGTAATTCTTGTTCTGTTTCAGTAGGAATAGTACAGTCTACACTAAAACTATAACGACACAGGAATGGTATCGTTGGAATCACTTTGAGAACTACTTTCAGCTGATGGATTATGAAATATTGACAATCAGAATCTGCTCCACTTTAAAGAGTGAGTGTATAAAATGCCAGACGACATGTATTTAGGATTATAGTTATCGTTCTTGGTGTCAACATGCCTTAACAACTGATTTCTTGTAATTCCGCAGTGTGGTTTCTTATGTATGAGGCAAGAAACAATGGAGAGACCGATCAGAATGATCATCGGTCATTTTAAAATATTTGAGGTCATTCAGTCCAGCATTTAAGTTAGGGCTGGGCAATATACTTTAATATTCTATAGATATACAGTAATGCCTTGAGATACAAGCATAATCCATTCCAGGATGAGCTTGTAAGTCAAATTGCTCGTATCTCAAATTATTTTTCACATAAGAAATAACTCTAAAAAACTCCCTTATTAGTGATAATAACAATGGAAAAACATGTTTTTAATTGCTATAGACACACACACACACAGTTATAGTATATAAGGATTCCTGTGATATTCTTGAGGAGGAGGGATAATGTAGAAACACAAACAAAATACAGAAGTGTAGTGTTTCTTCCCGTGTTGTGTGTTGGATAGACTCAGAAGCTCATATTTATTATTATTGAACACTCATAACTCGTGCTGCTCCCAGCTTAATAATCACTCGTTGCCCCCGGTAACCCCCGCTGTAAAACCAAGCTGCCTCTAGTGGAGATCATATGCAATTACCCATAAATGAGGAGCTTGAGCTGCTCCGAGTGCTGAACACCTCTAGCGTCAGTAAGCTGCTCGTATCTCAAATATTTACTCGTATCTCAAAGCAAAAAAATTGCTCGAATGCTTGCTTGTTTCTCGGGATACTCGTATCTCAAGGTGTTACTGTACATGCATACATGTACATGCGCACACACACATGATTTTTTTTTGTGATGTAAATGTAAGGAACTTTGTAAAAACCACAATCATTTTAATGCTCTTGTTGGCTGTTATGTTTCCAAAAGATTGCGAAATAGAGTAGTTTTACAGTTTTTTCTTGTCTTTCTACTCTCAAATGTGAGGATTTTTTTTACTATTTATTGTTTTTTTACACTCATTTCAATTTGGTAAGTCACTTTTGTTTGTCGCCACTTAAAACTGTCGGTCCTCCATGTCCTGCCCAACGTCACTGATTCACAGCGGCATCGACTCTTATAAGAGCCCCGATGGGGCGCCCCCCTGCCCCCCCAAAATGACCCCCAACCTCTCAATCTAATCTTTCAGAGCATTGGACCTTTTTCAGACCTTGGTCTTGTTAGGAGAGCATCAGTATTTTCTTGAGTGGTCATGATATTTTTGCTTAGTAGTTTGTTAGTGACGCTCTTAAGCTTCCCCAACCAAAACCGTTAGTCTGAAATGACGACAAAAACAAATTTTCTGTTTCAGCCAAAATAGTTTTGGAGGGCCGAGATCAATCAGTTGAATTTCTAGAGTAGAGAGATGTTCATCTAAAATTTGTTCGACTGAAATATCGAGCTTTAACCCAAAATTACACCAGTCATCATAATAATTTTGATTTCAAAAGAATCATTTTCCTGCATGAATATCATCAAAAACTGCAAATAATTGCATTTTTAAGCTATCGCCTAGCCTTGATTTAAAACGTTTGTTACTCTTCAACCTTCGCATTGTTTATGACCATTGAAATCTTTGAGTGTTTCTTCCATCGAAACAAGGTAAGACCTCTTTTGTGTTTCACTCTTTTAATCCGTGTTGCAGTCCCATGCGAGTTTCAGTGTGTGTTTGCTTCCATATAGAATGAAGAAGAAAAGGAAGCGGTCGACCTCTTCCTCTTCATCCTCCGAAACGTCTTCAACTTCAGGCGACGACTCTCCTTCAACGAGTCGTAAAAAGTCTAAGAAACGAAAACACAAACGCCGACGCTCGTCTCACGGCAGTAAGAAACACAAGCGGCGAGTGTCATCTTGTAGCGATAAAACGGTGGAGGACGACTGGTTTCCCGCTCCCGCCAACACCTCCGCCTCATACATCAACCAGAAACAATCCATAACCAAACTCCTCAGCGAAGGAGAACAGTCCTGGGGGAAAGGCCGACGGGAAGACGGCAGAGGTAGGTTAGAAGAGGTTGGCGACAGAAGTCCGGAGGGCATCAGATATGGGTCTGGAGGGCATGATGGGAACGGTGAGGTTTATCAGACTCAAAGCACCTCCGAACGTGCCAGAAACCGTAGGGATTCTTCCTCCTCAACGCAATCCGGATATTCTCACAGGTCTGATCGGTTCTCCAAGGAATGTTCCTCACAGGGAAGAAAACCTAGTGAATCAGAAGGAGGTAGGAATGAGAAGATGGATAGAGAGGAGAGAAATAGTCGCGGTCAAGATGGACAGAAGACCCTAAAAAAAGAGCTTCCTTCCAATTTGCTGGACATTTTTAGTCAAATTGCTAAATTTGAGAAGGATAAAAAGAAGTAAGATCACTCTCGAGAGGTCGAGTCCCATTGTCTTACTGGTCTCTCAGATGTGGGGAGAGTAACACTTCAACTTTGAGGTTTAGGCTTCAACTATAGTGATTCAACTATGATAGATTAAGTTGTTTAAAAATGGTTTATTTTCATAATTTTAGGTTGGATATTTTTGCTTTGAGGAATTAAGAGCAATGGCCAAAGTGTGTGATGCCTCAGTGTTATAAACTGCCTTCAGTGTAATGTACATGTTCAAATAAACCAATGTAATGGTCAAAGAAGGGCTATTGTGTAGTCTTTGCTTGAGTATTAAAGGAATAATCTGCCAAGTTTTAGGATTCAGAAGTATTCTCTGGTCAATCTAAAGCACTTAGGATATAAAGTCTTTTTGTTTGCTCAACGGCGTTTGATGGTTAATTAACTTGTGTGTCAACTTGAGGTTAATTGTATTGCTTTTTTTTGGTGTGCTGAACAATGTAAGTGTTTTAACTCGAAGAAACTAGCAACTGATTTGTTTGACTGCATGTTTGGACACTTACTGAGTTTTATGCTGTTGTTTAAAGCATGTCATTTCCTGAGGAAATAAACTGGAATCATTTTGCAGGGGAAACGGGAACAAACATCAGTCAGTAATATTATTAACCCTTGTGTGCACTTTTTTTTTATACTCAACTCAATGCAATGACTATAAAATCTAACCATTTAAAGCAATAAAAGACATGTTTGGATTGGGAAAAAAGATACAGAAACATCTGGAATGTTTATTAATGGCTGTTAGAAATAACTCTAATAACGCAAATTAGAAATGCATCCAATAAGTAACTGAAATGATTGAAAATTCATTCCATGTTCAGTCGTATTGTGAATAAAAAGCAAAATATGGAATAAAGGCTGAATTGTTTGGTGTTTTTGTTTTAGACTGGATGGCACAAATACTGCATGACCTTAAGTGCTATGAATATTAATATGTGATATATTTAATTGATTACAGTTTTAGCTTATTTCCCCCTGTACCCATGAAATATTCATTCAAAAGTCAAGTTTATTTCCAAAAACCATCAGTGTAGTCCATCAGAGGGCAGTGTTACTCCGGCCTTCCTCCAGAATGGGCTGTTTGCTCCCTTGTGTTGTAATACAGTCTTACATTAACCTAGAATCCATTAAGTTCAAGACGCAATACACAGTTCATTTTAAGTGTGTGTGACCTAATGCTGGCGCAGTGGCTCTGGGGTCCCCTGGATCATGATGAAGCTCCTCATGTGTCGGCAGTGTTTAGATGATGAAGGCATTGATGCCACTGACTGACCCTAAATCCCATTGAGATCCTCATTATGTATTGGAGCATCAGCACAGTCTGTCCGAGAGCTACGGATCCCTCATCCAGGTCTGGGAGATCAGGAGTTCACACACACACGCCTGACCGGCATCATGATCTGCTGCGATGAACTTCATGATCAGCCTGTCATTTCTGCTGTTTACATAGATCTTTGCTGTGATCTTGAGTCCAGCACTCGGTGTGCTGGGGATTTTGATTGTTGTCACATAATATTATTCTTAACAATGTGTATAAATAAATATTTTCCAATAGAATATTTCATTAATTGAGGTCTAATGTGTGATTTAGGTGTTCCCTTCTCTTTTTTTTTTGAGCAGTATATATTTGTACTATAAAATAATTTACTGAAGTACGAACTGAATGCATTGATGCTTAATTGCAGTTATTTGAAAAAGTATTTTATTAAATTTTTTTAAGTAAGCTTAAGTAGGACTGAAGTGGTTAAAGTTATTTTCATTGCAAGGTGTTTGGAGTATATTATAAATTACATTTAGATTTTTTTTATTCAATGTTCTGTCATTGTAAAAAAAACTTAATACTTTGGGGCCACTTGAATTTATTCAAGGAAGATATATAATAATTCAAGCACATATGTGTGGCACTAAAGGTCTACTAGTCCTTGAGTCGTAATAATGGCCGTGGGCCTTGGACAGACATGACTGCGTTTGATGAAATGGCAGATTTTCCATCCAGGAATTACCCATCATCCTCCTCTGTCACTCAGTGATGGAAAACTGGACGGGTCTTTTCAGAGGAGAAATATGGTTTATATGAAGCTATTCTCTGAAGGGATAATCAGACTGAGGAACATGCTGACTATGAACAGGCTTTCAATTCAAGCTGAAACAGGGAAACGACGTCTTCTGGTGAAACTAAAGGAAGGAGCCTCTGAATTCTTGGAGCATGACTTCATGTTCGAAAGGGGAAATGAGAGTAAAATCCCGTGCCTTAAGTTCGGATAATTAGAATGTAAAGGCTGGACAAAGGAATACATTAGATATAAATAACAAGAAATCATTTTGCTTTGCCAACTTTCGAGAACCGAATCTCTTATTTTCTCTCGATAAGGCTAGTGGTAATATTTATAGACAGGCATGGTCAGAATTATTGGTAAATATGATCAATTAATGAATTACTAGTAAATATGATCAAAGAATACTGTGAAAATAAATCTCTACTGTTTTCCTTTTGATCTTCCATTAAAAAACACCAGAACATTATTATCACAAACATCTATCTACCCTTTCATTAAAGTAAAACAATTGAAAGTGTGTATGTGTGTGTGTGTGTGTGGGGGGGGGGGGGGGGGGGGGGGGGGGGCATTAGATTATTCAACCATTTATTCTCATAAATATGAGGAAACACAAAGGCTACATTCCCTTAATCATCATCACAATGAGTAAAATCTCATAGTTTTGATGTACAGCAAAAGATTGTTAGAAAGTGGCTGTAAGAAAAGAGCTATAGCGTTGAAAAATCCCCATTTCCACCATCAGGGCGATTTATTAAGAAGTTATTCTGTGTATTCTGCCTGGAAGGGGACGTGTGTGTGTCTATATTGTCTTAATGTGTGGTGAGGAGGAACGTTTGAGTAGACAGAGACTCTCCGAACATCACAGATGGAGAATTAGAGAGATTAGTTGAGGCTTGGGGTCAGAAAGCTTCAAATAAAATCAAACAGCCCATATATGTATATATATATATATATATATATATATATATATATATATATATATATATATATATCTCAGCACATCAGAAAGATTCCTCCTCGCCCTTCCAGAAACAAACTCCAGGATATTCAGTGCTCACACACGACTGGCACTTCAAACGGACCGGATTCGATGGTCCGATGAAACTAAAAGAAGAGCTTTATTGCAGCAAACCCATCAGATGAGTTCAGTGCAAACAGGATCGTCACGTTAAACACGCCGCTGGATCTTTAATGCTGTGCGCTGTTTCTCTGCCGACGACTTCTTCAGATTCATGGATTCTCTCAAATACCAACAGATATTAAATCAAACCCTGACGGCCTCTGCTGGAAATCCTATAATGGCTGTAGTTGATCTTCCATCAGGAAAACAATCCAAAACAAACATCAAAATCAACTCAGAAATGTGTCACTGAACACAAAATGAAGCTTCTGTCTTGACCGTCCCAGTCCCTGGCCTGAACCCTGTAGAAAACAGAAGAGAAGCAGCACCAGCATGAGCTGGAAGAGATTCTGTATGGATAGTCTCTTTGGTCAGGTGTTCTCCAAACCCCTCAGGCATTACAGGAGAAAGCTTAGAGATTTTATCTTGGCAAAAAGAGGTTTCAAATAGTATTTAATGAACGGGTGCCATTAAATCTGGCCAATATCTATTGGAGAAAATATTGGAGAAAATTTATTTCATAAAGAGACTGGACTGTATCCAGTTGATGCATCACATCATCACCGCACGGCACGAGCTGATTGGCCTCTGCTGATCCTGCAGCCAATGAGATTGCTTGCTCAATATTTGAACAGTCTGGTTCAGTGTTTGCTGTTAGAGTTCCTCTGAACCCCTCCACCTCCCCCAGCTCCACCTGCTACAGGATTCATGCGTGTCTATTTATAATTCATTACATTTATATAGCGCTTTATCAAAGACTCTCAAAGTCGTTTTTTACACGGACGGAGGAATCTCCTCAACTGCCACTAGAGTGCAGCATCCACCTGGATGATGCGACGGAAGCCATATTGCGCCAGAACGCTCACCACACACCAGCTTATTGGTGGAGAGGAGACAGAGTGATGAAGCCAATCAGAGAAAGGGGATGGTTAGGAAGCCATGATGGACAAATTTGGCGAGGATGCCGGGGTTAAACCCCTACTCTTGCGAAAGACGTCCTGGGATTTTTAATGACCACAGAGAGTCAGGACCTCGGTTTATCGTCTGACGGTGCTCATTTCAGTACAGTGTCCCCGTCACTATACTGGGACGGGAGGACCCACATAGACCAGAGGGTGAGCACCCCCTGCTGGCCTCCTAACACCACTTCCAGCAGCAATCAAGTCTCCCATCCAGGAAAAGAACCACACTCAGCCCTGCTTAGCTTCCGTGAGCAACAGAAACATTTAAATTTATGCACATCTCGCACACTCACATCAGTCTGTGTATCTGTTAACAGCTGCAGGAGCAGATCTAATCCGGCAACACCAGATGCATTAACAAACAATAATCAATAACATGCTAAAATCTTGAGGGGTACCGTGATTTAAATGTGTGTGCACATTTGATAAACAACAAAAACATACAAAAAAGCTTTAAAAAAATATAACAAAAAAGAGCTGAAATCTGTTTGTGTAGAGTGTCCTATAGACCAAGTCAGGTAGGCGGATTCACGTTTTATAAATCAGATCAAGAAAAAAAAAATTTGTATTCACAGCACACATACTTTCTTGTTGAAATGCTTTTCTTATCATCAGAACATTCTTTTCCTCTACACGTTTCAAAGGTGCATTCAGAAATTTCAGTTAAAAACTACTTCCCAAACAAGCGCACCTTCCAACTCAAGAAAAATTACACCAAGCAAATCCACTTGCAACAAATCACTATGCAAATGAGCAGATATTGTGTGCCGGCGTCTCCAGGCTTGTTGTTGTGGCAATAACCGATGACGCAACACGATTATCGCCAAACACGCTTTTCTGGGCGCCGACTTTTTGTACAGCGCCCTCCAACGCATTCAAGCGCATTTGAATGTACAGGTTTAGAAAAGTCAGTGAATTGCATTACACTTGTACCTTAGAAAAGATTTGGGTTAATTTGGCAAACACAAACTCTTGGCCTCTACAACAGCAGTATAGAAAACGGCAGAAACGAGGATGGGAATTTCAAGAGAGCAGAGTTTCCGAGACATGAAGGAGAAAAAAGTGCTGACTTGGTTGCTGGGCTAAATCCAGTGCAGAGATATGAACACTTTCTAATTTGCTTCCCCCCTATTTTAATAATAGCTGTGCATAAGTAATTTATGAAAGGCCAGACGGCACTGGGCATGGGAAAATTAAACTCATTTTATCATAAAGCAGGTGGATTTCTATTTATCATTAGCATGCATACAATTTTCACAATGTTATTCCTCATACTGATGGAATGTAACCAAATAATGTATGAGGGGTTTTTTGGGGAGGGGGGCTTGTGCACAAGTGAAATTCAAAGATAAAAGTGCCAGCCGCTTGCAATTTTCTGCCACCCCAACCTAATTCTGGAAGCTTCTTATTACAGCACAGATTCATTTGCTCTGAGTTAAAGTGACATTAGGATTCAGATCTGATGAAATGCAGCACGTCTTTTGTATCATTAGTCGCTCACCCCCTTTTCCCGCCTCCAAAAGACGCGCAAATTCAACCCTCGCTAACAGCCAGAAGAAACATATTACATTATGTGTTATCGCATCTATGTCGCCATTAAAACTGTGCCATCTAAAAACTTGTTTTTGTATCAAATGTGCATGTTCCCGTCTCTTGTGGTTGTGCGGGAACATGTGTGGGATGAGGAAAAGTGCTAATTCGGAATATATATGAACCCCGGACATAAGCAGATTATGGGCATTTAGAATGGTTTGTTATCGTAACATTCCGTGCAGCATATTGCAAACTTGTGTTGGCCAGTTTTAAACATGCCGTTGAAGATCATAGTTAATTCTGCTGATTTATGGTAATTCTGTGGCGCTATCACACGTGGCATCAGAAACACTAACAAGCTTAGCATAAGCTTCTGCTGAAACCTTATGAGGTTTGAATTCCTGGAACGACTGCGGACTGTGGCGCAAAATCTCGCTTCAGCAGAAATGGGGCAATTCCTGCTGTAGAAATTAGTGCTACTGCATATATTTTTGCAAGGAAAGGTAGTCTGGGCCTGCTGGAAAAATGCCATGTTCATACATTTAGGGAAAGTCAACTCTTTTCCACTCTAATCATTACTGAGCTGAATTTTGTACGAGTTGGTATATCTTTATTGCAGAAAATAGCAGAGGACCCATTAAACCAATGTAGATTGTGTGATTAATATTTGGGCGAGTTTATTAACCCAATCAGCAAAGCTGCTCATATTCTGGGTGTTGACAAAGACTGAAATTTGCATTCATAAAGTGTATCTCAAATCATTTTTCATCAGACTTATTTCTGCCTGGTGGATTATAAAACCACACCACCAACAAAATAATATACTTACACTGAAGAGACAACCTGAACCACAATTAAAGACCAGAATATCAAAGAGACTTGTCATCATTCAGAGAACCCTAGCAACCACCTAGCAATCATTCAGAGAACCCTAGCAACCACCTAGCGATCATTCAGAGAACCCTAGCAAACACATAGCGATCATTCAGAGAACCCTAGCAAACACATAGCGATCATTCAGAGAACCCTAGCAAACACATAGCGATCATTCAGAGAACCCTAGCAAACACATAACGTTCCTTCAGAGAACCCTAGCAACCACCTAGCAATCATTCAGAGAACTCTAGCAACCACATAGCGATCATTAAGAGAACCCTAGCAAACACATAGCGATCATTCAAAGAACCCTAGCAACCACATAGCGATCATTCAGAGAACCCTAGCAACCACATAGCAATGCGCTAAAAACCACCTAACAGATCATAGCAACTGCATAGCAATGCTGAATATTTTACTCTGCACACCATAGCAACCATCTAGTAATGCCTTAGCAACCACCCACAACAACTTCTTATCAACACCCTGGTAACCACTCAGCAACGCTAGAACAACCACCTCAAACTCCATAACAATCACTTAGATACACTCCCATAGTAACTTAGCAACACCTTAGTAACCATTCAACAAAGCTAGAGCAACCACATCAAACACAATAACAATCACTTAGCAACACCTTTGTAACCACTCAGCAATGCCAGAGCAACCACCTCAAACACCATAACAACCACTTAGCTACACTCCCATAGTAACTTAGCAACACCTTAGTAACCACTCAACAACACTAGAGAAACCACCTCAAACACCATAACAACCACTTAGCAACACCTTAGTAACCACTCAGCAATGCTAAAGCAACCACCTCAAACACCATAACAACCACTTAGCTTCACTCTAGCAAGCACTTAGCAACACCTCAGTAACCCCTTAGCAGTGCCAAATTAGGCACCCCAACATAATAACAACTACTTAGCAACACACCAACCATGCAGAACACCATAATGACGACACAACACTAGAGCAACCACCCTGAACAATAAAACAACTACTTAACCCTAGCAACCATGCAGAACACTGTAGTAACCACACAACACTATCAACCTTACAACTCATATCAGTGCCCTAGCAAACACTTGTATCAGCCCCATAGTAACACCCTACTAATTACCACAACAACAGCTCATACCACCTTAGCAACGGGCTGCTAATGGCCTTGAGCATTTCTCAGCTGCAAATACTAACATAAGAATAATTTAGCAACACCGTAGTAGCTGCCCAAGTCACGCAGAAGTTGCAAACCAACCAGGATCCCTCAGCAACCACATAACAACGCAAAACATTTTAGCAGTGCCCTAGCAACCACCAAGAATACCTTAGCAACCAACGATAGGGTAACCACCTATCACACATTCCAGCTGCGTAACAAGAGACTTTCTCCGACAGCAGCGTGTGGTCGTATTCCGGCTGGAAACATCATTTCACGACCCTAAAACCCTTTCCCCTCATTTCCTGTGCGTAATAATTCAACACCAGATGGAACCTTGTAGCAGGTTACTTGGAAATTCATTATTATAAACTCTCAGTATTATCGAAATTATACATTTGAAGCCGTTATAGTGTGGCTCGACAAAAACGGGGGGAAAGATGGGACAGTCTCATCTCATTAAAAGAGATGAAATAGTGGAATTAGCTTCAATCTAATTACAAGCCACACTATCTAATGTAAAAACATGCCTGTTTTTTTTAATTCTCATTCATTTGGACTAGTAATTAGTTTTGGCCTATAAAATGCCACCCTTTAATCATCCAAAGGCAGATGTGATTTGCAGTGCAATTTAATCTTGCTTTAATGAAGAACTAATGGATGCATTGCAAATTACTTTTTTTCCTGTACAGGAGGGAAAAAATCTATTTCCTGCTTTTGAAAAGATCAAGAGTATCTTAGATAATAGCCGGAGAGGGCCGGAGAGCTCCACTGCATCGAGCCAACAAGCTCTTTTACTCGACTCACTATTCAATAGAAAGGAGGCCACAATTAGCAACAAAGCAGTGAAAATGCATCCATACACCAGGATTGCTCGTCGTGGCTCAACCCCTCGGCTCCCGAAGCCTTGTTAGCGGCAGGGCTAAAGTGTCATGGAGGAACAATGGGCTGTGATAAATTACCCTTCCCCAAAAAAAGATGTACGGCTAATTTTCAATTATAGCTAAAAATGCATTACAGATTGAAGAGAAATTGGACATGTGCGGGGCACAAACTAATAGATACACTCGCTCCCGTGTCACCCTCTTCAGTTTCGTCTGATTATGAGAAAATAATTATCATTTTTCACTGAGGAAGATGTTTTTTTTTTCACTTACGTGCTCTATATGAGTGTAGCTCAAAATATTGATGTTTACAAACTTACGTTATGGGATGAAATTTGAGAAAATGTCAATTGAGTTCATTTACTTATTATTGTTATTATTAATAAGAAGAAGAAGAATGGGACATTCACTTTGGCATAACAAGTTATTTTGATATAAATGAAAGGCTGAAATTGGGAATCTGGGTGTGTTTGAGCCCTTCTGCTAACAAACTGCACTTCATTGCATTGAATGTAAATCTTTACATTGGTATTTACTGATAATATAATATTAACGAAATAAAATGTGTACTTAAAGAGTCATTTGAAAAAGTGCATTCAAATACAGTTTGGTACCGTTTGATTTTACAGTGACATTGTTACATATGTTGCATGTACCTGTAACAAACGAAAATTATGCATAATTATATGCAACTAACCCTCAACCAAACCCTTATCCTACCATAACCCTATAGTCAGCACATGTACTTCATTAATATTACTCAGTACTTAAATATGTTGTTACACTGTAATGGCACAGTCAAATAAGATGTAACTCATAGTTTTACTGTAAAGTACATTTTAAATCATCATGTTTGTGTCATGCTTTAAATAAGTACACTTGAGCATACTTTTATTATTAATTTCAGTTTTGAAAAATAATGTAATTACTGTAAATGTAACCAATGTAAAAAGTAACACAGTTAGTTTCTTTGTAGGTAACACAATATTGCATTTAAAAAAAAATAACTTTTACTGTATATATATATATATATATATATATATATATATATATATATATATATATATATATATATATATATATATATATATATATATATATATATATATATACAGTAAATATATTTTAAATGTATTAAATTTCAACTTCGTCATTGCAAATGTGTAATTACAAATATATTTAAATACATGGCATACAAGTTTCAATAGAAATGACATTAAAGTAAATTTTAGTTTTCTATAATTGCTTGTCAGTGCATGCAGCAGCAACACTTTAACCATATTTCAAAGAAAATGATAAATTATGAAATTGTATATAAAGTTACACTTAAGTCCAATGAATTAACTACTTGCATTTCATATAAATTTAACCTATAATACAACAACTGCAATTAACTTTTTAAGCATGAACTTCAGTTTATTGTTTTAAAGTATTATTTCCTCAAGTCTAGATAAAGTATAAAGAGTGCATCTTTTTCCACCAAGAAATGCTATTAGATTGAACTAAATAGAGTTTACTAATCATGATTTTTGTTAGCACTGGGACGGAAATACTGAAGATGGATTTCAGCAAGTAAACGCATTAACAGCACTGAAACTAAGGACGGGGCTTGGCCAAATGTGCCCAGAGTATCTCAGTGTGTACGCGTGTTTCCTAAAAATGAGAGAAGACGAAATCCTAATAGAAGTTGGGCTTAGCTCCAGAAACAGCCTGCCTGTATATCTGATTACTGGCGGCCAGTAATTTCTTTTTTAAATAAGGGAAAAATTGGATAGAATGAATGAAATTTCCCTGTCATAGTGCAATGATGGTACCACGGGAGATTATGTATTTTTATAATCATTCATCAGCGGTGAGAGTGCTTGGGCTTAGCATAATGGAATTCGTAAACTGGTTTAAGTCTGAATATGGGGCTATACTATCAGTCAGACCATAACTGCTTATATGGTGAACCCAGTCAAACATCTGCACCGGCACACGCTGTAGGTTATTTGCCTGGAGATTTTACACATCTGGGGCGCGAGTGATTGCGGGAACCTTGCCCCAAATATGTATTCCCAGAATCACGAGGCTCTCGTGATGAATAACATTTGCCTGAGCTTTGGGAACCCAAACATGACAATGCATGTAAATGCTTAATGCATATCAAATATGAATATAAATCCAAAGTGAATGAGTGTTGTGTAAATCAAATATCTTGATAAGTTTAAAGTGACCTTGCCTATTCAAGTAATGAATTATGTGAAGTCTTTTTTATTAATAAGCAATGTTGATATTGTAGCACTAGTAAGTATTGCTAAAAGTGTGTTGATAATTGCTAATTTTACATAAACAGAATTTCTAAAAGATTATTTGGTATAAAAAAATACATAAATATGAAAATAGGCATACAGCTTAATTAATAATTAAACAATAATAATAATGATAATAATTAGGGTTAGTTGCTAATTGCTTTACAATCTATTGTCTATTATTACTTTTTCAAGCTTTCTTAATCAAATATTAGTTGCTTGCATTAGTGTGTGAGGATATCCAGATAAAAATACAAATTATTGGTATTTCACCACTAGATGTCAGCATTAGATTTGCCTCTTTCACTTGATTTGTGATTTAGTTCTTCTTAATATCAGTTTGTCAGTCAGCATGAAATTAATCAAATACATCAGGTAAACATTTCAAGTCATCGTAATGGATACTTAAATGTGTCATATCCCGAGTATGTAATTATACATAATTTCATCATTAAATTGAGTGCCATAAATTCTGTGACTGTCGTTCTTGAAAATACTTCAGCTGCAGAAACTATTTTGGCTGTAACGTATCTGCGTTATTGGAATTTAATTTGCAGTTACATCAAAAAGTAATCAGGGACAGTTTTCACAAATACATCTTAAAGCTAAAAGTAACTTCTAACTTGATGATCTGCTCTAAACTCTAAAGGAGAAACTCCAAAGTAGTAGTCAGCTCAGTCCTAATTTTAGGACTACTAAGCTTTTGCCGTAAGCATTTTAGCGCAAAAACCAGCTCCTAAATCTGTGAAAAGTTAAGGGTGGTCAAGAAGACCCCTAAGGCACTAAAACCAAACAATCACAAACAATCCTAAAATGGCTGTTGCTGTCAATCTGCCCAAGGACACTGTTCACCACGAGGAAACAAAGCCTTCTCCTCTTATAAATGCAATACATATTTTGAATTCTAGATTTTAATTTGCAATGAAATAACAAAGGTTAATTTATCCTTCATTGAATAATTGGAGAATAAAACATTGCTGTCAAGTTTAAAATAATGTCCCATCATCTGTGTTAGCCTTGTGGGCTAAAATAAATACAAATAAATTAAATAAAAGTGAGCCGTGTTCCAGCTCCGAATCGTGGACCTTTCCCGATCCCCCTTTCTCTCTCCCACTGTCCACTCACTGTATATCATAACAAAAAAGGCAATAATGCCAAATATAAATCTTTGAAAATAAATTAAAATAGTCCATTTGTAGCTTGAATTCTGCAATCTTTCAAGGGGCAGAGATGTAAGAAGCTAATAAGTAGCTGAACATGTTTAATTTGTAACAACCTACATTTTAAAATCCTTATTTAAATATATAGCAGAATGTCTTTTTAAAATCTTTATTTGAATATGGAAACATGATAACGTGTGCTACAATATTTGTACAATACTATACTTTGATTAAATCACTGACAACAATCAACAAACAAATCAACTGACCCTTCCTCCATCATCCAATTACTGTGTGCATAGTAAGTAAGCATAATGAGATCATCCATAAGCCTCACCTCTTCTCTTAGCTTAAGATTTTTTGTCTCAGCAACATTGTGAATACATTTTAAGAGCAACCTCCTACCTAAGAACTTTTATTTTAACTTTTTACTCATTACATCAGAAAAGTAATCTCATTACATAACGCGTGTTACTTAAAATGCTTTAATTGTTACAAAATAAAAGTAATTTGATTGCACAATGCATTACTTGAAACGCTTTACTTGTTACATAAGAAAAGTAATTTGATTGTGTAATGCATAAAAGTAATTTGATTGTGTAATGCGTATTACTTGTAATGCTTTACTCGTTACATAAGTAATTTGACTGCGTAATGCGCTACTTCAAATGCTTTACTAGTAACATCAGAAAAGTAATTTGATTGTGTAATGCATGAAATTAATTATTCGTTACACAACCAAATTAATTTCATGCATTACACAATCAAATTACTTTTCTGATGTAACTAGTAACGCGTTATTTGTAATGCTTTACTCATCATATAAGAAAAGTAATTTGATTGCGATAGGCGTTACTTGTAATGCTTTACTCGTTACATTAGAAAAGTAATTTCATTGCATAACACGTTACTTAAAAACACTTTAGTCATAAGAAAAGTAACTCATAAGAAAAGTAAGTTCGATTGTGTAACGCATGAAAGTGTAAAGGATGGGACTCACAGGCAGAAATCCAATAGCGTGTCTTTAATAAGAATGGTCGTACAGGCATTCTTATTAAAGACAGGTATAGTCAGGACAGGCAGAGAACATTCAACAACGATATTCCAGGCAAAGGTCGGGGCGGGCAGACAGAATCAACAACGGGTAGGCAGCAGAAGCGGTAACAGGAAAACAGGACAGGATAATAACGCTTAGAATTATCACCACAGCAAATCAAGACTTCGCGATCTCAGTGCATGTGTGTGAGTCTTTTATAGTTCATGTAATGGTTCGCAGCTGGGGCAGTAATCAGTCTGCTGAACAGTATCATGGGAAATGTAGTGTATGTGTGTCAGTATAAGTGTGATAGCTCCCTCCGGGGGCCAGAAGGGGGAAGCGCGGAGCTCGTCATCGTTATAACTGGTTACATGAAAAAGTATTTGATTGCGTAACGTGTTACTTGTAATGCTTTACTCATTACATCAGAAAGGTAATTTGATTGTGTAATGCATGTGTGGCGAGGGGGGCGTGGCTCAGCAGAGTCTGCAGTGGGAGAGAGAGATAGGAGACGAGCGGGCGTAAGTGTGTCAAGTGCACAATGACAAACACCTTTGTCTTGTTGCAGTAACTAGCGTGGAGAGACCAGATAAAAGCAGCCCGGGAGCAGAAGGAGGTGAGAGAGATCGCGACTGAGGCTCGAGGCGCAAGAGAAATGACATGAGGCTGTGAGCACGTGCGAATTCAGAGAGTTTGATTGCCAGCACCATTTCAGTTCTTTGTTTGATGTTTGCTGACGTTAATAAAATTCTCCGAGCCTTAGAGAAAGCTAACCCCCTCTTCTTCTTCCACCCACACAACGAATCTTGTTACAGCATGAAACTAATTTGATTGCATAACTCGTTACTTGTAATGCTCTACTTTTTACATAAGAAAAGTAATTTAATTGCGTAACTCGTTACTTGTAATGCTCTACTTGTTACATAAGAAAAGTATTTTCATTGCATAAGGCATTTGTCAGTGTTGGGTAGAGAAGGGAAGAGCGAGGACTCAAGGATGCGGGTTACTAGGGCTTTATTCAAAAGAAAACAAAACTTCAAACATAAACCACCCCGAGGGGGAAAAACATAACTAGTCTTGACTTGGACAGACTGGACAAGACACGAACTGGCAAGAGACATGAACAGAGCATAGGCAAAATAATGACATTGTCGCGACAAAGGACAGCAAACATGAGCAGACTAAATACACACAGGAGGGAGGATAATTAATGGGAAACCAACTGAGAGAAATCAAACTAATGACAATGAAACAAGACGGGCGGGGAAAGACAAGACATGAACACGTAGCCAATGCGGATGCGCATTGCAGCATGTTCCCATTAAACAAAGACGACGCGCAGCTGGTGACAACCAAACTGCGTGTGACAGAAAACACAACACGCAGACGAGAGAGAGCGCAGCTCGCGCGAAGCTCGAAACCGCGCCCACTCACATGACATAGAGCCCACAACAACGAGCAAACACCTGTTCTCGCCCGCTCACAACAAGGACGAACACACGAGTCATGAATGCCTGAATCCTGACACAAAACCGAAACTGAACCAGACCAAAGTATCGGGACCGAACATCATACACAAAAGACGTACTCACACAAAAGACGTCACACAGACAAGAGTGCATGCGACTTGAACACTCGAAGCCTTGCACACGCACACACAACTCGAGACATTACGGTAGTGTTAGAGCTCTGCCACAAAACCAAGAAATGACTAGACCGAATGTGGCAGAACCCTGACAGCATTACTTGTAATGCTTAACTCGTTACATGATAAAAGTAATTTCATTGCATAACGCATTACTTAAAAACACTTTACTCATAAGAAAAGTAATTTGATTGCGTAAGGCGTTGTAATGCTTTACTCATTCCATAAGAAAATGTATTTAATTGCATAATGCGTTACCTGTGATGCTTTACTCATTACATAAGTAAAGTAATTATATTGTGCAATGCATTACTTGTAATGCTTTACTCGTTACAAAAGAAAAGTAATTTCATTGCATAAAGCGTTACTTGAAACACTTTACTCGTTACATCAGAAATTAATTTGATTGTGGAACACATGATGGTAATTTGATTGCGTAAGGTGTTACTTTCAATGCTTTACTCGACACATCAGAAAGGTAATTTGATTGTGTAACTAGTTACTTGTAATTTTCACAGTCTTGTCACGTCTGTCACATCCGGGTTCCCCTGTGTTTCCCAGATCCTCCCCGCTCCTGTCTTGTTAGTCAGTTAATTATGTCAGCTGTCACCAATTTGCCCTTCATGTTCCCCGTGTCCTGGTCGGTGATTGTAGTGTTTACGCTGTTGTATGGATGTTCTCCGAGTTTGCACCATCGCGTGCCGTTTATGTTGTTATTTAAAGTGTCTTTTGTTTTCGTTAAACCCATTAGCATTGATCCTGTCTCCTCCCGTGTCTCCGCATCACACACCAGCAGTACAGCGTGACAGTAATCAGGGTTGGGTAGGTTACTTTTAAAATGTATTTCACTACAGATTATAAAATACATGTTTTAAAAAGTAATTTGTAACGTATTTCGTTACATTACTCAAGTTTAGTAACGTAATCTAAATACTTTGGAATACTTTGAAATACTTAACACAAACACTGTGATGTTACGTCCTTTTTCTTGTTTATAAGTAAAATTGTCTTTGAATTTCCACGAAAAAAAATGCATTACGCGCTGTTTTCCCGTCCATTTTTTATGCGATTGCAGGTCTACACTCTCCAGCTTGCTAACTGAACAGGCTACGCACGCTTTTTTTTAAAGAGACAGAGTCGGAGAATAATCAGACAGCTTACGTTAATATTAATAAATAAATGACATTAAAATTCAAAGTAATCACTTTGGTAATCTAAAATACTTTTTGAATGTAACTGTAATTTGATTACCATCAATTTAAAATGTAACTGTAACGAAATACAGTTACTCAAATTTTGTATTTTAAATACGTAACGTCGTTACATGTATTTCGTTACTCCCCAACCCTGACAGTAATGCTTTACTCGTTACATAAGAAAAGTAATTTGATTGCGTAACGTGTTACTTGTAATGCTTAACTTCTTACATAAGAAAAGTAAGTGTAACTTAATCGCTAGTTTTTCCAGTTTAAAAACATCAATAGATCAATGGAGATTTCAGTCTGAGGTGAGTTAATTTTGTCCATTTTGAACATAATCACAATTATCAGCTAATAAAGGGTAGCCCGGAGGGAGCGTGAACGTTTTCTACAGACTGAGGTGAGTTTCTACAGAGTTGTACCTTCAGCAGTTGTAGAGATCTTTGATGGAATCACATCCCCATTTTGTTATATCATTCTGATGTCATTAACCTTTCCATGTTTCTGACCATTTCTTCATTATATTTGATATACAACTTAATAAATATCTATCTATCTATCTACTTCTGAACCACCAAACCCCTCTACCAGTTACTTTCAGGCGAAACCTGCGCTCTCTTTCTCCTTCCACGCTTTCCTCTGTTGTTTCATCCTCTCTTCCTTCACCCAAGCATTTCTCATCTCTGGATGTGAATACTGCAACAGACACTTTATGTTCCACTTTAACTTCATGTCTAGAGAATATCTGTCCGCTTTCTTCCAGGCCAGGACGTGCTAGTCCCTCTAACCCCTGGCTAACTGATGTTCTTCATGAACACCGGACCAAAGTAAGGGCAGCTGAGAAAATGGCACAAATCAAAAGACAAGTCTCTGTCAGGGTTCAGCCACATTTGGTCTAATCATTTCTTGGTTTTGGGGCAGAGCTTTGACACTACCGTAACGTCTCGAGTTTTGTGTGTGTGTGCGCGGCTTCGAGTGTTCGAGTCGCGTGCACGCTTGTCTGTGTAACGTCTTGTGTGCAGGTTATAGTGTCCGATCCCCAGACAGTCTTGTCTAGTGTCGGTTTGAGTCGGGGTTCGGACATTCGTGTCCTTGTTGTGAGCACACGAGAACAGGTTGTGCTTGTTCTCGCGCGCTCTGTTTTGTGAGTGGGCACGGTTTTGGGCTTGCTTGATTCTGCATCCCCTCGTGTCTGTGTGCAGTGTTGTAAGGACGCGGTTCGTGTTTACATCGGCCAGGTGCTTTCATGTTGTGTTTTCTTGTCACACGCAGTTTGGATGTCACCAGCTGCGCGTCGTCTTTGTTTAATGTGAACATGCAGCGATGCGCGTCCCCATTGGCTGCGTGTTCATGTCTTGTCTGTTAACCCATCCGTCTTGTTTCATTGTCATTAGTTTGATTTGACTGTCTTCCCATCTATTACCCTTCCTCCTGTGTGTATTTAATCTCCTTATGTTTGCTGTCCTGTGTCGCGTAGTTATCTATACCTTCTCGTGCCAAGTCTTGTTTAGTTTTTCAGTCAGTCTTGTTTTCTCCCCCTCGGGTAGTTTTTGTTTGAAGTTTTGCTGTTTTGTTTTGCTAATAAAAGCCCTTGTCTCTGCACACTGAGTCCTCGCTTTTTCACACGTGACAGTCGGACCAGAGTATGTATTGTAGTGGAATTACATTTAAGACCCGTAGACCAAATATGTTGAATGAAGACCAGGAGTCAGAAGTCCAGTCAATAGAAGAAATTTTGGTGAAGTTAAGATTGCAGTTTTGTCAGCAGAAGCCAGCTTCAGGTCCCAAGTTTGTAGGCCGCCCTTACTTACAATAACATCGTTACAGCAATTATACTCTAACAGAGAGTAATAACTATGTCAATGATGATGGTTAAATGATTCTAATTGGTCAAGAAAGAAAGATAAACAAATCTAATAATTTTCCACACAAGAGCAGACAGTTTGAAGCTTATCTTCGTTGATCATTTGGTTGACAGGTTAGTGACGTGGCTTGTCGAGAACAACAAGTCATTCCGTCTCCTTATGGTGCCAGTTAATCACCTCATCAATACAGACCATATTAACACACACACAGATACACAGTTTCTCCCAGGCTGAACTTGGCTCAGGCTCCAACAGAAAGACAAGATCAACAGAAAGACTACCCAAAACATTCTGATAACATGTTCTAGTGAGACGTGCAGACAATATTCATCCTTGCTCTATGGAAAACAACAGAAAGGTAAAGAAAGGATATAACTAATAGAAATCCCTAACTTGATTATAACTCACTCTTTACAAATCATTCAAATAAGAAAAAGGAAAATAATATATATAAATATATACAAGCGGCAATGGATTTCCAGATCGTCCCTACAGTATCAATCTCTGGTCTCTATCTTTTCTACTGAAGTCCATACTGCTAAATCTTTGCATATCCACACTAAGATCAACAGCACTTCTAAACCACGCACACTTTTCAAAACATTCAACTCTCTCCTCTGTCCCCCTCCACCACCACCCTCTACCTCTTTAACTGCCAATGATTTTGCCAATTTCTTTATTAACAAAACAGGAACAATCAGCAGTCAGTTCTCAGCTCCACACACACATGAGCTTGGACTGACCACTGACACAACCAGAAACACTCTCTCAACCATCCCTCCACTCACCGAGGTAGATGTATCTAAACTTATCATTTCCAGCCATCCAACCACCTACCCCTTAAACCCTATCCCCTCACACCTTCTACAAGCCATCTCTCCTACGCGTTAACCAGCACTCACTCACATCATCAACACATCCAAACAGGCTCAGGTAACCTCACTGGTGAAGAAATCTACATTAAACACAACACTCGTTGATAATTACAGACCTGTCTCTTTCTTACCATTCATTTCAAAAACTCTTGAGCGTGTTATTTTTAACCAGGTATCATCTTTCTCTCACAGAATAACCAGTTGGACATCAACCAGTCTGGCTTCAATAGGGACATTCAACCGAAACGCTATTACTATCAGTCACTGAAACTAAAGAGTGCAAAAGCTGATTCCAAATCATCAGTTCTCATTCTTTTAGATCTATCTGCTGCCTTAGACACTGGTAATCACCATACCCTCTTATCTATCCTCTCGTCACTAGGCATCACTGGAACTCTTCTTCATTGGTTTGAATCCTATCACACGAATAGGTCCTTCAGGGCATGGTACAGGGTCTCCAAAGAAAGGGTCTTTGGAGACCCTAGGTCTCTAAGGGTCTCTGTCAACTGATTACTGGTGTTCCTCAGGGCTCAGTTCTTGGACCACTTCTCTTCTCCATTTACACCACATCACTGGGTCCCATCATAGAGGCACACGGCTTATCCTATCTCTTATCCTATCTACCTATCATTCTGACCAGATGATCCAATGGTGGCTGCGAGAATCACAAGCTGTCTAATGGACATCTCAACATAGATGAAAGAGCATCTGCAGCTCAACTTGGTAAAGACGGAGCATCTCGTCTTTCCTGCAATCAAACCCTTGCAACTGATCCAGCTCGTAAAGTCTTCAACGCACCCAAAAGGACCACGTCACTCCACTCTTCATCTGCTCCCACTTGCAGCTCGCATCAAATTCAAAGCACTGACACTTGCTTACAGATCAAACACAGGCTTAGCACTTTCATACTTCCACTCACTACTACAAATCTACACACCTACCAGAAACTGATCGATCAATGAGTGACGACTCGTGAGTGACAATACCCGAGTAGCACTAAAAACACAGAGAACACGTTAGCAATAGTAGTTACCTGCATAATAAACACTGTTAACACTTTAACAACTGCTTAGCAACACCCGGGCAACCACCCAAAACACCCTAGCTACTGCGTAGAAATGCTCTGCAAACCACTGAGAACACCTTAGCAACTGCATTACTTTAGCAACCTGCCACAAGACCATAGCAACTGCAAAACACACTAAAACGCTTTACCCAATCCTGAGCAATGCCATGACAAACACTTGAACTCATATTTAAAAAAATAAAATGTTTACCATTGTGTCTGTGTGTTACTGTTAAAAATTAATTTAAAATAATTCCCTCCAGTTTATGCATGTATCACTATTTTATAAGTAAATACGTTTAAGGAAGTGTTCAGTTAGATGTTTTAGGTTCAACTACTTTTAATTTCTGGTCGCTGATTGTTGTAGTGTAGTGGGGAAGTTCCTCAGGGTTCGGCGTCGAGTCCTGCACGCGTCCACACTTTACCCAGCATTCTCTTCGCGCGCAACATGGAGGAACTGACGGTGGAGGTCCGTGGCTCCAATGGAGCTTATTATAAGGTAAATGCTTTATTATACCTCACTATCTCCTACTCGCACGCACGTGTTTGTGTCTTAAGACACCGCGGATGGCAAAGCCTCCAGGAAGGCTAGTGAAAGGCTCTGAATCGAGGGCTTTAGCGCGTGTGATAGCGCTCAGTGTGTTAGCCGTTAGCCGCTAGCAGCTGCGCGAGGAGGATTCAATAATAAACACATTACCCCATAAAACACACGCAGGATTTATTTAACCTCCACTACATGTACAAAAGAAGTTGACTTTGGGCGTTTTAAGCGTCGAATGACTAACTTTTGGTTTCACTTTGTGTGTCTGCTAGCTGCTATTGCTCGAGATTCAGTCAGGCGGTCGACTATGTCGCGTTATAACGAGTTATAGTGAGATATGTCGAGTTATGTGGACATAACCATTATACACGGTGATAATAACACGTCACAATAACACCAGGGGTTGTCGCTCATGGTTTTTAGTTCATTGTGTCGGAGTTATGAAGCTGCCTGATCTTTATAATGCGAGCAAACCTGTTTATTTGCTGAAGTGTGTTTGAGTTTCTCTGATGATTTCAGGAAACTCATATTCATCATTTAAGGTGTGGCCACATATGATCAGATCATAAAACTGATCGACCTCTTCCATCGAATCTATTAATCTCAGAGCCGTTGAAATGCAGGATGTTTACTGTGTTATTACTGTGATTGTGTGTGTGTGTGTGTGTGTGTGTGAGAGAGAGAGAGAGAACGAGTGAGTTAGTGTGTGAGGGTGTCTGTGTGTGTGTGAGAGAGAGAGAGAGAGAGAGAGAGAGAGAGAGTGTGTGTGTGTGTGTGTGTGTGTGAGAGAGAGAGTATGTAGGATGTTTACTGTGTGTGTGTTTGTGTGAGAGTGATGGAAGTGTGTGTGTGTGTGTGAGAGAGTGTGTAGGATGTTTACTGTGTGTGTGTGTGTGTGAGAGAGAGATGGAAGAGAGTGTGTGTGTGTGTGAGAAAGAGATGGAAGAGTGTGTGTGTGTGAGAGAGAGAGATGGAAGAGTGTGTGTGTGTGAGAGAGAGAGATGGAAGAGTGTGTGTGTGTGAGAGAGAGAGATGGAAGAGTGTGTGTGTGAGAGAGAGAGATGGAAGAGTGTGTGTGTGTGTGAGAGAGAGAGATGGAAGAGTGTGTGTGTGTGAGAGAGAGATGGAAGAGTGTGTGTGTGTGTTTGTGTGTGAAAGAGATGGAAGAGTGTGTGTGTGTGTGTGTGTGTGAGAGAGAGTGTGTGTTTGTGTGTGTGTGTGTTAATGAACACATGTTGTGTGGATCAGCTGTTGTGTTTCCATCCACAGCTGTCATCCAGATATTATAACACACTCTATTTTCAGACCTGCTTTGACAGACACACACTTCCATTTTGATCTCAAGCAAAGAGCAGGAAGAGTTTGCTTGTTTTCTATTATATAAATATGTTGATTTGGTCAATCGCACCTTATAATCGGTCCGACCCACATATAAGCGAAACAGAAATGCTCGGTGTTTTATTAGTCTGAGCATTGTTTGTTCAGCTCTCTGACGCTACATTAAGCTATTAAGATATTCATTACAAGACAATCAGAATAATTATATTCACAATAATTTTATTCAGTTTAAGTCTTTTAACGTCTCTGTATTCTGTCTGTGTGTGTGTGTTTACATATTCTGTGACGCTTATTCTTTATGTCTCATAACGTTTAGGCGAGTGTTATTATTGTAGGTTTTATTACAATTTGTTTTATATTTTTGTTTAAATTAATTTGAATGTTTTTATTATTATTTTAAAATAAATTTTTTCTTGGCTTTACTTTTTGTTGTTGTTATTTTAGTACTTCAATTTAAACTTATTTCCAGAAGTTTCCAAGGCAATGTTTTTAGTTTTCTTTAGTGTTGTATTTAATAATTATCCATTTTATTTCAGCATTACGTCAATATCAGAAAGCTGTTTTAATGTTGTTAGTTAACCAGAACAACACTGAGATCGATTTAGGTTTAATTTAATTCTGTTATGTTGGATTGACAGTTAGAATTAAGCTTTAGTTTTAATTTATTTCCAGTGCATGTATGTGTGTGTGTGTATATATATAAATTGCTTAAAGTTTTTACTTAAAATGTTTTTATAATTCTAGTTTTAATGAAGTATAAATAACCCTGCTTTGACTTGTGTAGTTGCATTAGTAGGTTTTCTCTCACACTCCATTTATAAATGTATTTAGCTGTTTAATAACGACTCCTATGATTCCAGGGCTTTGTCAAAGACGTTCACGACGACTCTCTCTCCATTTCATTTGAAAATAAGTGAGTATAAGCTAATAGTTGACAATCATGAAAGTGTTTCTTCTGAAATTAGCGTCATTATATCCGTGTTTTCCTCAGCTGGCAGCCTGAAAGACAAGTTCCCTTCAGCGATGTGCGGTTACCGCCTCCTGCTGATGGCAGAAAGGAGATCCTTGAAGGGGAGGAAGTGGAGGTAAAGATGTTTGTGATTAGGGTTGTGTGTATTTGGCAGCATGAAACTCTTAACCAGCGTCTGTGGTTCAGATTTACTCCAGAGCGAATGAGCAGGAGCCGTGCGGCTGGTGGCTGGCCAAAGTGCGCATGATGAAGGGAGATGTGAGTATGACGCTCCTTCACTTTCTCTTTCCTCTGAAGTGCTGAGTTCACTTTCATTTTCCTCTGAAGGGCTCTGAGTTCACTTTCACTTCTGTTTCCTGCAGTTCTACGTGATCGAGTACGCCGCATGCGACGCAACCTACAATGAAATTGTAACGTTTGAACGTCTGCGGCCAGTCAACCGTAATAAAGCTGTGACGCAGAGCACATTCTTTAAGTGCAGTGTTCCTGTCCCGGAGGATCTCAGTGCCGCGTGAGTGTGACACACAACCACCCATAACTGACACTCGTTACACTAATCACACTTCAGACGCAAACACCCATAACTGACACGTGTTACACTAATCACACTTCAGACACAAACGCCCATAACTGACACGCGTTACACTAATCACACTTCAGACACAAACGCCCATAACTGACACGTGTTACACTAATCACACTTCAGACGCAAACACCCATAACTGACACGTGTTACACTAATCACACTTCAGACACAAACGCCCATAACTGACACGTGTTACACTAATCACACTTCAGACACAAACACCCATAACTGACACGTGTTAAACTAATCACACTTCAGACACAAACGCCCATAACTGACACGTGTTACACTAATCACACTTCAGACACAAACACCCATAACTGACACTCGTTACACTAATCACACTTCAGACGCAAACACCCATAACTGACACGTGTTACACTAATCACACTTCAGACACAAACGCCCATAACTGACACGTGTTACACTAATCACACTTCAGACACAAACACCCATAACTGACACGTGTTAAACTAATCACACTTCAGACACAAACGCCCATAACTGACACTCGTTACACTAATCACACTTCAGACGCAAACACCCATAACTGACACGTGTTACACTAATCACACTTCAGACACAAACACCCATAACTGACACGTGTTACACTAATCACACTTCAGACGCAAACACCCATAACTGACACGTGTTACACTAATCACACTTCAGACACAAACGCCCATAACTGACACGCGTTACACTAATCACACTTCAGACACAAACACCCATAACTGACACGTGTTAAACTAATCACACTTCAGACACAAACGCCCATAACTGACACTCGTTACACTAATCACACTTCAGACACAAACGCCCATAACTGACACGTGTTACACTAATCACACTTCAGACGCAAACACCCATAACTGACACTCGTTACACTAATCACACTTCAGACGCAAACACCCATAACTGACACGTGTTACACTAATCACACTTCAGACACAAACGCCCATAACTGACACTCGTTACACTAATCACACTTCAGACGCAAACACCCATAACTGACACTCGTTACACTAATCACACTTCAGACGCAAACGCCCATAACTGACACTCGTTACACTAATCACACTTCAGACGCAAACGCCCATAACTGACACTCGTTACACTAATCACACTTCAGACACAAACGCCCATAACTGACACGCGTTACACTAATCACACTTCAGACGCAAACGCCCATAACTGACACGCGTTACACTAATCACACTTCAGACACAAACGCCCATAACTGACACGTGTTACACTAATCACACTTCAGACACAAACGCCCATAACTGACACGCGTTACACTAATCACACTTCAGACACAAACGCCCATAACTGACACGCGTTACACTAATCACACTTCAGACACAAACGCCCATAACTGACACGTGTTACACTAATCACACTTCAGACACAAACGCCCATAACTGACACGCGTTACACTAATCACACTTCAGACGCAAACGCCCATAACTGACACGTGTTACACTAATCACACTTCAGACGCAAACGCCCATAACTGACACGTGTTACACTAATCACACTTCAGACACAAACGCCCATAACTGACACGCGTTACACTAATCACACTTCAGACACACAACCACCCATAACTGACACGCGTTACACTAATCACACTTCAGACACAAACGCCCATAACTGACACGTGTTACACTAATCACACTTCAGACACAAACGCCCATAACTGACACGCGTTACACTAATCACACTTCAGACACAAACGCCCATAACTGACACGCGTTACACTAATCACACTTCAGACACAAACGCCCATAACTGACACGTGTTACACTAATCACACTTCAGACACAAACGCCCATAACTGACACGCGTTACACTAATCACACTTCAGACACAAACGCCCATAACTGACACGCGTTACACTAATCACACTTCAGACACAAACGCCCATAACTGACACGTGTTACACGAATCACACTTCAGACACAAACGCCCATAACTGACACGCGTTACACTAATCACACTTCAGACACAAACGCCCATAACTGACACGCGTTACACTAATCACACTTCAGACACAAACACCCATAACTGACACGTGTTACACTAATCACACTTCAGACACAAACGCCCATAACTGACACGCGTTACACTAATCACACTTCAGACACAAACACCCATAACTGACACGTGTTACACTAATCACACTTCAGACACAAACACCCATAACTGACACGCGTTACACTAATCACACTTCAGACACAAACACCCATAACTGACACGTGTTACACTAATCACACTTCAGACACAAACGCCCATAACTGACACGCGTTACACTAATCACACTTCAGACACAAACGCCCATAACTGACACTCGTTACACTAATCACACTTCAGACACAAACGCCCATAACTGACACGTGTTACACTAATCACACTTCAGACACAAACGCCCATAACTGACACGCGTTACACTAATCACACTTCAGACACAAACACCCATAACTGACACGTGTTACACTAATCACACTTCAGACACAAACGCCCATAACTGACACGCGTTACACTAATCACACTTCAGACGCAAACGCCCATAACTGACACGCGTTACACTAATCACAAGTCAAGTCACCTTTATTTATATAGCGCTTTTTACAATGTAGATTGTTTCAAAGCAGCTTTACAGGAAAAACAATATAAACAAAGTTTGTTTGGCTGAACAGAAGCCCCAAAAGAGCAGGCGAATCAATACAATTGATGAATTTTAAGTGTTAAGTTTCCCCAACTGAGCAAGCCATAAGCGACAGCGGCAAGGAACCAAAACTCCGGCAGGTGACGTAACGAATGAAGAATAGAATGGAGAAAAAACCTTGGGAGAAACCAGGCTCAGTTGGGGGACCAGTTCTCCTCTGGCCAATAACCAAACCGTGCATGATTATTATACAAAAATTCAAGTCCAATATGAAGTCCAATTTGGTCCGGTTAGAGATGGGTTCATGATCGTCACAGGGGAGGGTCTAGTAGAGTCACGGTCTCCGCAGACACCCCAGGGCAGTGCTGTGCTCGTGTCCAGGTCCTTCATCTGATCTGGATACGGCCCGGATCCAGCTGCCCACGGTAACCTCGGAATAAACAGAGACCAATATCAGCGTAGATGCCATTCTTCTTCTGATGTATCGAGTACATCAGGTGTTATGGGAATGTTCCCGGTTCCGGCTGACCTAAATTATGCAGCCTAACAATCATTTTACATGATTTGGGTTAAAAATGTATGTATAATGTGTTATGTGTATGCCAGGTTGAAAAGATGTGTTTTTAGTCTACATTTAAACCGACAGAGTGTGTCTGCTTCCCGAACTGTAATAGGAAGACTGTTCCAGAGTTTAGGAGCTAAATAGGAAAAGGATCGACCGCCAGCAGTTGACTTTGATATTCTAGGTATTATAAGCTGGTCAGTATTTTGGGATCGCAGTAGACGTGAAGGACTATAATGTGTTAAGAGATCGCTCAAGTACTGTGGAGCTAAACCATTTAATGCTTTGTAGGTAATTAGCAATATTTTAAAATGCATTCGGTGTTTAATAGGAAGCCAGTGCAGGTTTGACAGAACTGGGCTAATATGCTCATACTTCCTGGTTCTAGTAAGAACTCGAGCTGCTGAGTTAACTGACACGCGTTACACTAATCACACTTCAGACACAAACGCCCATAACTGACACGCGTTACACTAATCACACTTCAGACACACAACCACCGATAACTGACACGCGTTACACTAATCACACTTCAGACACAAACACCCATAACTGACACTCGTTACACTAATCACACTTCAGACGCAAACACCCATAACTGACACGTGTTACACTAATCACACTTCAGACACAAACGCCGATAACTGACACTTGTTACACTAATCACACTTCAGACGCAAACACCCATAACTGACACGCGTTACACTAATCACACTTCAGACGCAAACACCCATAACTGACACGTGTTACACTAATCACACTTCAGACACAAACGCCGATAACTGACACTTGTTACACTAATCACACTTCAGACGCAAACACCCATAACTGACACGTGTTACACTAATCACACTTCAGACACAAACGCCGATAACTGACACTTGTTACACTAATCACACTTCAGACACAAACGCCCATAACTGACACGTGTTACACTAATCACACTTCAGACACAAACGCCCATAACTGACACGTGTTACACTAATCACACTTCAGACACAAACGCCGATAACTGACACTTGTTACACTAATCACACTTCAGACGCAAACACCCATAACTGACACGCGTTACACTAATCACACTTCAGACACAAACACCCATAACTGACACGTGTTACACTAATCACACTTCAGACACAAACGCCCATAACTGACACGCGTTACACTAATCACACTTCAGACACAAACGCCCATAACTGACACGCGTTACACTAATCACACTTCAGACACAAACACCCATAACTGACACGTGTTACACTAATCACACTTCAGACACAAACGCCCATAACTGACACGCGTTACACTAATCACACTTCAGACGCAAACGCCCATAACTGACACGCGTTACACTAATCACACTTCAGACACAAACACCCATAACTGACACGTGTTACACTAATCACACTTCAGACACAAACGCCGATAACTGACACTTGTTACACTAATCACACTTCAGACGCAAACGCCCATAACTGACACGCGTTACACTAATCACACTTCAGACACAAACACCCATAACTGACACGCGTTACACTAATCACACTTCAGACGCAAACGCCCATAACTGACACTTGTTACACTAATCACACTTCAGACACAAACGCCCATAACTGACACGCGTTACACTAATCACACTTCAGACACACAACCACCCATAACTGACACTTGTTACACTAATCACACTTCAGACACAAACGCCCATAACTGACACGCGTTACACTAATCACACTTCAGACACAAACACCCATAACTGACACGTGTTACACTAATCACACTTCAGACACAAACGCCCATAACTGACACTTGTTACACTAATCACACTTCAGACACAAACGCCCATAACTGACACGCGTTACACTAATCACACTTCAGACACACACGCCCATAACTGACACGTGTTACACTAATCACACTTCAGACACAAACGCCCATAACTGACACTTGTTACACTAATCACACTTCAGACACAAACGCCCATAACTGACACGCGTTACACTAATCACACTTCAGACACAAACGCCCATAACTGACACGTGTTACACTAATCACACTTCAGACACAAACACCCATAACTGACACGTGTTACACTAATCACACTTCAGACACAAACGCCCATAACTGACACGTGTTACACGAATCACACTTCAGACACAAACGCCCATAACTGACACGCGTTACACTAATCACACTTCAGACACACAACCACCCATAACTGACACACGTTACACTAATCACACTTCAGACACAAACGCCCATAACTGACACGTGTTACACTAATCACACTTCAGACACAAACGCCCATAACTGACACGCGTTACACTAATCACACTTCAGACACAAACGCCCATAACTGACACGTGTTACACGAATCACACTTCAGACACAAACGCCCATAACTGACACGCGTTACACTAATCACACTTCAGACACACAACCACCCATAACTGACACACGTTACACTAATCACACTTCAGACACAAACGCCCATAACTGACACGTGTTACACTAATCACACTTCAGACACAAACGCCCATAACTGACACGTGTTACACTAATCACACTTCAGACACAAACGCCCATAACTGACACGTGTTACACTAATCACACTTCAGACACAAACGCCCATAACTGACACGCGTTACACTAATCACACTTCAGACGCAAACGCCCATAACTGACACGCGTTACACTAATCACACTTCAGACACAAACACCCATAACTGACACGCGTTACACTAATCACACTTCAGACACAAACACCCATAACTGACACGCGTTACACTAATCACACTTCAGACACAAACACCCATAACTGACACGTGTTACACTAATCACACTTCAGACACAAACGCCCATAACTGACACGTGTTACACTAATCACACTTCAGACACACAACCACCCATAACTGACACACGTTACACTAATCACACTTCAGACACACAACCGCCCATAACTGACACACGTTACACTGTCACATTATGATTAATGGATATTTGTGTGTGAGGCTCATCATCAAAATGACAGTGTGAAAGTTGTCTGTTATAATCCATCTGTGCTGGAGCAGCAATACTGGTTAACACCATGAACTCATCTCTTCATGTTAGATGTGAGAACGAACAGGCCCACAAGGATTTCAAGAAGGCGGTTGGAGCCGTCCGGATCGTTTACAGCCCGGAGCAACGGGAACTGATTGTACTGGTGAGTCCCGGAACTTTTGTAAGCAGGTTTGATAATGACGAGAGCCTAATCCTTCTTCTCTGAACACCACAGTCCATGAATGAAGCCACCGTCAAGCGCGTCTCCCTGCTGAGTGACATGCATTTACGGAGCATCCGCACAAAACTCATGCTCATGTCCAGGAACGAGGAGGCCACCAAACATCTGGAGGTACATCAGCTCTCAATCTCTTCCTCTTCATTATTAGTGTGGGGATTTTCATACGCCATTAACACTCTTTACAATGTTAATAAGCAGCGTGCCATTACTGTAGTTTCATTCATATTTTAAATGAGATTGTATTGTCAATTTTCTGTCTTCACTTTCACTTTAATGTTTAGTTATTTTTTTTATTTTTTTTTTTAATTATGTCTGTGTAGTTTTAGAATAAAAAATTTAGTTTTTGAAATCTTGAAAATTTGAGAAATGTTACTTTGACAGCGGAAATATAGTATTACTGTATTCCAGTTTTTTATTTAATTTTTTTTATTTTAGTTTTTTAGAGGGCCGGAACGAATATTTTTTTTTCCTTTTATTTCTTCTGGGAAAAAATGATTTGAGATACGAGCAATTCGAGTTACGAGCTCGTCCCTGGAACGGATTATGCTCGTATCTCAAGGTATTACCGTAAATTCCAGACTATTGAGCGCACCTGAATATAAGCCGCACCCACTGAATTTTTACAAAAGGGGAGAGGAGAGAGTATGCTCGTGACTACTGGGAACATCCATTTTTTTCACAGAAGAAGAGCACACATCACAGAGCAGCAAGTATGAAGTGCAGGCTGCGGGTGCGTCACTTGACAAGAATGACGCGTCACCATGGAAACAATAAAAGTAAAAGGGGAGAGTTGGGGAGTGAAATGTTTACTTCTTCTTAGGAGGGCGTGACAGAAAATAACTGAGAAGCACTAGTCTAATGAAAACCTCATGCTGCCCAAAAACTGAGCACGTCACAGAATGTGTGTTTGTTTGTTTTTTCGGGAAAAAAATTTGAAAGCAGGAAAAATCCATATATAAAAATCCATATATACCCATTGTATAAGCTGCGAGGTTCAAAGCGTGGGAAAAAAAGTCTCTGCTTATAGTCTGTAATTTACGGTACAGTACTAAACAAAAGTGGAAGTAAACAGATGAGAAATGGTGCTTTGAGCTCTGAGCTTGTTATTCAATTGTATTTTAAGTAACAAATAGTTTTTCCTGTACTGGTTTTAGTTGGCAGTGTTAAGCAGTGTAATGAGCTTTGACAGCAACTGTGACGGTTCATGTGTGTGCAGAGCACGAAGCAGCTGGCCTCTGCGTTTCAAGAGGAGTTCAGTGTGAGAGAGGACCTCATCGGCCTGGCCATCGGCAGCCACGGCAGCAACATCCAGCAGGCCAGGAAAGTGCCGGGAGTCACCGCCATCGAGCTGGACGAGGAGACTCGCACCTTCCGGATCTACGGAGAGGTGCGTCAGCTCGCCGTCCACGCCTCATTTAAACCCAATCCAACCCAACCAGTGTCTTACAGTGGATAAATGATTCTTTACAGAGCGTAGAGGCGGTTCAGAAAGCAAGAAATTATCTGGAGTTTCTGGAAGATTCGGTGCAGATTCCTCGCAACCTTGTTGGTGCGCATGTCCTTCTTTCAATTTAATATTTAAATACTGTTTAGTATTTCTTCATTAGGTTTTATTTTTATATTTTCAGTTTTTGTTTAAAATTTTAGTTTGTTTTTTAGTAATTTGCTTCAGCATAGTTATTCAATTACTTTAGTTAGTTACCAAGGCAACAGTTAATTGTTTTAGTTTTTAATCTAATATTTGTAACTTAATTTACCGCAATTTTTTTTGTAAAAATAGTTCTTAGTTAACGGTAACGATGCCGAGTATGCAACAATAAATTACCCCATAATGGAGATTGGAGGAAAAATGACATGACTTTACAAAAATTACAATTTGAGAGCAAACGCAATTTTCTTGAAAATGCAATAGTTTAACAAGAAAAAGCACGTTTTGTGAGAGAAAGTAAATTGGTTTGAGTTTAACCATCATTTCCATTCGAATTTTCATTTTGTAGGGAAGGTTATTGGAAAGAATGGCAAGGTTATCCAGGAGATAGTGGATAAATCCGGTGTGGTGAGAGTGCGCATCGAGGGAGACAACGACAACAAACTGCCCCGACAGGAAGTAAGACACCTGACAGCAGCTGAACAAGCCAAGCCAGAGGATAAAGCACATGCAGTCATGCCTTTTTCTTATTTTAAACAGGGAATGGTGCCATTTACATTTGTTGGAACGAAGGAGAGCATCAGCAACGTGCAGGTGCTGCTGGAGTACCACATTGCTTACCTGAACGTGAGTAAGAGGATGCGGTGGCAGGGGGTGATGAAAGCCAGTGTGTTTGAGACTCCAGCGCTTGTTTGTGTTGCGCAGGAGGTGGAGCAGCTGCGGATGGAGCGGCTGCAGATTGACGAGCAGCTGCGGCAGATCGGGATGGGTTACAGGCCTGTCCCGAACCGACCCGGAGAGAAAGAGGAGAGCACATCCAATCCCACCCTCCACATCAACCGCTCCTACTCCGGCAGGGGCCGCGGCCGCAGAGGGCCCGGCTACACCTCTGGCTATGGTAGGGCTTCACAATCTCATACTCCTAATTCAACACCCATAATGCGCTGGGGATGTTGCCGTCCAAGGCCACGCCCACCAGTCAAAACCACTTTGCTTTAGTAGGAAATGCTTCTTAGAAAACTTTCCGCCATAATGGTTTCGACTCTGAATATGGAGAGAAATCTGGAAAACTTCAACTTTTCAAACTGGAGGACAATAATCATGGTATTTTAGGCTAAACGGAGGGGAAAACGGGAAGAGATTGCTGTTTAAAGAGAACAAAGTACCATACAATTGTCAGAGATAACCCTATACTTACAGTAACTGTTCTGTTAATGATGCTCTGTTAATCTGAAAAAGATTGTTTATTATTTAATCTATTGTTTTCAGCGTTTTGTGTCATCTGTTGGTCTTTTGCTGACAAATAAACGTGAATTTCTAGGTCCGGGTTAGAGGGATCGAGGAAACACTGTTCATTTACAAAGATTGTAATAAATAAAAAATGGGTTGACATTTTCTTTCAGGCACAAACTCGGATCACTCGTACGCGTCTGAGACGGACGGCGAGCGCAAGGATGAGCTGAGCGACTGGTCTCTGGCAGGAGAGGAGGCGGAGGCCCGGCAGCAGAGGGACAGCAGGAGGAGAGCAGGAGAGGGCCGGGGCCGCGGCCGGGGAGCAGCTGGAGCCAGGGGCCGTGGGTCCGGCCGAGGCCCATCCAGCTCCATCAGCTCAGGTACACTCACACACTCCAGCTGTGTTCCTGCAGCCCCGTGAACCATTTAATAATTTACTTGTTTTAACAACAGTAGGGCCAGATGAAAGTTTTTATTTTTTTCAGAAATTCTCTGTTGTTTATTATAGACTTATCAAAAATAGTAGCAATCAAATGAATCCATATGACTTTATTTAACCCACTTTTGTATATTTTGAGTAAAACGTGTCACAAAAAATCACAATTACATTCAAAATAATACATTACATTAATAATAATGTGAATATTAGATAATACATTCAAAAACAGCACAGTCATTTGTATCATTGCACATGAAATGTTAGTATTGTTTTGATGTCAGTCCTGAAGGATCCAGATGGAAACCCCTTCAGTCTGTTGGACAACACGGAGACGGATCAGACAGCCGACACGGATGCCAGCGACTCCCAGATGAACACCAGCCGCCGCAAGCGCTCCCGCCGCCGCCGCACGGATGAAGACACCACAGTGATGGACGGCATGAGCGAGTCTGACAACACCTCCCTCAGCGAGAACGGCCTGGGTAAGAACAGAGTGATTCTGCATCCATGCATTAAACTGAAGAAAAAAGGCATTCAAAAAAGCCTATCATATGCTTTATTGCAGGCTAAACGAGGAACTCAATAATAATAATAAAAATACGTTGTGTATGTCCGTTGTAAACAAAGCACTTGCGTCTGATTTTTCG
The DNA here is from genome assembly GCA_037043235.1 of Rhodeus uyekii. Lineage (NCBI taxonomy): Eukaryota > Metazoa > Chordata > Actinopteri > Cypriniformes > Acheilognathidae > Rhodeus > Rhodeus uyekii. The sequence goes on along the minus strand of JAWRVZ010000128.1, from coordinate 1,854,867 downwards.
GTTGAACTTTCCTTTTTTTCTTCTTTTTTTCGCGAAAAATAAATAAATTGAGAAAATAAAGTGCGGGATGTTTGATAAAAGAGTGCAATGAGCTGTGGAAAAGGTTCACACAAACACAGGCCTGTTCCGTATTCCTAGATCCGTGCGTATGGTCTTAATATAATGAACCTGATGCTGTCTGTGTCATTAATGCTCATCAAGCAACAGCAGAGAAGAGGAAAAGGCTCACTGCTCTCGACTGAATAATGTTTCTCATTTATTTGTTTCTTATTTTCTTAAATGCTTCAGTTTAGATGTTAAATGAAAAGGACACTGCTGTTTCTTATGTTTGTGCTACTGTTTGTTATTTGCATCTTTGTTCTTATTTTTATTAACAAAGATAAAATGACAAAAAGGCTCTAAATAGTGTGCAAAATAAACGCTAACAACTCGTTACTGTATTTATCATCTAATAAATTCAGCTTTAATCACAGGAATAAATGACACTTTACTATATATTCACATAGAAAACAGCTGTTTTACACTGATATAATATTACACTGTTTTACTGTATTTATCATCTAATAAATTCAGCTTTTATCACAGGAATAAATAACACTTTACTATATATTCACATAGAAAACAGCTGTTTTACTTTGATATAATATTACACTGTTTTACTGTATTTATCATCTAATAAATTCAGCTTTAATCACAGGAATAAATGACACTTTACTATATATTCACATAGAAAACAGCTGTTTTACTTTGATATAATATTACACTGTTTTACTGTATTTATCATCTAATAAATTCAGCTTTAATCACAGGAATAAATGACACTTTACTATATATTCACATTGAAAACAGCTGTTTTACACTGATATAATATTACACTGTTTTACTGTATTTATCATCTAATAAATTCAGCTTTAATCACAGGAATAAATGACACTTTACTATCTATTCACATTGAAAACAGCTGTTTTACACTGATATAATATTACACTGTTTTACTGTATTTATCATCTAATAAATTCAGCTTTTATCACAGGAATAAATAACACTTTACTATATATTCACATTGAAAACAGCTGTTTTACTTTGATATAATATTACACTGTTTTACTGTATTTATCATCTAATAAATTCAGCTTTTATCACAGGAATAAATAACACTTTACTATATATTCACATAGAAAACAGCTGTTTTACTTTGATATAATATTACACTGTTTTACTGTATTTATCATCTAATAAATTCAGCTTTAATCACAGGAATAAATGACACTTTACTATCTATTCACATTGAAAACAGCTGTTTTACACTGATATAATATTACACTGTTTTACTGTATTTATCATCTAATAAATTCAGCTTTTATCACAGGAATAAATGACACTTTACTATATATTCACATTGAAAACAGCTGTTTTACACTGATATAATATTACACTGTTTTACTGTATTTATCATCTAATAAATTCAGCTTTAATCACAGGAATAAATGACACTTTACTATATATTCACATTGAAAACAGCTGTTTTACACTGATATAATATTACACTGTTTTACTGTATTTATCATCTAATAAATTCAGCTTTTATCACAGGAATAAATAACACTTTACTATATATTCACATAGAAAACAGCTGTTTTACTTTGATATAATATTACACTGTTTTACTGTATTTATCATCTAATAAATTCAGCTTTAATCACAGGAATAAATGACACTTTACTATATATTCACATAGAAAACAGCTGTTTTACTTTGATATAATATTACACTGTTTTACTGTATTTATCATCTAATAAATTCAGCTTTAATCACAGGAATAAATGACACTTTACTATATATTCACATAGAAAACAGCTGTTTTACACTGATATAATATTACACCATAGTCCAGTCTTAATTGTATTTTTGATTAAATGCAGGCTTGGTGAGCAAAAAATACTTTTTGTTAACAGTGCTGTATGCATCATCCCTTGCATTATATTTAGGATTTGATTTAATTTTGACATCTAAATGTAGCATTCAATAATATATATTATTATTTTTGCCAATTAAAACGATCCTCTACTATTAGGTTGTAGTTGGAATCAATATCACTAAAACCTGCTCAACTGGCTTCTTCCAAAACGGCTTTCAATATGTACGGTTAGATTTTGCACCGATGTTTTGTAGATGAAGCTGAAGCTAAACCCCAGCGCCGCAACCGTAGCCGCCGCCGCCGCTTCCGGCCTCCTGAGGAGAGGCAGCCAGGTAACGGCCTGAACTAACTCTGGGTTCGTGTTCAAGCCACTGCTAATCCAAACTGCATGGCGTTCAACAGCAGAGAGCCACACAATCCAACATCCCAGATCTCAACAATAGCCTCTTTTCTTCAATGAAGTTACTTTCTGCTGTTTGCGTTATTTCACGCAAATGTCTGTAATGATGTACAAAAGTATCTTCATCTAGAAGTTTTGAATGACAGAATTGGAAATAACATTGGTTTGGGAAGCTGTGGGTGTTAATTTGCATGGTTGATGTAACGTATGATCGTTTGCCTCATTAGAGGTTTTCACAATGCGTTTAACCCCGGGTCAAAATAGTTTGGTTGTGTGTATGTGAGAGAGAGAGAGTGTGTGTGTGTGTGTGTTTGTATGAGAGAATGCACAGGTCTGAGGCCTTTACCTTTGCAAACACGTGTAAATATGTGAACTTGAGCGTGAAGAACACCATACGTTTCTCTTATTGTTGATCTCTGCCGGTGGTTTGGAAGCTCAGATCAATGAGTTTCACAACGTCACAGAAACCTGTCCTGAAGCAAGCTGCCAAAAACATTGAATCCAGTATTTGAATATATAGAATGAGAGATTTGATGAAACCCAGTATTTGGAGATAATATGGCCATGTTTGTCAGAGGGTTTTTGGGGGAAGAGTGAAGTCCAATGGGATAACGCTAACCAGCATTTTGGGGAAGAGATCATCCTTGACCCTCTTGAAACTCATCTAATTGTAAGTGCGAGTGAGATCTGAGCGCTCCGGCAGAGGATGAGTGTGTGTCCTGTTCCTCACGCTCCGTCAGGAATAACCGTTGATCTCTTGCAGTGACGGTGGCGGACTACATATCCCGCGCCGAATCCCAGAGCCGGCAGACTAACCCACGGGACCTGCGGAAGAACAAGAAGGAGATGGTGACTTTCATTCCTCTGTCTTTTAAACGGGAGAACAGGGCTGAACTATATTAATGCGATTTAATCCTCTTATAAATCACATATCAATCAATGTGTACAATTCTAATAGTCTTTATCATTTGGATATTTAATTGTTTATTTGAAGGGATTTTAATCATTGAACTACCGTTTTACTACTTTATTTTTGTCAACAGCAGATTTCAACAGGTTTTCATAGTTCGCTAAAACTACAAATACAACATTTCCAAACTTGGTCTAGAAATATGAAACGAAAGAAAACAACTTTTTTTGTTTTATTCAAATATTCAATGAATAAAAACTGTTTTTTTTTTTCTAAGAAAAAGGTAGTGTGATTCTCGAGTCAACCCACTGGTTTAATTTCAGCGATGTGTTTTCCAGTGGGTGATATGGTCCAGCAGGCGTAGAGTTTGTGTACGGCTGTCTGATGGCTCTGGTTCCTCCGCAGGTCCAGGTGGAGCTCATCTCGGAGCACGGTCCCGCTGACCCCGTCAGCAACGGCCCCGCCAGAGCCGCCGACCCCACGCCGCCAGCCGTGCTCAACGGACTCTCCTAATCCCTCAAGCCCATAACCTTACAGTTTTACAATAGTGCTCGTACAAGCTTGCCAAAGATAGACGGACGGACTTCCACATTCTCAATTGCACTTTTCAGTTCCTTCACTATGGAACAGATAATTACAACGGAAAACAAAATTATGAGATGACAACAAGCAAACAAACCTTAAGTCACACCTGTTCCTGATCAGATGTTGTGCCTTCAGAGCGTAGTTTCAACATGATGATGTTGGCTGGCTATACAGAAAACAAACGACTTGTCTGAAAGACTCCCAGACATCCTTAGCTGCTTTTTGTTACGTTTTAATATGCAACCACTTCTTCACGAGGGGTTATGGGGGAAAAAGAGAAAAAAAAGGATGTTTTGCACTGAATAGTCATTTCTTGACCTTTAGAATAATGTTAGTCTGGAAACTGGTCTGCTAACTGTCCATTTTAAATGCTGTATGTATAAAACTTCCTGAACGATTGACTTTGGGTTTCATCTTTTGGCCGAGACTTTTGGTTTATTTATTTTACAATGTACAGTATTTAAAAGTACTAGGCAGTTGTTTTTAACACTACGCTGTCAGAACTCGTTGGCCCGCAGATTGCAGATTTGGACTACTGAAAGATCAATTTCCAGATGTTCTGTTCTGTAAACTACGTTCGTTAGTCTTCTTGGGTTTTTTAAAGATCATTCTGGTTGTTTGATGTGCAATATGTTTTGTATGCAGGTAGTTCATAAATAAACATTTGATCTTCCAGCCAACCTTTCAAAATGTGCTGTATCCGTAGTTTCTCTGTCCAAACAAGAGCTGAATGTTTCATCTGTCCTTTCAGAGATCCAGCCGCTTGCACTGCCCCTGAGCAGCAGAAAACAGCTGGATCTGAGAGACTTCTGTGCAAACACCTCGCCACCGACCAGCCTTAGTTTAAATGCAGCAGAGAGTCACGTACAGTAATGTCTTGAGATACGAGCATAACCCGATCCAGGACGAGCTCATAACTCGAAGTGCTCGTATCACAAATCATTTTTCCCCATAAGAAATAACAGAACAAATGTACAGTAGAACCCTGACTTACGAAAATTTCGATGTTGGCTTCGTAAGTTGATCTTTTCTTATGTCGGTCAGGCTTTTACATGTAAATTGCCTAATCCGTTCCAAGCCCTACGAAAACACAGATTCTCAATTATCTCCCTTTTCGTCTCCATGGAAAGCATCCTCTTCTTCTTTTTCACTTCAGCAACAATCTTCACATCCATGGCTAGTGATTAGAAAAAAAATTGTTAACTGTGCACAAAATAATGGCGATGCAGCACGATGAAAACAAAACTTGTATGCGAAAGCGCGGACGAACTTTTGCGTTAGCGTAGCACAGACGAAATGGGAGAGGAACGCTGGTGGGAGCGATGCTGACCAATAGGAGAGCAGGATTCTGCAGCGAAAGCTAGCGTCAGAGCCGGGAGACAGCCAATGGGAGAGCTGGAGAACTTGGTGCAAGTTTACAGGTCAGTGGCGCGCAAATTTCAAAACAAAACTCGATCATTTTGTCGTTACTCGGGCGAAAAAAACCCAAAGTCTTTTATTGTACGTCAAACTTTTCATACGTAGAGCGTTTCGTAAGTCGGGGTTCTACTGTATCTGTTCCGGCCATCTAGTGGAGATCATATGCAATTACCCATAAATGAGGAGCTTGAGCTGCTCCGTGTGCTGAACACCTCTAGCGTCTGTAAGCTGCTCGTATCTCACATATTTACTCTCATCTCAAAGCAAAATGTGCTCAAATGCTTGCTCGTATGTCGGGACGCTCATATCTCAAGGCATTACTGTATAGCCAGTGTTGGGGAAAGCTACTTTTAAAAGAAATGCCTTACAATATTGCGTTACTAGCTACTTTGTCCTCATCTGGGCTTGCTAACAAAAAATAAATGAAATAACACTCTTCCTTCAGCAATAAAACGAACAACAAAATTGTTTTTTGTGTGTGTGTGATTGCGTTTGATCAAAGGTTTCTAATCTCACTTTATTAAGTGTATGCATGTCATTTACCATGTATTTATTAATTTCCAGGACTGTTGAATCTGTTTGGAGCAAGTGAGACTAGTAAACGCACGCTTGCACTTACTCAGGAATTACAGTAAACCCGTATTTCAACTCCCGACAACAAGAGGAAACGAGAGCGTCAGGCAGTAAACGGAAAGAAACGGCTTATTTAAAGAAGTGACTGATATTTAGTTGTAAGTGTAGAAGGTGATCGATTACACAGATGTCGTTTGCGTGAGACGTTGGTTTGCTGACTGAGCCGTGAGCAGCTGGAAGAGGAACGTTCAGCTTCACAGAAAAGGAGATCAGATGCAGATGAAAACATGGTGTTTAATAATCAAGGTCAGAGTTCAAGTGTGTCAGACAGCGCTCGTTAAACCAACATCAATTCTTCGTTTGTCCATCCAATAAATCTTTAGCCTCGTTGATTTTGGTAGCCAGATATGGAGATCCACCTGCGGAAGAAATCGCAACAGATCAGACGGGGTTCGCACCTGCGACAGCAGAACATGAGCGAGACTCACCTCGGTCCGGATGGTTCAGGATCATCATCTTCCTGTGAGCCTCTCTGATCTTCAGTTTGTTAGCAGTAGGACTGATGGAGAGAGGACAGAACTGCATCACAGCACTCAGACAGACATTAAGCTAACTAGAGAGCGACGCTTGCAACATCAAGGTCATGGGTTCGATTCCCAGGGAAATCAAGAGCTGATTAGAATGTCAATGTGTTTCTTGAACTCAATGATAAAAGCATGAATGGGAAATTTAAACTTTGTTAGAACAGATGTGATGAGCATTAACGAATGACGTCATTTGTCGAACAAGTTTTGATTGTTTTCTCTAACGAGATGTAATTATATTAGCATGTTAACGGCTCAGAGAACAGATTACAGGCCCGTTCACACAAACAGTGACTATTACGCGCTAATAATCCTTATAGCTCTATGAGAATATGATAATGACAGAAGCTATCGCTGAAATCACTTTTCCTCTGATGAAACGCTTGCAGCCAATCAGAGCACAGCTTTAATCAGCGCCGACCGCGACGTCTCTGCTAATAAAGGACGAGACTTAATCATTGGCGCATTACTTCTAGAGCTGCTGTTCCGCTGAAACACACTGTGTGCATTATTTCCTGTTCTCTCTGTAAAGCTGCTCTGGATCAATCTCTATTACAGAAAGAGCTGTAGAAATAAAGATGACTTATTTAGAATATGTATATTCTACACTGATGCTGTGACGTAAGAAACGGTGTATATTAATTTAGGTACATCAAGCTAAACTTTTTGGCCTTCACTTAAACCAAGAGATTTCACTTTATAGCATGAGAAGAGATGAAAGAATAAAATACCTGACGCCAAGAATAAGAGAAGCTTCTCTCCTGCTCATCTTCGGCTCAAACCCTCCTCTGTAGTATCCACTTCCAAACACCTGAGAGACACACACACACACACACACACACAGAGAGAGAGAGAGAGTGTGAGTTTTGAGAGATACAGCAGGGTTATGGATGATAACATGAGAGATGTAACTTACAGATTTGGACGCTTCCAGAGCTTGTTTCACTTGCGGCTCCATGTGTTTCATGGCTTGCAACGCATATCGACCTGCGGAACAACAATCAGCCTTAATGAACGCACAGATGTGTGTGTGTGTGTGTGTGTGTGTGTGATGAACATGAACAGTACCTGCAAACCCTGCTGCTGCCAGAGTGATGCCCACCGCCACTGCCGTGCTGGCCTGCAACAACAACAACAAAAACAGCTCATCATAACACACACCACCCTATAATAACACACAACAGCCCATCATAACACACACAATCCCATAACAACACACAACACATCATCATAACACACACCATCCCATAAAAACACACGACACATCATCGCAACACACCATCATAACACACCATCCCATAATAACACACAACAGCCCATCATAACACACACCATCCCATAATAACACACAACACATCATCATAACACACACCATCCCATAATAACACACAACACATCATAACAGTAACACACACCATCCTATAACACACAACACATCATCATAACACACACCATCCCATAATAACACACAACACATCATCATAACACACACCATCCTATAATAACACACAACACATCATCATAACACACACCATCCCATAATAACACACAACACATCATCATAACACACACCATCCCATAATAACACACAACACATCATCATAACACACCATCCTATAATAACACACAACACATCATCATAACACACACCATCCCATAATAACACACAACACATCATCATAACACACACCATCCCATCATAACACACCGATCATGATCATCACGTGCATCATCATTGACAGTGTTGTATCGAGCTGTGGTTCTGCTCAAACACAGATCATGACGCGGTTCGTCTGCGAGGCTCAGCAGAAGCTGGGTCTGTTAGCTCTGTGCTAAAGCTAGCTCACATATTCAGCTACAGCACCGTACAAACGCTGCGGAAGCTCGCGAGACAACAGGGTTAAAGTGCAGGAGAAAATACTTGCCATTTTCTTTGCTAAGATGCTGTGTTGCGATCGCCTATAATTATAACTTTAATCATAACTGACAGCTGAATGTCAGACTCATGTGTTGTTGTTGTTATGTTGACCTCTGAACTTCAGGCTGCCGCAAAGCAAGCCCGCATGTCGCAACGCACGGACTTGCGTCGTAAAACGGCTGCTGCAAAAACCTTTCTAGGGCAGAAATGTGAAGATTAATATAGTACAGTGGAACTCACTTATGTCGACCTCGGTTAACTCGCCAACCCTGATATCTCGAGCACAAAAGAGCCACTTAACATCGGTTATCTCGACCCCCGTGACTAAAGAGCGCACCTACTGTAGTTCACTGCGCATGCGCCTAGTTCGCGTTGCACATGGATCAGACCTTATGGTCGCTCACTCCAGTGAGTCACTGTTGTTGATCTCGTCTGAGGGACAACACGCTGCAGGTATTCTGTTTGTTTTTCTTCTAAAAATGTCTGGAGGTGTTAAGAGAAAACTTGAAAATCAGTCAATAGAGAAAAAGTACGAAATCGTACTGCAGCTGGAAAAAGGAACAAAAACGGCGGCACTTAGTCGTCAGCATGGCATTCCAGCAAACACAATTTCAGGATGGAAGAAGAAGGCGGACGTGATCAAGCAGATGTATGAGAATTCAGTCTTTGATCCAACAAGAAAAAAACTCAGAATGGCTGAGCACAAAGATGTGGACGATGCAGTGTTTCAGTGGTTCACGAATAAGCGAGCAACAAACGTTCCTGTCAATGGTCCCTTGCTGATGGAGAAGGCGGAAATCCTTGCTGCAAAGCTAGGACACCCTGACTTTAAAGCAGGTGTGGGGTGGATGTATCGTTTCAAAAAGAGGCACAACATCGCCTTCAAAACGATGTGTGGAGAGAGCGCTGCGGTTCGACAGGAGCCAGTGGATTCATGGCGTAAGACTCAAATGCGCATGGTTTTTGACACCTATGAGGCTCGGAACATTTTTAATGCTGGTGAAACTGTGGTGTTTTGGAAATGCCTTCCAGACAAGACTTGTAACGGTGGAAAAAATCCGAAGGACCGATTTACAGTGCTAGTTGCTGCTAACATGGATGGAAGCCAAAAACTCCCGCTCTACGTTATAGGGAAGTCCAAGAATCCCAGATGCTTTAAGCAGACCAAAGTTCTTCCATGTGATTATGATGGTGAGCTGCGCGCCAGGATCACAGGAGATCTGTTCAGTGCATGGGTGAAAAAGTTGGACAAGAATTTCCAAGCAGAGAAAAGAATGGTGGCACTTTTCGTGGAGAACTGTAGAGCTCATCCAGATGTTCCTGGTCTCAAGGCCATCAAGATCTTTTACCTCCCACCTAACACAGCGAGTAAGTTCCAGTCAATGGACCAGGGGATAATCCAAGTGCTTAAGGTGTACTACAGGAAAATGCTGATGCGCCAATACCTGCTCCATGGTGAAAAGAAGGCGCAGTACACCCCTTCCCTTCTAGATGCAATGACCTTCCTGAGATCAGCCTGGAGTGACGTGAAGAAGGAAACGATCTCGAATTGCTGGATGCACTGCATCACTCAGGATACTTCCGATGAGGAGTATCAGGCGCAGTGCCGTACAGCCGCAGAAGAACTCGCGGAAATGGCGCAAAAATCGAGCCTTACCGATTCTATCTTGAAAGAGGAGGCGGAGGAGTTATCCATCACAGTCAAGGAGTTCCAGGATTACATAGACATCGACAAATACGCCGTTACTGATGCCGTGACCACTGATGATGACATTGAATCAAGTGTGCAGTCAGCACAGGCTAGCACCTCTGCATGCGGCAATGACAACGAAGATGACGAAGATGCGGACGAAGATTTGGAACCAGTTCCTTCTGTCAGTGAGGTGGTTGAAATGCTACAGAAAATTCGACGCTATGGTTCTTTTGTAGGAGATGAAACTGTGTTAGACAGCATAAATAATATTGAAGCGTTTGTTTTCAAGGAGGTAGTTAAACGCAAAAACAACAAAGAATCTTAGACTTTGCAAAGAAACCAAAGTAACCGTGTGTACAATACTTTTCATAACTATTTTTTGTAGAGATTGTTTTCTGTTTCTACTGAACTGTTTTTTGTAGAGATTGTTTCTGTAAACAAAAAACAATGTTGTTGTTTTTTTGTTTGTTTTTGTTGGCATCCATTGTGTTGGCGTTGTTGGAGAATATAATTAAAGGTTTTGTATCGAGAATTGAAGGTGGTTTTTATTGTGGTGGTTTTGCCTTTTGTTGTTAGCAAACATATACAGTGTAAGTACATTTTTATAGCTGCCGATCACTTCATCAAACAAATCGCGGCAACACTGTTGTGTAAAAAGACACCAAAAACACGAGCATATACATTTTCATTTAATAACTCACATCATGTACATCAATAAATTTCAAGCACATGTTAATACATTGCTATATACTGTAAATGGGTAGATGACAAATAAGGGCGAAACAGCATTTTTTCAAAAAAAGTTCTAAATTGCTTGAGAATTGTTTGCATTTGTAATGTTCAAATGTTGTTTTTGAAACTGTTAGAGGTTAGCAGATTTGTTTTCTCATTATGTAATTTATTAAGTTTTTTTCTCAGCGCCAGGAAAATTATGTCCTGTGGTGTGACATTACTATAAAATTCTAATATTTAAATATTATTAATTTCAAATACAAATCATGTATGCTTTAAGTTTAACAAGTATTCTTAAAGACAATGACAATTGCCAATGATCATTAAAATTCTGCATATATTTTTTTTTCCACAGCTGTTTTTTTGATTATATTCGTTGCTTGTGCCATCTTTTACCACTCACTCCAGTGGAAATATTGTGTAAAATGAGAAAAAATATTTGAAAATGTTTATTATTTTTTATATAGTTATATTATACAGTTTTTTCAAATGCATATAATTATTTAAGCTAGTTAACATAGTAAAAATTGTTTAATTGTATTTGAAGTGATGTCACACCACAGGAAGAAATGAGACACTTTACTAACATTTATGGTGAAATTAATTGAATATAACAAACTTCTGTAACACAAATTCATTTGCATCTCTATTTGAACATTGTACTGATATGTTACTGTTACTTAGTGTATAAATTTGAACTAAAAACATAGTGAACAAGACATACTGAAAAATTAACATTTTGGAGTTATCAAATCAGACCCAGTCATAAAGACCATTCATTTTTATTTTTAACTTAAAAGACTAAACAAATATCTTGTTTCTCTGGATAAAGTCACTACAATCATGCTGGAATAATTAAAAGCATGTTAAAATCATAAATTCAGATATTTAAACAAAGATTCCAGTGAAGAGACATTTGACATTCTGTAGTGTCACTAACAAAAGATAAGACCATAAACATGACAACCTATGATGAAATTTCCCACTTCACACTCATGGTCTTGGTCACTTTCAACATCTTTATCCAAGAAGGACTGGGTAGTGATAGGGGTATCCATGTGCAGGAGAAAGATGAACTGGACTAAAGGACACATCAATTTCTTCAGGTGAGGATATCCAAAATGCCTCCTCCTTCTTTCTGTTCCTTGCCTTTGTCTTCTTCCATTCCTCACAAAGTTTTGCTCTCTTATGTTTTGGCTGCTTATATTTCATGGTTTAATTTCTCCTTTAGCATTCTTTTCTTGATATCTGTTGATGGAACAGAGACAGCGGTTACATGTTTTCTATACAAGTGTACGTCTTAGAGAATGTTTCACCAACTCAATTTCCTTATTTTTAAACTTATTTACTTTCTCCTTCTCTCCCTAAGGATCTCCTCATGCCTGGCTTCATCCTGTGCTAACCTTTTCCTCCTTGTCCTTTCTTTGCTCATGCCTAAAAACAGTCAAAAATCACTTTAAAACAATGATCAGTGACTGTTAACATACACATGCAACAAACAAATGAAGACAGATATATATTTATGTTTAATACATTTATAATATAGGTATATTATATAATATTGACAATATTCGTTTAATATATATATATATAGACAGATATATATATTTATATTTATGTTTAATTTTGCAAACATAACAGATGAGAATCTAGCTAGGCGTCTGACTTAATTATGTGACAGTTTGTTAAAATTTGTTTTAATGTTGAAATTTATATGCATTTATATGAAATTTGGGAGGGTTTTTATGCATCACAAACCAGCCCAAATTTTATCAACCAGCCCAATGCATTTTTAGAATGTTTAGCATTTTGAAAACTTAAGTTAATTAAGCAAATACATACAAAATAATGCCAAGGCATTTATTAGCTGCTCCAAACATATCTGCTTTATTTTACTAATATTTACATTTGATGAGTCATCAATGTTACAGTCACACCGCAGGACAATTTGCTATTCATCTTGAAATATGAATAACACCAAATACATTTTACGTCCCAAAATCATAATGTTGAAATAAAATGATGTTCAATGCCCCACTGGCATGTGTTGTTTTAGTTGAGAAATGCAGTTCAGTAAACATTTACAGTTAATTATCGGTTATCTCGATCCTCGGTTATCTCTGCGCTTTTTTGCAACCCCCGAGGCCGTCGACATAACCGGGTTCCACTGTATTAACAATTATAACTTCTTCATCAGATATTTATCAATGATAAGCAGGGATTATTTCCGTATCTGTCTATTTGAAAGAAAAAAACATATCATATATACACTAAATTTAATATATTATTAAAAGCTACAGACCAAACTAATTGAAAGTTATATAATCAGAAATGCTGCTGTACTTCATGAGTGAGACCAGATTTCACTGGTCATATTTTACACAAGATCAATATTACGACATAAGACATAATGTACATAATGTAAATACTAATGACAGTTTCTATTGACTGACAGCCAAACTTCTTGGCAAAGCTCATTTTCAACACACTTGCACACGCACTCACTCACACACACACACACACACGCACTCACACAAACACTCTCTCTCTCACACACAGCGATTTCCACCTTTCTGCTTGTTCTTTTGGTCTGGTGTTCTGTAACGTTTAGAGTCCAAAGAACAAGATGAGGAGACAATATAAATACAATTGAGGCAATACTTTACTCAAAATAAACAAAATCAGCCATCCTTACAAGTGTTAGAGAGTAACAACGGATAGCACAGGTTTCCAACAGACACTCTTTTATTTAAAAAATGCAAACTAACAAAAGACTTTAAATATATCGAAAAAAATGGCACTCTAGTGCAAAAATGCTTGGAGACTCTGAGGAACACAGAACACGGAGAAGGCATCCACACACACTACAGAAACAACACCGACAGCAACGTCAACAACTGACTAAGACAAAGGAACACAAGAGGGCTAAATGCATGAGGAGGTAATGCGGGGATTGGACGCAGCTGACAAGACAAACGGGGTGACTGATGAACAGGTGAGGAACACATGGGAGAACACGGAAGGGAACAGGAAGTGCACAAAGCACACGACTGACAGGTAACAATATGATAATGATACGTAACACAAGTATTAAACCTGTCAACACCAGATAAATTAACAAAAGGAATGGTATAATTACACACATGATAACGATCTGAATACCAACATTCATGTAGAATGAACTAATTAATGAATAACTATGGAAACTATTGATGGTGGGAAACTAAGGACTAAGCAAAAATCCAACGAAAAAACAAAACGTTTTTGAAAATGACAATGAGAGTGACGTCACTCTTTTCTCACAATTATGACAATTATATATCTCAAAATTGTCTTAGTATGTAATAATTTTGACTTTTTGTCTCATAATTATTACTTAGTATCTCAGAATTTTGTGTTTCTATCTCATAATTTTGGCTTTGGTCACAACTATGACTTAGTATGCCATAATTTAGACTTTATCTCATAGTTGTCAGAGTCTTGCCGTGTCGCTTCACACTTCCTGTTTGCTTCCATGTGCTTCTGGCGTCGTTTCCTTCTCCTGTCGTTTCAATCACTTTCTTGTTAGTTTCGTCACCTGTTCCCCATCTCCTGCTGTATATAAACCATTATGTCTTCCCATGTCTTTGTCGATTGCTGACAATACTTAATGTGTGTGTGGATGTTCCTTCCGTGTTTCCTAGTTCTTCCCAGGTTTTTGCACAAAGCGTGCTTCTTTTGTTTCGTATTTAAAGACTTTGGTTTTGTTTATAAGAAAGAGAGTTTCAGTTGAAACCTGCTCTCCTCGTCCTTCCGCATCGCACACCGTCACGACAACAATAATTATGACACAATTTTAATGTTTATCCAATGACTTAGTATCTCAAATTCTTGGCTTTTGTCATAATTATGAATGTCATCATTTACACTTTTTATCTCATAATGTATGTTTTATATGTATCATATATGTTGACACAATCTTGAGCTTATCTGACTATTATAATTTTGTTATAAAAAGTCTCATAAGTATGACAATTTTGACTTGAGACAATTGACTCACAATTTTTGTTACATCTCATATTTAGATGTATATAGATATATATATAGACTTAGTATGCTATAATTTTGACTCTTTATCTCCTATTAATTACTTAACATGTCATAATGTTATGTTTATTTCACAATTTCCCAGAATTTTGACTTTTTATCTTATAATTGACACAATTTTTCTTACATCTCACATTTATGACTTAGTATGCTATAATTTTGACTACTTATCTCCTAATAATGACTTAGCATGTCATAATGTTGAGTTTTTATTTCACAATTTCACAGAATTTTTACTTTTTATCTTATAATTGACTTACAATTTTTGTTGCATCTCACATTTATGACTTAGTATGCTATGATTTTTACTTTCTATCTCCTAATAATTACTAAGCATGTCATAATTTTGTGTTTTTATTTCACAATTTCACAGAATTTTGACTTTTTATCTTATAATTGACTCACAATTTTTGTTACATCTCACATTTATGACTTAGTATGCTATAATTTTGACTTTTTATCTCCTAATAATTACTAAGCATCTCATAATTTTGTGTTTTTATTTCGCAATTTCACAGAATTGTGACTTTTTATCTTATAATTGACTCAAATTTTTTGTTATATCTCATATTTATGACTTAGTATGCTATTATTTTGACTATTTATCTCCTAATAATTACTTAGCATGTCATAATGTTGAGTTTTTATTTCACATAATTTTGACTTTTTATCTTATAATTGACTCACACTTTTTGTTACATCTCACATTTCTGACTTAGTATGCTATAATTTTGACTTTTTATCTCACAATTATGACGTACAATGTAAAAACATTATGATATACTATCTCACAATTTTGTCTTTTTAAGTTATAAACCGTGATTTGTTGTTTTCTTGTGGATCAATAACGTATCATCACTACATTCACAGGATTTCAGATCATAGAATTTCATCGTAATTCGTTCTGGGAAATGATGGCGTTTGGCTCAAGTTTCCCAGACTCGCAGGAAACACGAGGCAACACGCCGGGCTCTTCCCGTTGGGATGGATTTCACTGCAGCAGCAGCACAATGAACGGTTGAAGGTCCTAATTATTGGCCCGCTCATTTACATAATTACAGTGGGTTTTTTCACAGGCAAAGGACAGCACAGAAACGGTAAATTGTAGTGGACGGGGCCGCAGTCAACAGAAGTCACGTCTAATGACAAACGTGTCCCCTTCAAGCTCCTGGCATGCCGGCTGGAGCTTCAATAGGATTGCAAAAGCCAATGGCGTGCAAAGAATGAGAGTTTTGCCCCCAAATCATATGGAATTACAGTGGCGGGTGCATGAGCTGCATCTCTACACAAAAAGCCCAGAGGAAGCAGCGATTTCTGTTGGTTTTATTAAACCAACCAAGCAATTTAATTCTTTTGTTCAGGAGAGTTCTACTTCATTGATTAACAAAAGCAGGGATATAATTTTTTCAGCCGTTTTCAAAAGCCTGAAATGTCAAGCCTTTTAAAGCAGATTATTCTGCCTGTGTGCAGTGAATGCAGCCCGAGTAACCTTTTGTCTACAATTAAATATTCCAGCATAAATATAAAAGAAAATCAGAGATGGGGAAGATTGACTCAGGAGAGATTGGCGAGGTAGATCCTCACACTGATAGTGCAAACAGCTTGCTTCTAATTAAATATGCCACCGAGTCTCAAAGCATTTGCTTTCTGCCGCAGAGAGAGGAAGCTGCCGAGAATGAGAGGAAGAAATGTATCGCCCCATCTCTCCGGCCGCAGGCTTCCTATGGGCGTCTCAAGGTATTTGGGGATCTTTTTTTTTGCTTGTTGTTGTTTGCTTGGATAATTATTTGCTTTAATATCAAAGGCTATTCCTGGCGGGAGGCTCTTGAATGGAGTCGAAATGAAAAGTTGCGGCTTGTTTGTGATGCGCACTTTGATAATTGGGCTTGACAATGTGACTTCAGGGACACGAGATGCTTATTTGCCATTTGCTCAAGTTTCTTGCTGTGCGTTGGGAGTTTTTCTAGAAATTTGAGCTTTTATCAGAGCTTGCTGTTTTCAATCATGATGACTTGTGGAAGTTTGCTCCTCACTTGACACTAAAATCACAGCTAGTTGCTGAATTGAGGATTCATTTTGGAGTAAAGTGAGGTTTAACTAAGAGACTAAGCGTTGGAATGGCAGGTTTTGGATGCACAATAATGAACATTTATGCAAAAAGATTTCAGTTTAGCAAGGACTAAACTTTTCAAATCTGACCTGAAGGTTATATTTTTACTCAACTCTTCATATGTTTTAGAAATAATAAATTCATTCATATTAAACATTTATTTACTTATTATTTACATTATTACTAAATAATTAAATATTGCTCTGATCCCTTATTATGCAATCATAATTAAGATCCTACATGCTGCAAATTGATTTATTGCACAGTTACATTTTTATTTGCATGATTGCACATTATATCTTCTCTTTTTTTGCACTTCATGCTGCTTTTAATGTCTTGGAAAGCACAAGCAAAAAACACATGAAGAGTTGAATGTTCACAATTCTATGAATATTATGGCCATAATATATGATTATGATTATCTGCAAGTAAGAAACTACAGTTGACCTATGATTTATTTCAACTTTGCTTGCGTCTTTGAAATTTATTAAGTTGTAATAAATATTCATATCTACATAAATAAATCAATGAAGTAATTATACAAATTTGGGACAAGCTTCAGCTAAAGGTCTGGGGTTTAGGCCAGTGAAAGTGGAGTTGACTATTAAAACACACGTGACACGTCTGCATTTGTGGGCATTATGGATTTGGAGAGTCTCTCTTGAAATAGATAATGGCTGTTCTCCAGGTCGCACACATTATGCTGGATTTTATTACAGAAATAAGACTGCCACGTGTGCAAAAAGGAAACAAGAAATATTCGAATCAAATTGGCAGATTTCTCTGCAGCAGCGTAATGTGCTTCAATAATCCCTTTATCACGACTAAGTGCTTTTATGGGAAGCTGGCAGAAAAAAATGTGACTTGACAGAATATGTAAATATATTTAAGGTCGCCCTATCACTTGGTTTAATTTGATATTAGAAGTGCAGCTTTTTCTCTTCTGGAGACACATTTTTGAGATTTCAAAGCGTAGTGTCAAAATTCATTTATCATTTTCAGAACTGTTAAATCTTGCACATTTATATCCTGATAAGACATATGCTTTTGTGCTAAACAAACTTCATATCAGACTTTTAAGATTTATCAAATAATCTCACATATCACACATGTAGTCGTGAGTGTGAACGAAACGTACAAACACTTGGAAAGGTACAAACACTGGCGTGGGAGCCGCCAGACAACCCATAATATATGAACATATCACGATCCTCAAGCTACAATACAAGTGCGATTTTAAATATTTTGCAATATGCTGAGTATTGCAATTAAATATATTGCGATTTATGACCTTTTTCCAACTACAAATATAGTTTGTCCACACATGTTTTCATCTAAGATAAAGTTCTCAGTCTGTTCATTTTGTGCCTTTCTTGTTCAATATTTTCCTTGTTTAAAGAAAAAACTTTAACTATAACTATAACAATACTACATGATAATAACTGTAAATTAAGCATAATTAAAAGTAACTAACCCTAAACCAAACCATAACTTTAAAGTAAGTACCTGTAGTTCATTAACATGGACACTCAGGACTTATTTGAGTAAGTACGATGAAACTTCGGCACCTCAAAATTAAACGTAACCAAAATTACATTTGTCAAATAAAAATGTTGACACACTTAATTCAATGTATTTGCTTTTACAATACATATTGCTTTAAGTTTTCCAAAGAAGAAACTTACCAACCCTTTAAATAAAAATTGTTTTAGGTATTTTTTGGCTAGGTTGCCAAAAATCAGCAAGATAATATTAAAATATTTTTGATTTGTAAACGTAGAACAAATCGATAGAATATGAAAGTACATTTGTTTTGAAGATATCACTCTTTTGAGTGGCACTGCTGATGATGTGAACGTAAGGAAACTGTTGCTATGGTAACATCCACTTAACAGTTTGATGTCAGGTAAAAATACACACTCTGAATATTCAAAACTTTAATTCTGACTTCTTCTGGGTACTTTCAAACCCCCGAACCCCCTGCAGTTCACACAAGTTAATGGGATGTTAATCTATTTTGTATAACACTTTTGCGTAGCATATTGCGCTTCTATACGTCAGTCTAAAGGTGCGATAACATTTGCACAATTTTGTAGGCAAAAAGGCCCATTTTCTTTTTTCAACAATCTAGCTGTTTGCAAAGCACAGTTCATAAATATTTCACCCTTGTACAAAATGCACAATGACGTGAATTCTGACCGACTTACACCCACCAAAATTCACAGGACATTGAAATATTAATGGTATTGTTATGTCCAAAAACAGCAACAGATTCACATTCACTGCTCATATAACCATTCTTATACAGTGGTACCTCGAGATACGAAATTAATCCGTTCCGAGGCGGCCTTCGTATAATGAGTTTTTCGTATCTTGGAACACTTTTTACATGTAAAATGGCTAATCCGTTCCAAGCCCTCCAAAAACACCCCATTATATTTCATAATAAAGCTAAATTGACCTATAAACAATGAAATAACGTAAAATGTCGAAGCTTACCTTTCGAGTGAGGTTATCTCCGAAAGTGGCGGCAGAGGAGGAGGAGGACATACGGCAGATAACGTACGTACGTACGTACACTTAACTTTACGAAAACACATACAAAATTTAGAGTTTCGGGTGCGGAGTGGCTGAGCTAAAGCACGCCAGCACGTACGTATAGAAGATGCATGATGGGAGGGATGCTGTCCAATTAGAGAGAAGGATCTCATGGCTTGGCTAGCATCAGGAACCAATGGGAGAGCAGGAGGATGGTGGTGAGTCTACTATAACTAAGATGGCGGCGTGAGTTTCAAAATTGTTATGGGGCGAATCTCGGACTTTCAGAAACCTTTCGTATCTTGAAAACTTTTCGTATATAGAGCAGTAAAAATTTTCGTCTTTGCTTTCGTAACTTGGATTTTTCGTAAGTTGAGCCTTTCGTATCTTGAAGTACTACTGTACTTATTCATATGCTTTTCCCACCTCCCGATTAACCGAATTTGTCCATTGCTTTGAAACTGACATTGTTGTGCTCTGCTGAAAAAGTTGAGCTATAAATTATTTCTAATTTGACCCGCTCTCTCCACACCCTCAAACAGCATTCGCAAGCTCCATCACTTCTCTAACGAGTGATGGCCCTACATTCAACCTACAACATGTATCGATGACATCAGAACAGCTGCTGCTCAAAATGACACTTTGTGGCTTGTATGATTTGAAATGAATCCAAATCGAAATTCATGCCAACGACATTTGACCTTTTTCCACTCAACTTATCAAAAGCTCATGCAAATGGGAACCAAGGCAAAAGTCTGTAATTACAGGAATTAAATTTGCCGCATCTGCTCTGCTCAGCGTAACTGCCTGCAAATGAATGTCTTACAGGTGGCCTATTGAATCAGCCGTTCATTCAGCCCTCTCAAACAGGAAGTCGCTTGTGGATGAGATCCCACCATCCACTCTCTTTCTGTGCCGCTATACAGTTAGACATTCTGCTATAGATTGTGTCAGATTTTGCTATAGAAGTGATTTCAAGAAGTAAAGTAAGCTACTTTGTATCTGAAGCTTTTAAAGTTACAAGCTAATCAAAATTTGGTTCATTTGTCAAGTTGCAATTTAGAAAAAGTAGAAGCGCCAATATTAGCAACTACATTGAAGCTACTTGAGGAGGGAATGTACTGTAGATTTCTCAAGTAATATGCCACTCACACTTTGTAAAGTTACAAATTTATTACAAGTTACAAACACGTGTTGAAAACAATTTAGCTATAATCAGCATTCTGAAAAAGGTCATCAAGATAATAAAATTGCAACTTAGGTGGTACTAAAGGTGGCAACCTAAAGATGCATATTATTTCATCACTGACATTTTGGAATAAAAAAGGTCCATTGTTCAGTAATGTTCACACGGTGGCAACCTTTAAACCAGTGCTTCTCAATTATTTTCTGTCGCGCCCCCCCTAGGAAGAAGTAAACATTTTGCGCGCCCCCCCTCCCCCTATTTTGGAACTTTCGTTTTATTGTTTCCATGGCAACGTGTCATGCTTGTCACGTGACAGACCGCAGTCACAAAAAGCGCTGTTTGATAGATGTTTCACATTTATTTAGTTTTTTCTTTTTTATTCAAAATAGTCACCAACTTGTTGGCTCTGTTATCAACTACCTGATATTCAGATTCTCAGATATGTGGAAGTGAATGTTTGTCGCTTAAAAACCTTTATAATGATCAAGTTCTCTGAGCGCGTCTTTTTTGGTTCAGTGCCAGATAGCGAGTGAAAACACGTGTGAATTTAGCGATTGATCACGTGACACATGAACACCGGTGTGATCGTACACGTCAACGGGTGAAGGGTTTGTTATCTGAACTTCATATCTGCTGCTCTTGTTCAGTGCAAGAAAACCTACTCCCTGACAAAAAAAGCATGTTCCCCACGGTCACGCGTGAGAACCACTGCTTTAAACCAAGCAGTTTTCTGTTGGTCAACATGATAAATTTAAGTAACCGAAATTAACCTGGCGCAAAATCTGCATGATGAAATCGGTTCCCTGAAATTCACTTGGATTCCAATTGATATGAATATCTTTGCACATTAAATTTTGCTGAGCAATGGTAAATATAAACAAACCTTAAAATTTCATAACTCTGTCACGGAATGGGAAGCGGGGAGGACTCAAGTGCAGTGAAAGGATGATTTATTATAACAAAAGAACATAACACAACAGAAACACCCACGAGGGGGGAAAACATAACGTAACCAACAATCATAACTGACCATAAACCAACCCAGGAGCTCAGGACGAAGAGCCCGACAGGAACACATGAAAGACAACAAGACCACAAAGGACAGCAAACACACTGGGATATATATAGGGAACACATGAGGGAAGGTAACGAGCTGAGAACAGCTGACAACATTCAAGGGAAACAAGGTAACAAGATGGGTGGGGTTTACAATCACAACACACAACAAAGGGGCAGTGTCAGAGCTCTGTCAAGCAACACACTAGAAACCCAAACTTAAGTGACAGAACCCTGACAATCTCAGTCTAGGTCTGCACTTAAGAAATATTTTGATATGAATTTGTTGATTACTTTGATTAATTAACACATGTTAAAAAGAACAGACTATTAACGAAAAGAATCGCATTACTTTGAAATGAAAAAACAAAAAGATATATTATTGCAGATAGAAAGATAAGAATATTGCAGTTTGTCACATAAAAATGCTCAAATTCTTAAAGCTGTTTGCTGAAGTTCATATGTGACACGTAACATGACAATGAGCCTCATTGGTTCTTGCTGAAGCTCAAACGTGACGCGTGACACGAGATTGTACCTCATTGGTTCTTGATGAAGCTCAAACATGATGCGTAACACGAGAATGAACCTCATTGGTTCTTGATGAAGCTCAAACATGATGCGTAACATGAGATTGAACCTCACTGGTTCTTGATGAAGCTCAAACATGATGCGTAACACGAGAATGAACTTCATTGGTTCTTGCTGAAGCGCAAACGTTTTTCAAAATGTGATTCTTGCATGTCAAGCGAACATGGTTGAGCCTTCATTTACCACAAGTGATATGTGAGTTAAATGTTTATATGTGAATAATTTCAATTTGTTCAATATATAAAGTGATTGTGCTTTAGGCACTGAGTACAGACTCACAACAGGCAAACCAACCTCAGACAAATACCACTGAGAGGTTGTATCAAACTATGAAAATGGCTAATAGAGCATATGTTGGCACTGAGCATTCCACTTGGGATTGCTTGTTTCCCCACATTTGTTATACAGCACAGCATGAGAGTGCGGGATTAATTTTGTCATGTGTGCTGAACTGAACTAAGAACTGGACACACCCTTGGATATGATTTCTCAGCCCAATTCCTGAAAGATCAGAGTGTGATTTCCTTGAAAGCCCTGAAGCACAGACAAAGAGTGTGGACTTCATGGAATTTATTCACTAAATTTTCCACTAACTGCTGCTGCTTCTGATCAATTTTAGAGGGAAGAACTCCCCATAACTGCTGGTGTAGGATCAGTTCCCTTTCGAAAGGGATCTCTATGCTGCGTCCCCTAGGGGTCACTTTGGGGGAACACCCTCGGTGTGACAGGTATCTGAAGCAAATTGTCTAATCACGCCAATGAACTTTACAATGGCTGGCAGCTGCCTATGATGTCACCACGGGTGCAGCTGCAGGTATAAAGGAGCACCCAAACAGTAAGTCATCCTCTTCATATTTTCAGGGAGACAGCATGTCTTACCGTTGTCTGCCACGTTGGTCAGCAAGGAAAACCACGTTCGTTGTATTCATCCATGTCAGCGTTTCGGGCACCTGACGATACATGCGAGATGAGTGTTATGATGGAATTGAAGCGCTTAAGTGGGGACTGTGCACGCCAACCTTCAAGGAGGTTGTTTGTGTGCATAGTGAGCATTTCTCTCTCTGAGGCTGCGCTCGCGTTGTCCCATTTTACGGGTGAAAAGGCAAGATGGTGCTTGCAACTAGTGAGAGTGTTTTTGTTTTTTTTTTAAATCTCAGCCGTTGGTCGCTGACGTGACCGAGCTTTTGCGGGAGAACGCATTCTCTTTCTCTCTCTCCTCATTGCGGGTGAGTCATTCCGTGAGTCATTCTATGCCAGCCTCGTGCAGCGCTTCTCGAGCTCCACACTGAGGTGCGGAGATCAGGTTAAAAGCCATGCTCTGCATGCTTTCTCCAGCTTATGTTTACATGCTCTCTCCTGGGGCATTGCAGGGCTGAGACCTCTGCCCTAGAGCCGGTAGCTAAGAGTGATCTCCTCTAATGGAACGGGGTTTTGTTTCTTCGAACGGAATTAGAAGAACCGCCAGTTTGCTTTTCAGGCGTTGTGGTATGCCGGGCTTGGTTGAGTGCGCTCTGCCCACCCGAGGTCGCCTAGCGACAGCGAGCGGTGTTCAGCCTTTGCCCGGTAGAAGATTGGGTAGGCCCCGCACCGCGGTGTAGGCTCTGGGTCCTTCCTAGCCAGAAGCCCTTACAAATTTTCAAGAGCATAGCACTCGGTCTCCTGTTGCTTTAGAGTTGTTAGGCCGCCGCTCTGAGCCTTCCATGCTGCAGTTTGACGAGCACTGGGTGAGCCTCCGCTCGTTAGAGCTATTCTTTTTTTGGAGGCCTTGCTCCTGTAGTGGTGGTTTGGCAGACGTCCCGAGGGACGCCTGCTGTCACCTTGGTTCTCCCTCACGCACCCAGTGCCCCTGTTTGGCCTGCTTGCCATAGCAGCAAATGTGGTTGAGGCTACATCTGCATTCTTCCCAGAGCGTCGTCATGGCTCCTCTCCGAGGAGAGTCATAGGCTGTTCTCTCGTAGGTTTGGCTTTCACCCGGTAGAGGAAAGTAGCTTCCCGGGGGGGCCTTGTTCCACGGTGCGTCTACGTGGCGTTGCAGGCTTTGGGTCTTCCTAGCCAGAAGCCCTCGCAAATTCTTTGGAGTATAGCGCTCTGCTTCCTCTCGCATTGAGAGCGTTGAGCCTTGCTCCCTGAGCCAGCCATGCTGCAGTTAGATAGGCACTAGTCGGCCTCCACTCGTTTAGAGTTATCCCGTTTTTGGGGGCCCTGCTCCATTGTGTACCCAGCACCCGTTGGGGTTTCTTAGTGGCAGCTGTGGCCGAGGCTGCATCTGTTTGCTTCCCAGAGCGTCGTCAGGCCTCCTCTTAAAGTAGAGTCGTAGACCTCCGCTCGTGGTGTTCAGGAGTTATAGTGCTTGCTTGTGTAGACGTCCGTTAGGTCCGCTCGGTTGGCTTTCCCAAGTGTGAGCCCCCTTTGGCCTCCTTGTGGGTTCCGAGTGTGGTGAGGCCGTTGTGCTCGACCTTCACCCCAGAGCTTTGCAGCACAGGGAGCGTTGGAAGGCCTCCTCTTAATAGTAGAGTTTTCCTGCTTTCGGCGAGGCCTTCGTTCCCTGAGCTCCGTTTCCCGAGCGCCGTTTCCCGAGCTCCGCCCGGGCTATATGGGTGTGTGCTAGAGTTGGCGGCTCAAATCGAGCCCCCTCGCCCCGGTTGTGGCGTAAGATGGTGCATGTTGACTAACACCCTCGCTCCTGAGCTCAACCTGATAGGTCTTTGCGAGATGAGCTAAGTCTTCCCGTGTGTTTGGTAACTCACTGTATTCTTTGCTCCCCCAAGCCGTGGCTGGGGTATGACTCCCTCCGAGTCCTCTCGCTAGTGGCCTGGAGTACAGTGTGACAACAGCATTCTGACACAGCCCTTGGGAGGGCATTGTCCTTTTTCTGTAATCGTTATGTGCACCGTTCCAGTTCACGAGTGAACTTGGGCAGCCATCCAGGTTTGGAGGGTCTGCACCATTGCTTACTGTTTCCTGTGCTCTGCTTACTAGACCCTAGCAATAGAGCAGTGTGTGAGGGCCCTGGGAACCGGTCGGTGTGCCTTCCCTGCTCGCTGGAGCTCCACTCAGTTGGTTTAGGGGCGGTGGCTCTCTAGGAGAGCCCACTCTAGTCGCTCCTGAGTGTTCAAGTCATGTTGACATCTGAGCTCCTGAGGAGCCTAGTTGTAGTAAAGGGGTAGGTGTAGAGCGGCTTGCTCCTCTCTCTCTGAGAGTTGTCCCCTTGCAGGTGAGCTCCCGCTCCCCTATGCTCCCTCAGGCACTTTCTGTGAGTCGTCGTCTTCTCTTAAGCCTCCTTCTCTCTGCCTGGGGTCTGAGAGGGCACTTCTTTGCTCTCTAAGCTCTCTACGACTAAAATTCCTCTCCGTGGCGTTGTAGGCTTCCTCTCGTTACGAGAGTATTCTCTGCCTAGGCCTCCACTTCACGAAGCTCCACTCGGCGACCTTTAATGAGTAGTAGGCGAGAAAAAGTATCCTTGCCTCCTCTGGTCGGCTGATGTGTAGGGGTGTCGTCGGGCCTCCGCCCTGTGAGCCCCCGCTGCGCTCTTGAAGTACAGGAGTTTCTGGCCCTTTCATCTTGAGAGTGTACCCTTCGGAAGGTAAGGGTTGAGGGCCCTACTTCTCTGAGCGAAGCGGTCCTACACCTCAGTTCTTGCTTGAACCCAAACGACTTGGGGCGGCGCGAGGGCAGTGGAGTCACCCTTGACTCCCGAACTGGACTTGGCTGAGGAGCGTTTTCAGATCTTAAATAAATAAATTCATGCGAATTGAGAGATTTAAACCAGATTTGATGAACAGATTTTATTTAAGCTTTTAGGTATCTTAATTTGTGTGACTGTCACAGATCTCGGAGACAGACAGACGAAGATGAATGACTTGAAGAAAATCATTTTAACGACAGAAACTGATTTTAACCACACCCCTACATTTCTGATCAGGAAATATTCCTTTGTCCTTCTCTCTCATATGCTACATGGTGAGAAGATTGATCCCATCATTTTGAGGTGAATGTGTTCTAAAGTCTGAAAATCTGTGTGTAACTTTAAGGAATGTCACGACCAAACACATTTTTTCTGCTATTAAGAAAACTTTTTGTTATTCCATAAAATGTAGTTTTTATATTTGTACAACTGTTCTGACCAGTGATTGCTAACCATGTGCTGATTTGCATCTTCGAGCTAGGCTCAAAATTATCTAAAATTGTCACTACCAAAACAGTCACGACTGAAACATGTCTTGAAGTTTCGGTTGTAACATCATTGTTTTGTTGGTGACAAAAAGGAACACATAATGCTTTATTAATCCGGAATAAACTAAATTTGTGTACATTGTAAAAATCCAACTTATGTTTTGTATGACAAATTCAGCTTTTAAAGTTTATTCAACTATTTAACAGGAAAAAAAGTTGAGATAACTCAAACAAAGTTTGCACAACTATTGGCCCTAAGTTGAGAAATCTCAAACATTTTCTGCAGCTGGTTGCCTTAAACTTTTAAGCTTTCTCAACTTTTTTTGTATACAGTTATGCAAATCATTACTACTGTAGTATGTTTTAGTAGTGTTTTAGTATGCAAGTTAAAATTATGTAATGTGATAAGGTTACAATTAAGGGTGCAGTCAATGATATTTAACAGTCCGACTCTCATACTGGCGGACCAGGGTTTGAGTCCCGCTTGGAGCGGGTGGTACAAACAGGAGGGGTTATAGATAGGATGATAGCGTAGGATTGTTAGGTTGTTGTCAATAATGTTAATTTCTATGATTTCCATGATATTAATGCCTAGAAAAACTACAAGAGAGAAACAGAGAGTGTCTCTATGTGGTTCTGGAGAATTATCTGAATGAATATGTTATATACTCACCTAAAAGATTTTTAGGAACACCTGTTCCATTTCTCATTAATGCAATCATCTAATCAACCAATCAATCTAATCAACATGGCAGTTGCTTCAATGCATTTAGGGGTTGGTCCTGGTCAAGACAATCTCCTGAACTCCAAACTGAATGTCAGAATGGGAAAGAAAGATGATTTAAGCAATTTTGATCGTGGCATGGTTGTTGGTGTCAGATGGGCAGGTCTGAGTATTTCACAATCTGCTCAGTTACTGGGATTTTCATGAACAACCATTTCTATGGTTTACAAAGAATGGTGTGAAAAGGGAAAAACATCCAGTATGCGGCAGTCCTGTGGGAGAAAATGCCTTGTTGATGCTAGAGGTCAGAGGTCATGGGCCGACTGATTCAAGCTGATAGAAGAGGAACTTAACTGAAATAACCACTCGTTACAACCGAGGTTAGCAGCAAAGCATTTGTTAAGCCACAACACACACAACCTTGAGGCGGATGGGCTGCAACAGCAGAAGACTCCACCGGGTACCACTCATCTCCACTACAAATAGGAAAAAGAGGCTACAATTTGCACAAGCTCACCAAAATTGGACAGTTGAAGACTGGAAAAATGTTGCCTGGTATGATGAGTCTGGATTTCTGTTGAGACATAATTGAGAGAATTTGACTTAAAGAGAATTAGAACATGGATCCATCATGCCTTGTTACCACTGTGCAGGCTGGTTGTGGTGGTGTAATGGTGTGGGGGATGTTTTCTTGGCACACTTTAGGCCCTTTAGTGCCAATTGGGCATCATTTAAGTGCCACGGCCTACCTGAGCATTGTTTCTGACCATGTCCATCCCTTCATGCCCACCATGTACCCATCCTCTGATGCTACTTCCAGCAGGATAATGCACCATGTCACAAAGCTCGAATCATTCCAAATTGGTTTCTTGAACATGACAATGACAATGACACAGTTCACTGTACTAAAATGGCCCCACAGTCACCAGATCTCAACCCAATAGAGCATCTTTGGGATGTGGTGGAAAAGGAGCTTCGTGTCCTGGATGTGCATCCCACAAATCTCCATCAACTGCAAGATGCTATCCTATCAATATGGGCCAAATTTTCTAAAGAATGCTTTCAGCACCTCGTTGAATCTATGCCACGTAGAATTAAGGCAGTTCTGAAGGTGAAAGGGGGTCAAACACAGTATTAGTATGCTGTTCCTAATAATCCTTTAGGGGAGTGTACGTGCTGACTGCATATGTGCAATATAATGAGTTATTTGTATTAACATAAAATGTTGACTGTCTGATTGAACTATGGCAAACTAAGTATTTTGGTCACTACCAAAACATTACTGTCACTACCGAAAATGTGCAGTCACTACCAAAACATGGAAAGTTCTGTCAAAAATAAAATATATTGAACTATCAACTAAGATGTTATGATTGTGTTTGGTTTAATATATATTCAACCTAATGAATCCTTAACTTTGAAATCAGTATGATAAACTTCTACAAAGAAAGATTGGGTTCAAAAGGTTCAAGGTTGATGCTAATTCAAGGTTGATGCGAACAAAATCTTAATCGGTCATTATAAGCCTGCTTAATATATGATATATTATTGTGTTTTGGTAGTGACAAATGGGGTGTAAGAAAATATTCCAGCAATTTCTGAAAATACAATTTAAGAACTAACCGCACAATTACTAGAAATGTATAACTTGGATATTATACAATTTGCATACATGCAAAATTTGTGGGGGAAATTTTTTTTTCAAGATGTTTCCAACTCTAACTTTGCACCAATTCTGTAGAATGCCCAATATACACAGTAAATGAGGGAACTAAACAGGAACAGCTGAACACAATCCAACCAGTTAGACAGCATAGAAACAGATGAGAACTAACACAGACAAGACGAGTTAGATATGCGTAACAGTTATGAAGATGAATGAAGTTCTTATGAGTTTTGAACAACAACAGGCACCAATGCCAAAGCACCAAATGCACCAATGCTCCACTGATTGAACCACAGGAAAGCCTCCATGAGCTGTTGGAGCATGTGTTTGCAATGTCAAGATCATGGGTTTAATTCCCAAGCGATTCAGGTTGATTGGGACATGTTTGCCATTGAGATGGCAAGGAAAAGTGTTCCAATCTACCTGAATACATCCTGCACATAGTATGTGTATCTTGAATGCAGTGTAGGTCACTCCAGATAAAAGCACCTGCCAAACATCGTTTTGCAAGGTCCCGTTCTCAGTGACATGTTATGGTGGTCTTGCAGCCAGCTCTTCGAGTTTGAGCGTGCAACACAAGTGCTTCGAAACAAGTGTAGAATAATGCAGACCAGCGCTCTGTTTGTTCCCACTTCTTTTTCGGTCTGCCACAGCCTGTAATTATCTACAGCTGAAAACAAGTGCATGCTGAAATGCCCATTGGGCCATAGAAATGGAATTATAGCTATATTATAGCCTATTATTATAGGAATTATATTAGTTTCTCTGCTGAAAGAATGCCTCTTTTTGTGACAGAGAATGTGTGTTTAGTTTAGTTTGAACTATTTTGGCAAGGAGGGGGCTCTCGGCAGGCCAGCCGCGCGCCACGTCTTTGTTAAACGTCTTGATGATGGAAAATTGATCAGGCTTGAATCAGAGGTTCAATATATGGTCTCCCTCCGTCTATTGTCTAGGTGAATTGCACATGGTGAAGGGCCACAGGCAGGTTGCTATTAATATGACAGCCTACTCCATATCCAGCTATAATTTCTAATGAAATACCTAATCTCCATTATTTTGATCCAGGCGGGCGATAGCGTAGAAGAAAAGGAGGGAAGAGGGAGAAAAGGCTTTTCTTTGCGCTTTTCTGTACGAGAAATGGCAAACCGATCATTTTTGTCAAGTTCTTTTTTGAAGCCGCCCGAAATGCTTGTGGATTGCCACAGTTTAAAAAGGCACCCAGATAAAGCCATTCAAGGCGCTGAATGCAGACGCCATCTGTTTTTTTTTTCTATTTCCTCTTTTTTTCTTCTGCTTTTTCAATCCTTGTAATCAAATTTGAGCAAAATCAAATGGAGGGGGGAGTTTCAATGAAAGTACCTTTTGTTGGGCTGAAACGAGCAAGTAATTTACAAACTGCCCTTCCTTTGTGTGGGAGGCTAAAGGAAAAAAGAAATCAGTAGCTTTTAAAGCTAGGCCTCGCTGCGACTCGGCAGATAATGAAAGCCGTCTGTGTTGTGGGCTAGAGAGCATTTCAAAGGCAGGCCTGACTCAGGGTTACACTGCTAAGAAACCTGCGTGTGTTTGTTTTGTGGGAGAGCAGATCCAGTCTTCGGCGCAGTACGGACTTGGGGTGAGTCGGCGAAGGAGGACACCTTCTTTCAGCTGGAAACCGTTCTCGAACGTGTGGGAATCTAAGAGCCTACTTCCCTTTACGATCCTTACGGATGGAGCCGTGGCTACTTTACCCCTGCCGCTACCCGGCGGAAGATTGCCGGAAGGTGAGTCCCTTGGGATTTCTCCTCCTGATGGTTTTCGTCCGTCCGCGACTCGTCTGTGCCAAAATGTAAATGAGTTTTTTTGAAGATAAGCGGTGATTTGTGGCGGGCACAGGAGGGTGGTGTGTGTTCACTTGGCTGTAGAGGGCAGAGGGGGTAACCTCTCACTTCAAGGGCTTTTACCGCAGTCTGAGAAATTACAACTCAGTCTGTTGATAATTTGACTGAAATTAGCATAATTGTGGCATTTGGATCGACTATCCCAACTGTGGGAAAAATATTAGACAATTAGCATCAGAAAGTTCATTGGTTGTTGTCGATTATTAAGCAGGACTGTTGGGTTTGGTGGACAAATTCACACATAACACTGAATTATAACTGACGTTTTACTTTGGAGTTGTGTTTATTACATATTTTCTTTAACTGGCTTAATGCTTACGTTCACGATTTACCTTCTCATCGTCAAAAAGTTTTAACTTATACCTACTTTTATTCTAATTAGCCAAGTTTCAAAGCAGGAGTTTCTCTCGAGCATCCATTAACAATAGACAAACTGTGGCACATTCAAATGAGCCGGTATATTGAAATGTCAAAATTTGCACTGGAACAAAACCAGGCAAAATTCAATCTGAGTCTGAATAGAATATTAAATAAGTCGACTCTCTACCGCCACCCAAGCATCAGTGCCGGCGGCCCGTGGGAGAGGCAGTCAGTCAGGCGGAGGGCATCATTTACTGCTCATCCTGCACATAATGCATTCTGGGAGCATTCATGTGTGCGTTAGAGCAGGAGTTTATGCAACATGCATTGATAGAGGATTATAAAGCCTGGCCTTTACCCCTAATTTCCATGCTTAAGAAATGCTTTCTTACTCCGGGTTAAATAAACAAACAAACAAACAAACAAACAAACAAACAAACGTGTGCGTGGAATCGCACTTTCAGTGGAAGTGTTTGTATATTCCGTAGACTCCCATTGCAACTGACAAACAGTGTTTTTGCTTATTTTTACAAACTGTTTCACTCATCAAATATATCGCTTGTGAAGACTAACTCTGTTCAAATTGGTTGAAGGATTGAGATATTTTCCGCCAGTAAGCTACCGCTAATAAACGCTGGTAAATTAATGGCGTGTTCCTTAATGTGTGTAATCATGTGTCACCCGGTGGTGTTTTACGCGACCAGCTGAGGTTTATCGGATAAATCTGTCTCAATTAAGTGTCATGAACGCATCCCCCTCAGGGGCGTCAATACCAATGACTTAATGAGCTGCTAAAGGAGGAGAGGGGGGGGGGGGGGGGTGAGTGGATGGGCGGCACTGACCACCAATTACAGCCCAATGAGCCGCGGCCCGGCGACCGCTGAAGATCACAGCCCAGCGGCTCCTTTCTCATCCAAGCTCTCAAATGCCAAGCCGGTTAGTCTAATATTATGCTAATTATGCTAATTATAATAGAGCTGGGTATATTTGACATCTTAGCACAGATCTGGAGTATAAATATGTTATAATGTAGTGCAAAGTAATGGATTTAAATTTAATGTGGGTGAAATACGCTAAAGGCAGAAATGTTGTTGAGTCACGCAATGGTCAGTTTTAAGGTTTCGGTGTATTAGGCTTTTGACACACTTCTGTAGGCTTCAATAGCAATGCATGCCTTTAAAGGACGTTTCTGAAGGTTGTGTTCATTTATTATTTGCCTGATTTTATTCTTATGTTTTTTTTAAATGTATAGTTGTTCTGTGTTTTCTGATAAAAAGAGATTTTCAGAAAGCCCCCTGTAAAAACTTGAAATGAGACATGAATTCTGAACCTGGCTTCATGTTTATATTCTGGAAATGAATGTAAATGAGCGCATATAATGAAGTAGTGCAGCAGAGACTCAATCAGTAGGGCAAGTACGGTCATATCTATTAGTTTTTGCCCTATTTACCTGCAAGCTGTTTTCATAAAAACACTGTCAGCATACACAAATATTAGCGGCCCTAAAAATAAGCAAAATATCATATTTTATTGTTTCCTTTCTTCCTTTCAGCTTCAAACATGACTCTGACTGTTCTTCAGCTCATTAAATACAGGTTTCAGTCCAAATGGAGCGAAACGATCCGTGGCGATTTGCAGGAGCAATCAGAGGTGCGGTGCGATTAGACTTAAGTGCGGGAACACAGATGTAGGACTAATCTTAGACCACTTTGTCTCTCTCAAAGCTCTCTGGGCAAGGTGTCTCGAGCACCTGCTCGCCTTAAATCCAGAAATTAAAACGATTTATAGACAAACCCCAGCAAAGAGGACCCTAACCCTATATTTAAGCCCAGAAGGAGCTCTTCCACCTGGAAAGCTGTAATTAATAGGGCCAAAGACTTCACCTCTCCGTAATCTTCAAATGTAAATGAGCAGTTTAGCGCAGATATTACCGGACGTCCAGGAGAAACGGCAGAATTAAGGCCTCAATCTTGGTTTTTCAGCTGACGTCGGGTTCACCTGGTGCAGGAACTACAGCAACGGCGATAGAGAGCAGTTAGCAGGCTAATGCGTAGGCTAATACACGTTTGCTACGGTAGCTTAATGTTAAATTTACTGATGCTAGCAGTTAAAATGTATCTTCCTTGCACAAAAAATTGTCTATTCCAATTTTGCGCCTGTGATGTTTCATTAGTGTTGTGTGAAATACGATTTTAACCCATTTTAAGCAGTATGGAAGTGCTAAAATTGCAAACCTGTGAGACGTGCTGGGCTGACCTTGACGTGCTAAAGTCTGAGCGCGCGCGGCAAACGCACTGTCAGGGCTGCTCTTGTCGGGAAGTACGCATTGGTTGCTCCAGTGTTTCCCCTTGAATAAAGGCACACGTGAAATCGACCCTGTTTAATTTCTGAATGCATGTCCTCAGTTTGAATAGCGCATTAAAAGAAGACTTGCTCCTCCTCTGAAGAGACGCACTGTAAACATGAATGCAAAAATCAAAAACTCAACAAGAAATGTTCTTTTAAAGTTAAGAAACTCCAAGTCTAATTAAGCTGGACAGGCAGATTTTTATTATGTACATTTTAATTACTCTAAATTTGAAGTATTTACCTGTAAAATGTTAACAAAATAAAACATGACTTTTGAGTCTCTTAAACTGAAATGTTTGAACTTAAACTTAACTGGCTAATTCAGTAAATTCTAATGTTCTAATGGGTTACACAACGCTTTGATATCATTAGCATAGCATAGCATAGCATTTGCTGAATGAGTGTGGCTATATAGAAGATGTGACGTATATCTGTTCTCAAAGCAAGCTAAACCCAACACAACACAAACTCTTCTAAATTAGCATTGTAAAACATTACATAAGTTTATGATCAATTTAGTAATCTGCTCCACAAATCACCTGTTGAACATTAATCTTGCACAAATAAATGTCATATAATACTTAATTTTAGCATGAACTCTTCCTTTCGAGTGTCATGGCAAAGCATGCAGGGAAACACAAATCCCAGCGCAGTTTCAGTAAATGTAACTTTGTCTAAATGAAAGAAAGAAGTGAATAAAAACTCAAAACAACGAAGAAATTCAGAATACTTAAAGTGTAGTTCTGTGAACTCAAATGAATAAAGTTTAAATACTCATGCGAGTTGTTTTAAAGTAATTAGTTTAATTTAAGTGTACTCGATCTACGCAACTAATTATTCTGAGCATTCGGGTTTCCCTCCAAACACCTTTCTGAAATGTTGACTGACGGACAAAACAAAGTTCCACCCCACATTTTTCTTATTTAATGCTTCAATAATTTGACTGAAGAACGTTTCACACAGAACACTCACAAACCTTCATTTGAAATAGCTTTGGTTGGAAAAATATAATGTTTCAGACAGATTAATAACTCATTTATTATTGTTTACACTTAAATATTCTTATTATTTACATTTACTAATATTATTTATGTAATAAAATTTTGTATATACTGGAAAAAATGCAACTAACATGTTACTTATATGTATGAGCTTTCCTGTAGCTAAATCAGTAGAGCATTGGCGCTTGCAACATCAAGGTCATGGGTTCGATCCCAGGGAAAGCAAGAACTGATTCAATGTGTTCCTTGAATGCAATGTAAGTCACTTTGGATAAAAGCATCGGATGAATTTAAATGTTTTTGAACATTAAATTTAACAAAAGGTCTCTTATTTCAGCAGAAGCTGCATTTATTTGATTGAAATAAAGTAACAACAAAAATATTTTAAAATTTTAATACAATTAATAAACTACAATTAAAATATTAAAAATGCGGCTGTTTTCAATGTGAATATATAGTAAAGTGTCATTTATTCCTGTGATTAAAGCTGAATTTATTAGATGATAAATACAGTAAAACAGTGTAATATTATATCAGTGTAAAACAGCTGTTTTCTATGTGAATATATAGTAAAGTGTCATTTATTCCTGTGATTAAAGCTGAATTTATTAGATGATAAATACAGTAAAACAGTGTAATATTATATCAGTGTAAAACAGCTGTTTTCTATGTGAATATATAGTAAAGTGTCATTTATTTCTGTGATTAAAGCTGAATTTATTAGATGATAAATACAGTAAAACAGTGTAATATTATATCAGTGTAAAACAGCTGTTTTCTATGTGAATATATAGTAAAGTGTCATTTATTACCGTGATTAAAGCTGAATTTATTAAATGATAAATACAGTAAAAGTGTAATATTATATCAGTGTAAAACAGCTAAAAAATGTCGTTTTACTTTCACTTTTGATGAATTTAATATCCTTGCTAATAAAAGAAAATTTAATTTCTTCAACAAAAGCAGCAGCAACATGTAATGAAATATTCTCCAGTCGTTATTATTAATTATGATGTATAATTGCTCAGTGTTTTACCACGGTAACAGCATGACATCAGTGTTTTCTGTGACTCCTCCCCCTTCATGAGTGATGTCATCACGCGCCTCCAGCTCCAGCTCTGTTTTACATCCGCTGATACAAAGATGCATTTGTGAGAGCTGGATGTGTGATTATATAAAACATTCATTAAATATCAAAGGTTAGATGTTTCCTTTCTCAGGATGATTAATGTTCAGCATGATGGCAGTGATTTGGCCAGAGACGAGCAAGTAATGTGCAATAATCACAAACATTTTCCTTCCATTTTCCTTGCAGCATTTTCGAAGGATTGCACTTTGCAACCATTAAAAGGAGTCATGCAGAGAGCAGATGTGAAAACGTGTCAAAAGGCGAAATATCTGATAAACAGAAGTGCATTTATTGTGGCAGTTGTTAAATAATAATGCTGATTACAGGTCGCCGGACACAGGTGTGGTAATTGTGTGTCATAGATGTGACAGTTAGGGAAAATGACACGTGAAATGCTGCGATATTGCAGGGCAGTTTCTGTGAGATGCCTTTTATTCTCAACCTTTCCAATCAGATGCAAGTGTAATATAATCTTTCACATTCAGAGTTTTTAAAGTGTTGAAACACAACAGTCAATGAAACAGCAGGACAATGGCATTCATGTTATAATGCAAAACACAATATCAGTTCATATATCACTCCACAATTTATTTGAAAAACAAATGATTCACAAACAAATCATTTGCAAGTTAATGTGAGAGCAAAAAAAAGATACAAGATAAGTATAAAAAGTTCTATATTGTCACGATAAATATATTATACATATATTTTTTTCAAGTGCATGTATGCAAAACATATCACATTCAAACAATAACACAAGTTTTATGCTATATATATATATATATATATATATATATATATATATATATTTATATAAAATATTATTATATTATATATATTATTATATTATTAATATTTGTTTGGCTTTCTGAAAACTTTTTAGTTTTTGTGCTGTATGTGTAAAATTAGTGGTGATATAAAATATTAAAAAAACGACTGCAATTGTTCTGCATGAACACACACACACACACACACACACACACACACACACACACACACACACACACACACACACACACACACACACACACACACACACACACACACACACACACACACACACACACACACACACACACACACACACACACACACACACACACACACACACTTACTGTATTAATTACAGAAAATTAGTGTGTATTAACTAGATATGAACCCTGAATGTAAACATTAACAGCAATGTAATATTTTCTGCTTTTTTTCTGCTTGTTGTGAAGTTGTGTTGTAATAGTTGTTGATTGTTAGACTGTGAAGTTCGTACAAAAAGGTTCTGCTGGTGAGATTTGGGAAGCTTTTATGAACATCTCTTGCGATGCTTTACTCTGATTGATAATCAATGCCAGTCACATCTGTCACAGATAAATGTTCTCACACACACATCTGTTTCCTACACACACATAGTGGATTAGCAGCTCAGTGATTAAACATTTAATATTAGACAGAATATTCATAGATTGAACACGTTTTGGGTCAGAAACTGTTACAGACGGTCATACGGTCTTTCACTGCCAGATATGTTGAATGAAGAGCAGGAGTCAGAAATGCAGTCAATAGAAGACATTTTAGTGAAGTTTAGTTTGCAGTTTCATCAGCAGAAGCCAGCTTCAGGTCTCACAAGGAGTTCGTAGGCCGCCCCAAATACAATAACATTGTTACAGCAATTATACTCTAACAGAGGGTGCTAACTACGTCAATGATGACGGTTAAATGATTCTGATTGGCTAAGAAAGAAAGAAAGAAAGATAAACAAAACTAGTAATTTTCTGATGTTGATCACGTGGTTGACGGGTTAGTGACGTGGCTTGTCGAGAACAACAAGTCATTCCGTCTCCTTATGGTGCCAGTTAATCACCTCACCAATACAGACCATATTAACACACACACACACACACACACACACACACACACACACACACACACACACACACACACACACACACACACACACACACACACACACACACACACACACACACACACACACACACACACACACACACACACACACACACACACACACACACACACACACACTCACACACACACACACACACACACACACACACACACACACACACACACACACACACACACACACACACACACACACAGCTTCTCCAAGGCTGAACTCGGCTCAGGCTCCAACTTTCAACAGAAACGGTACCCAAAACATTCTGATAACATTATCTATCTGTTGAGAAGTGCTGACAATATTCATCCTTACACTATGGAAAAGTAAAGAAAGGATTTAACTAATAAAAAGCCCTAACTTGATTATAAATCACTCTTTACAAATCATTCAAATAAGAAAAAGGAAAAGAACATATAAAAATAAGACAAAGAAAAGATTATAATGAGTTCAAATGAGAAAAATAAAACAATATATATACGCAAGCGGCAATGGATTTCCGAATCGTCACTTTCACTCTCATGTATTGTAGCTGTGTGTGTGTGTGTTTCTCTCATGTATTGTGTGTGAGAGAGAGTGATAATACACTTTTAATGCAGCTCTGCTAAAGCATCAATACAGATCCACTCAAGCACACTCTTGTTTCTCTTCATGGGTAATTTGGTGTGTGTCTGTCTGGCCTCTCTCAGAGCCATTTCCCGCTGTAAGCACTCTTCAGCGAACGCTGCCTCCCCAAACACATATATAATTGCACATCTTCACCAATTAATGTCAAGCCTCTATCAGCATGTGATTGAAATGAAAGGCCGCGGGCAGAGGGATCGATCCGAGCTTTAAATGGACTCCACCAATCACACGCCAGTCAATTTCCAAATCAACCCGTCGCTGCTTCGGCCCTGGACTCAACTCCAGCCGAGAGGAAGTGTGTGTGTCTCTGTCTCTCTCTCTCTTTCTCTTTCTCTCTCTCTCTCTCTCTCTGTCTCACTCTTTCTCTGTGTCGCTCTCTCTCTCTCTCTATTACTAAGCAGTGCATTTTAAGCTCACAGTGTGTGAAGGTTTTGTGAAGATAAACTGCATTCTGCCGCTCATCTCGTCACATGAATGTGAAAATACAGCGAACAGATCCATATGTTTGGGATAAATCAGGTTAATTATCCTAAAACCTAACTATTATTATTAACCTAAGAAAACTGTACTTTTGGTAAAACAAAAAAGGCCTATAATATGTAATATCTAAATATGTATCGGAAAGAAAATCTACAGGAGCCAATAATACAATTCACACTTAAATGCATATTTTCAATGTTTTATTTCAACTAGCCTGAAAAAAGACATATTACAGAAGATTATTCCATAATCACAAACAGGACCAGCGCAATAGTTTTGCCTTATACCGTCTTATACCGTCCTTAACTATTAAATACAATGAAATAATCAGTAAAGACCAAAATGTTGCACATCATATATATGATATTACTTACTGATTATTAATGTCATGTTGAACCCATTGCATTGTGGTATAGAGTATAGTTTGTGCATTTATTCTTCTTTATTTCTGATGAATGTTGATTGGGATTTATTTCCCTCATAAATCTTGTGATTGCAGTTGTTGATTATGATATCTGTCCGGTGGAAGACAGGGATGGACAGCTGGTGTCTGCGCCCGCCTAATGAATGCAGCGGGTAATTAGCGTGATGTGCATTAGCATGCGGGCAGTGCCCCCTACAGCAGAGAGAGAGCCATCTGCACACAAAACACACTCATCTACAGCAGAGAGAGAGCCTCACTAAACACACACGTCTGAAACCAGAGAGCAGATGATTATCACAGCACCACTTATATATATATATATATATATATATATATATATATATATATATATATATATATATATATATATATATATGCACTATATATTGAATATATGATGATAAATCATTACACATAAAATATTATTATTACAATGTTTATATATATATATATATATATATATATATATATATATATATATATATATATATATATATATATATATATATTTAATTTATTTATTTTATTTGAATATATAATGTTAAGTAACATTTAACAGTTGTTATATTTATATTATTATATATATTTTGAGTATCCCAATATATATATATATGTATATATATATATATATATAGTGTGGATTTTTTAAATAACATTATAAATTATAGTTATTTTACATTTAAATAACACATTTATCAGAAATGATATTTAGTAGGAGTGAAAGGGTGACGTAAGTTTACTGTGAGTGATGCATAACTTACAACGGGCAATGCATTTGTTAGTGTTTAATAATTTTAGTTCACCGTTTGTTCATTTCATTACATAATATCAAGAAAGATTAAGAGATGAATCCTGCTGCAGAAATATCAAAGTTTCCTTTATTCACCCTAATGATGCACTGCTGACATATTTCCATATTTATATTCAGCTCTAAATCCAGCAGCATATTGTGTGACACTCATATATTCCAGCTGATAAATGCATGTTTTTGAGTTTGCTGATTTGTGTTGAATTCATCAGTGAGTTGTAAGAGAAGGATGTGTTCATCCCCTGTTCCTCGTGAGCTTTTACTCCAACAGATGGCAACACAACACAGCCGCTGCACACACAGAGCCGATCTCCATCAGTGCTCACACACACCTGCGGAGGAAACTGCTGGCTCATGTCACACACACACACACACTACAGTCTCGTTAGATCATGCATTAGCTGCAGTATTTCATAAAGCATTAGTGAGAGAATATCACTCTGCATTTGAAGTAAAGCGTGAGTGTATTTTCACATGGAGATTTGCAGATTTATCCAGCGCATTGCTCGCCGTTTCTCTATTTGCTAGTTTTTCTGTGTCTCCCTAATCTCGCTGTTTGACAGGATTGCTGATGGTGTTTCATATGAACCAAGACATTGTCTTTGAATGCAGACATCAGTTTTCTTTCTGAACGGAGCGATGCAACACGAGTGTTGTCTTTTCTCCCCTGCTTCTTTCCTCTCGTCTGGTTTGCGGAGTGTGTAATGTAATTGAACTCTAATGCATTAGGGATGGTGATTGAAATGCCAAGGACACGTATAATTTCCCTCTTTGTGCTCTCGGCCCCTGCGAGCTCTCTCCGCCGCACGGCACGGCTGACAATCAGCGCTCGTCAGTGTAATTAAATGATGGTTTATAAAGTGTGAGAAGCCACTATGACCAAAAGCAAATAGGTGCTTATCGGCGAGCTGCTGAACAACCCTAATTTTCTCCAGTGGCAATTTCCATCTGTTATCTGGGCCTGGAATCGGCCTTTCAGCCCTGCACTGTGTTTCAGGACAGCCCGCGCTCGCTCCCCGCGGTGTGTGTGTTTCTGAAACATACACACATTTGCCTTTGACAGGATGACATTTTAACAGCAAAGCACACTTGTCTTCACTTCCCCTGGCGAGTGACATTTCAAAGACGTGGAAAATGAAATATTTTGAGGATAGGCAATTATGTGTGTGTTTTATGTGTTTTGTTTGTTTGTTGACATGCGAGTGCTTCTCTTTTCTGGGAGTGTTTCACACTGCACTGATATCTGTGTCTGCACATGTACAGGACGCTGTTAATGGAGTTACGCTGCTGCTTTCTCTATAATCTTCAAATGTTATATAATAATAGGAGAAATTGCTCAATCTCTCAAAGTTTTTGGTCCTTAAATAGAAAAGTATTGGCATGTGTTATTGGAACAGAAAATTCTAACCACCATTTACATTACATTACATATATATTATTATTATATTATTATTATATTACACTACATTATATTATATTATATTATATTATATTATATTATATTATATTATATTATATTATATTATATTAATTACATTATATTATATTATATTACATTATATTACACTACATTATATTACATTTTATTATCATTACACTACATTGTATTACATTATATTATATTATATTATATTACATGATATTACACTACATTGTATTACATTATATTATGTTATATTAGATTATTTTGTATTATATTACATTATATTATATTATGTTGCATTGCATTATATTATATTAATTACATTACATTATATTACACTACATTATTTTACATTTTATTATCATTACATTACACTACATTGTATTACATTATATTATGTTATATTAGATTATTTTGTATTATATTACATTATATTATATTATATTGTATTACATTACATTACATTATACTACATTAAATTAGATTACATTACATTAAATGATATTACATTATATTATATTACATTAAATAATATTATTATTACATTACATAACATAATATTATATTAAATTATATTAAATTACATTGCATCATATTACATTAAATTACATTACATTATATTATATTGCATTACATAATATTATATTATATTATATTACATTACATAATATTATAGTACAATACATTATATGATATTACATTATAATATATTGCATTACATTATATTATATTACGTTACGTTGCATTACATTACATAATATTATAGTACATTACATTATATTATATTACATAACATTATATTATATTGCATTACATTGCATTACATTACATTTCATTTCATTTCATTTCATTTCATTACATAACATAACATTATATTACATTATATTAAATTAAAGTACATTGTATTATATTATAATATATTATATTGCATTACATTACATTGCATTATATTACATTACATAATATTATATTGCATTACATTAAATCACAGTACATTGTATTACATCATATTATGTTATATTGCATTGCATCACATTATATTATATTATATTATATTATGTTAAGCATTTAAAATAAGCTATACAAACAAAAAACTGTTTATGTTTGATACAGAT
>JAWRVZ010000128.1:1770000-1807500 GCA_037043235.1 Rhodeus uyekii | reverse complement strand
TCTACATGGCAAGCAAGAGGCTAATAGAGTTAATTGTTATGTAAAAAATGCCACGGTCAACTGCAGGCCGGGGAAGCTCCCCTTCTCCCC
This sequence comes from Rhodeus uyekii, assembly GCA_037043235.1. Lineage (NCBI taxonomy): Eukaryota > Metazoa > Chordata > Actinopteri > Cypriniformes > Acheilognathidae > Rhodeus > Rhodeus uyekii. The sequence goes on along the minus strand of JAWRVZ010000128.1, from coordinate 1,807,410 downwards.
TCCCGTCCCAGAGGGGAATTCAAGCCCAGATGGCATTTTCCTGGAGGCTGTGACCCACAAGAGGCTGAAGCCCACAAAGAACAAGGTGCATCGCCTCCGTCTAATTAATTTACTATTATAGCACCTGTTTCCGAATAGATAGGCCGGGGAAGAGAAGCGCTCCCCAGACGCAGCGGTGGGGCTCGTGGTAAATGGGGTTTGAGCTGATTATATTAAGCTGATGCTTTGATCATCTCAAGGCGTTAAAATGGAAATATGTTTTCGCTGGCTGTGGGCCGCCTCGAGTGGGGAGCGGCGCGGGGACGCGGCTGATTACTTTCGACTGTGGAATCGCACAAGGCCTCTCGCTCTAAATAAGAATATCCCTCTTTTAAGCCTCACCGCAGCAGAGAGGGGACTTTTTCAATCACTTCCCGTTCTTAGGTTGGCTTGTAGGAGCGTTTCGGTCATCATCAGGCCCACAGAACTGCACTGACGTTTAACAATGTTACACACACTTCCCGCTTTGTGTGTTTCCTCACTAAATGTATAATGCGCTCAGCTACCAATAAGAGTTTATTCTCCATTTAACAATTAAACTACTGTTGAAAGTGTTTCATTTACGACAACAATTATGCTCTACCAACAAGAACCTCCTTTCCATTTAGCAGATGTTTGATTTCATCAATATTAACAATTATTTCGAAGAAAATGTGAAAATAAAACTATTTAATTGTCATTTTATGAGCTAAAATTTCAATGTTTGTTAAATGCTGAATTAATTATGTGACCACAAATCATATGGAATGACAAGACAAGGATGTTTTCATCAAAAGAAACAACTGTGTAAAAATGAGCTCTATTTAACACGTTTAAATCCATTCTTCACGTTTTATCACAATATAATGCAGAACATGATTCAGGTGACTTTATTAAGCCATTAAGCAAAGTCATCCATTGTATTAACCAGTGTTCACAAATACGTGTAGAATAACGCTATAATGTGATATCCGGTTTAGCGTTAATATGTTTTACATTGATTGTCAGTCCATTTATGAACATTGATGTGGAGCATAATGTCCCTGCTCAGGTTACAAGCTAATCCAACTCAAATATTGGTCAAATAAGCGCAGAGCTGTGAGTGCGCTGGGGTGGGGGGGTCTGTGGGTCTGTGGCAGGTGGGGGTTGGTGAAATGAAGCATCAATGATAGAATAATAGCTGATGAAATGGAAGCTCTGCTCCAAAACACTGGCACTCTGTAAATGGATTTAGGGAATATGCTAATCTTGCCTTCATTCGCACTTTATTCATTTCCGCCCCAGTGCCCCTCAAGGATTAACATAATTTATCACCTGAGAAACACTACAAAACAATTTTGCTTGTGTAAAAAAAGAAAGAAAGAAGAAAGTACACCAACATCAGCACAGTGAGAAGATACTGGAGTGAGTTTGGAAATCCCTCTTCCTCGAGGAGAGATATGATATATGATTCAGGGCTGCTGAAGTCATGATAGTGCTAATCTAATTTGACAGTTATGAATAGCGTTAGCAATTAATTGATGTAGGTCATGGCTGTGGAGCACAGCGTGTTATTTATCATCTCAGGTTTCCTAAAAGCAAACAGGTTTGTCATATTAGCTGCTTACGACCGTGAAACAGACCAGTGTAATGCAGACAATGCAAATGTTTGTGCATCCCTTCCTTCATGTCACTGATTAAATAGAGTTAATATTATATTTCCTATTGTTTCTACCTTTCATAAAGACGAGTAAAAAGACTGCATGAAATGCATTTTTGTACTTATTTAGCCGAATGTATTGTCTCGTTGTGAATATGATATTTCAATACAGAAACTTCTAATTGTTTTATGCTGGAAAATATGGGTAACGGATGTGCTGTATTTTGGGATTTTAAGAAAGCTTTTGAGACTGTAAATTGTGATATTTTGCTTTTTAGGTCATCTAATGAAAAACATCTTCAATTGAGGCCATAATGTGGTTTAAATCATATGTAGATGACACATATCACATACACAAGTACAACAAGTACAACTTCAGAATATTTTGATTCTGATACGGGAGTCCCACAAGGCTCTATCTTTGGCCCAATGTTGAGTAGTGTGTGTATGTAAAAGCTTTACCCAGTATCTGCATTTCATGTACCTGTCCAGTGTATGCTGACGATGTTTTACATGCACAGGCAAAGAGTCAGCAAAAGCCTGTACAGACATGGATGGATCAGGTTTCACAATGGCTTACTAAATCATCTTAATGTCAAGATAAATTTTTAGCAAAAAGGGCGAATTATGATGTAAAAGCATAAATGTCTGTCCAATGACAGAAACTTGAGGTTGTACATGAATTTAAATATTTAGGAATTATTAATGTGTATTTTTCCTGATCAAACAAACAAACAAATATTCTGCTAAAAACTAAGGTCATTTTGTAAATTGTGAGGATTTTCTAAAAGGTTGCTAAACAACAAGTCATAGGCTTTAAGTATCAGAACCGTAAGTGTTAGATTAGTGGCCCCCACATTCAGATTAGTGGTCAACAAATATTGATTTCCCAATGGCCGATTCTTAAACTTTAATCCTTAATCCCACGTAATGCATGGTTGCCATCTTGCAAAGAACCAATAGATCTTTTTTTTAGTAAACTTATAGCGCAGAATTATTTTACACTGTTATTAAGTTTGGAATTTACATACTAATAATAAGAATAACAGTTTTGTTTTCCCTTGTAATAAATTTCTTATGTGACACTGTGTTCTTGTCACACATGTGCTTAATAACAGTATATGTGAATACATGCAAATAACCTTTAATAAAAACCCCATTCCTGATTCCAAACCCCATTCCTAACTAAGATAATATTACTCAGTACTTATACGTTTAATTTACTTGGTATTAGTCAACTGCGCAAATTAATGTATTTGTCTTTTACATTACACACTAAAATCTGTCAAATGGTTTGACTAAGTTCAGCATCATGTCAGTAGCCAGTCATGAGGACACTTGTAACACAAATGACACCATTTACTAAGAATAACCTTTGTTCAGTTAGGGATATTATGAGCATCTATTATTAAAAACTACGATTATGTTTTTTTTTTTTATATAATGAAAAGCAGCATTAGTTCATACAGTAAACGCCTGATCCATAATTGCATTGAGACGTTTGCCATGGCTTGAACCCGCGGGTTTCATTGCCAGCGACTGGGTAGTGCGTACCGTATGTTGTGATTGCACACATGCATCCCGAAACGTCAATGACTCGCCATGTTTTTCTTTGCACGGTTCTCTAATGTGGCGTCAAAAGAAGGCGTGAGAATTAGACTTGCTCCTCTGCACACCCTATCTTACAAGCCATGGGGGCTGAGCACCACAACGTTCGTTTTCCAGTTTCTCCGTCTTCTGCGTTTGAAAATCAGCGACAGTCTAAAGGCTTCCCCACTTACCTTGCTGTGAACAATGCGTTTGCAGTGAATAGGTGGCATTCACATGGTTAGGTTTTAATGGTCTTCCAGGTTGAAATGTCGAGAGCAGGAATATCTCTGAAACGCATGGAAATGAACATGTCGGTGCTGGAGGCTGGATAATGACAGGTTTCGTAGCTTTAATCTGCCACAGCACATGGTTACTGTAACCTGCATCGGTGAGACAGTGCTTACTGTATGAATAATGAATATATGGAGCTCCTGCTCTAAGGAAGGTCTCTGAGAAGAGAAAATGAGGGCGAAATGAACGTGAACCAACTCTGCGTTATTCGTTTGGCCATTATTAAATATTACAGTTCAATAATGCTTCAGAGGTGATCAAATGAACAACTTCTTTTCTCGCAGTCCTTCACAGAGTTGACTCTGGAGAAACAGAGTTTGAGAGAGCCTCTTTCATTTGGATAGATAGTTGATAGCAGTCACTTGCGGAGTCAGCGCTCGTGTAAGACTGCGGTTTGGTCGCGTTCCAGCACGTCTGTTGTCCACGATACGTCTGTGCTTATCTCATTTACTGCGATTAGACGTCTCTGCGTCGTCAGCCCAACTCTTGGAAGTGGCTAATGCTCATTAACGGTCTCACTTTGGCTTTACTCAAAGTCGTTTAGACCGATCTTCTTGCGTTATTGTCCAAAGAAGATTAGAACCAAAAATCTTGACTGCTGTTCATGAGGTTATTAATGTGCCTTGGGTAATTGAACACGTCCAGAGATGTTTTATGTGGGATGTGTTTTACCACAATATCATCAGCTTGGCAGTGTTTACATTCAGTAATAACAAGTTCTATCATTCAGGGACCAGCAAATTCACAAGCAATTCGGATTTCCCGTAATCTGCTTCCCACTGGTACGCATTTGTATAGAAAACACAAGATTTCGTCTTTCTGTAATTGCCTTTTTTAATTCCGTGCGGCCCATCAAGCCAAGATTGGAAATATCCTGATTTTTTTGGGGACATCTTGGGACTGTGACAGCAAAGATTTGCGGAAGCTTCTGCAAGAACTTGCCTGAATGAAACGCTTCTGGCTGGCCTGCACGGCCATGATAAAACGTGAAAAAATGAAACATCTCAGTTTCAACCAGCTTGTGTTAATAGATGGTGTAGCAGAGACCGTGCTCAGATGCTAAGCTCATCTTCTGCTGGTTATCCGTGGGCGCCGCTGGGACCCGTTGACTTTAAAAGCAAACTTTGACTTTTCTTTTAGTTTCTCATTTCTCACAAACTCTGACAGCTCGCGATTATGGAAAACGCACAGCTCGTTTGCCGTGTAATTTTAGAGGACGGTCGCTAGACTACAAAATAGCTTATGAAATACAGGCAAAAAATCTGCAATGTTATTGATCACCTATTGCTTTTTCTTATTCACAAAAACAAAAGTAGAGTAGGATTTACTTTGAAACAATTTTCACTTAGAAATTGCTAGTAAATGTCACAAATAATTACAGAGAAACAGCTAGACTTTAACTAATATTTTCTCACAAAAATCTGTTACACAGTGTGAATACAATGCCTTATATATCTCTCTTCTCTGAGGAGGATGTGTGGGTAACATCTGAAGTGAAAATGCGACTTTCCAAAAACATAATACATTTTATTTTTATATCAACAATTACTACATATTCAAGGTTTATGAAACTTTTTTTTGACTTTTTACTTGATAATTACCCCATATGAATTTGAAACTACTTTTAAAAATGTCAAAACAGTTTGGTTACACTTTATTTTGAGGTGATAGTTAAATTATAAGTATTGAGTAATATAATGAACTGGATGTACTCACTATATAGCTTTGATTAGGGTTTGTTACATGTAGTAAAATGAACATAACTTTTTTCAAAACCATCTTTAATCGTGGCCACTCTTTGTACGTCATCAACCCATAAATGCCCGCCAGTGTCTCCAGATTCTTCAAGCACTGGGAGAAGCGTGTGAGAATGAGGACACTGGCGCTGCTCGACGGACGGGCGCCTGCGCCTAAGAATCAGCTCTTCCTCAAGTGGACGCAAAACGGTGCCATTTTCTTTTTTGATTTGCTCAATGAGGTGCTTTGCAGGCCGGGTTCCAATCCTGCCTTATTATGTCTCCATCTATTTTACATCACACCTGTTAGTATCACACAGATGTGGATCTAGTGGGATGCAAAAAACACAGAATGAAACAAAGCAATCTGAGATAGAATTGAAACAATTACCGACAATTTTGCTAGAAAAAAAGGCCATCTGGTCTATGCATTACCTCTATTGAGGAAAGTCCTTTTGTGGCTTGCCAGCTTTTTTTTAGAGGTTCTCATGAAATATGTATGTTTTCATAAAGTGTCAAACTGTTTCCCTTTGCGCTCTTCTTAAGGGTAAACCAATGGGAAGTGGCCAATTCAGTGGAAGTTTGCAATAGAAACTTATGCAAAAGAAGTAAATGAGCCATAATCGCTTCATACTCTGACGAGCAATGACATAAAGTCAAAAGTAATCTTGCCGTATTCCGCCACTTTTCCGGACAGTTGATTGCACGTTTCATGGGTGCTTTAGTCATTCTGCCTGCGGGAAAACAAAATTGATTATGCTCCTAATCTGGAGTGATAACCACTTGAGTAAAACATCAGAAATGTTTGATTAAGCCAATATTGCCATTTGGAACAGAAAGATTGCTACAGCATTTTTAGAGGTCTAGATACCATGCAGCTTAATCGGCTCTTAGTGTGCGTCCACGAACCATCTTTTAGTGCAGTTTATGACAGAGGTGGATTTGTGACTCGGATGGACATCAAAGTCCTCTTGAGAAGTGATTTCAGTACGGTTCACAATTTGAAACTTGTAGAAGTGAACTGGTAATGATCATTTACATTTCAACACACTCTCATGGTAATTTGTAAGTATTTTCAATCAATCAATCAATCAATCAATCAATCAATCAATCAATCAATCAATCAAATGTATTTATATAGCGCCTTAAAACAGCCAAAAGGTGCACAAGGCGCTTTCCAAAAAAAAAACACAAAAAAAACATCAAACAACAACATAAAGAAAACAAAGTAAAGAAATTAGATTAGAATCAAGTCCAATGCTATGTGTTAAAAACTTGATAAAAAAAGTGGGTTTTCAGGTGTGCTTTGAAAACACTCAGCACCGTGATGCTTCGGAGGTGCACAGGGAGTGCGTTCCACAACTTTGGTCCCTGAACAGTAAATGACCGGCCTCCGAACTTTTTATACCTGTATGTTGGAGTCACCAGAGAAATGTGATCAGAGTAGAGGAGAGTTCTGGCTGGCTGATTTTTACTAAGTTAGTGAGGTATACTGGGGCCAAACCATGAATGGCCTTAAACACAAACAACAGGACTTTATACTCCAGCATGCCCACCCTCCCACCCATTGTGCAATGTGGTTATTGTAGTTATTATTGATTTTCCTGCTCTTCTGGAGCTGCTGTTCAGCCAAAACACACTTAGTTGCATTATTTTCTTGTTATCTCTATTGTAAATAAAGGTGACTAGACTTGACTTGGTGAATTCAAATTAATTTGTACAATCTTCTTAAGGGTTATGTTTAGGGATGGACATTCATGTTGAAACAAAAAAGATTTATAAATACAAGATGATTCATTCAAACTCACCTTCTCGTAGAATATTTGTATAAACTGCATGCTTGTTGTCACACTTTCTGCAGTGAAATTAATTTTGTAAATCTTGCATTCGGCAGGTCTCTTTCAGACTCAAACCCAAATGTAACGGTCAAACTGTGCATTTAAAGTTTTAGTAGTTATGTTACTAGTATTCATAGCACTGTCAGGATGGCATGGATTGTCTCTGTCACAGTCTCGTCATGTTCCACTTCCGGGTGCTGTCTGTGTATCTTCCCGTGCCCTTGTGTCACCTGTCATGTTAATCACTCACCTTGTCAAGTCCTGTCAGGTGTCTCTAATGTGTGTTCTCGTTAAATACCCTCCTGTGTTCCCATGTGATTGTCGATTGGTGAAACTGTTTCCGGTGAGTTTGGTGTGTGGATGTATCCCTGTTCAGTGTTTCCTTGTTCCGAGTGATTCTTATGTTTTTTCACAGTAAGTGCCGTTTTGAGTTCGTAGTTAAAGTCTTTTGGTTTTTCCATTTTGACAAATAAACCTGAGTTTGATGAAGTGCCGCTTCTCCTCGCTTGTGTCCGCACCGCACTGCACCCTCACCGTAACAAAAACAATCAACCAGGGCTGGTCACCCTCGAGCGACCATTTTTTCTAAGATGGACCCTTGTCGCTGAAAAGCGTCGGGAAGTGGAGTATACGTTATTGACGCTCCGGCAAAATGGACAGCGGCTTGAGAGTTACGTGGCAGAGTTTCTTGAACTTTCATATCTGGTGAGATGGAAGGACGTTGTTCTTAACACTCTGTTTGGGATAGGGCTCGACACAGAGACCCTCCGGACCCTTGAGGGAATGAGTTTTTCATTGAGGGAGAACATCAATCTCATCCTGTGGCTCAATGGATCCGATTACATGGTCGAGGAAGCCACAGAGTCAGCGCTAACGAGTCAGCGCTCCCGAGCCAACGCTCCCGAGCCCCGCGACCGGTGCCACACCTCGTTGCCGAAAGCATCGTGGTGGACGCAAAAAGAGGAAGAGGACCCATGTGCCTCGCCCTGCCGGTGCCTCCCAAACTGTTTCCCCGTGCACCCAGTGGACCTTTGTCTCCTCGTCCTGCCTAGACCCCTTGAAATTTTCCCTGAGCCCCTCGTTCATGTACCAACTAGGCCTCTCAACGTTTTCCCGGGGAGTCCCTTCAAGGTTTTTTTTTAGGGGGGGGGGGGGGGGAGGCGGAGTTTTCTGGGGAGACCAGGCTCCCGGCTCCACCCTGGACATTCCCCGTAACCTGGCTCCTTGTTCCCCTTGCACCACCGTGGTTCTCCGTAGCCCAGCACCACCCTGGAGACCTCCCTGACTCTGTGTAACCCGGTCTCCAGCGTGCCCACCCTCCCACCCATGTTTTGATGTTATGTCTGTCTTGTCCTTTGCCTGCATGTTCCACTTCCGGGTCCTGTCTGTGTATCTTCCCGTGCCCTTGTGTCACCTGTCGTGTTAATCACTCACCTTGTTCAGTCCTGTCAGGTGTTCCTAACGGGTGTTCTCATTAAATACCCTCCTGTGTTCCCATGTAATTGTCGATTGGTGAAACTGTTTCCGGGGAGTTTGGTGTGTGGATGTATCCCTGTTCAGTGTTTCCTTGTTCCGAGTGATTCTTATGTCTTTGCACAACAAGTGGCATTTTGAGTTCGCAGTTATAGTCTTTTGGTTTTGTCAAATTAACCTGAGTTTGATGAAGTGCTGCTTCTTCTCGCCTGTCTCCGCATCGCATCGCACCGCACCCTTACCGTAACAGTCCCAAATGGTATAATTCAACTCTGGTACAGACCGTCATTTTAAAAGCCCCACATTCGAGAGCCCAGAGTTTATCATTGGAGAAAGAAACATTTGTCATATAACACAACCAATGTCATGAAAGAGCTGTGCTAAAATCAACATACTCTCTCCAGGACTGTTGGATGCTACGGTAGAGTGGGTCTTCTTTAAAGGACTTTTCCTTTGTGATGTGTCTAAATCCCAACACAGACCCCAGTTAACTCCCTCTGGGAAATTGCCTGACCGTGGTGCTCGTCTTTCTCCATCACTGCCCCTTTGTTGAGTGCGTCCAGGTGCCCCAGATCAGTCTTAACATCCTACACCTTAATCAAGCCAATAATTAATTTCATATCTTTGGCTTAGAAAAAGGAAAGGGTATTTGGTGTTTCCCCAAACCGACTGGCTCATATAATTTAGATGGTGACACTATCTGCAGAGTTGACCACCTTTGGTAAATTGGAGGCAGTGGAGTGGAAGCTCTGACTAGCTTCTATTCTCAAAGGACTCCATTCAGAGGTTTAACTTTTCACGGCAGATTGTGTGGGCTTGGAGGAGGAAGCAGATACAGTTTAAGGTCAAGCATGCAGTAAGTTTGAAGTGTTGATTAGCTCTTCATGCCCAAACTGATGCAATGCCGCGGTCCTCTTTGACCAAACGGCCCAATTCAACGCTTGACGTCTTTTGAGCTGTTGTGATCAATAAGAACCTCAATAACATGCCTTTTCCATTAGCCTGGAGATGAGCTGTTTAAATTCATTTGCTGTGAGTTCAGTTGTCATTACAAGGGAATCTATTAAATATGTATGGTGTGTGTGTGAGTGAGTGAGTGAGTGAGTGAGTGTGTGTGTGTGTGTGTGTGTGTGTGTGTGTGTGTGTGTGTGTGTGTGTGTGTGTGTGTGGAAAACAAAATTTCTGTTCAAGTCCTTATAGTTCACAAAAACCTGATTTTGTGTAAAATTTGTGTATGAGACAGTGCCCCTGTAGCCGGGTCCCGGTAATGCACCATCTCATGCATATGCACACATGTGTCTGAATCGCAGCTTTTGATTGGCTGATCGCCTGATGTCCTCATAATTACGGTTTTTGTCAAACCAGTGTAAAGGTTTATGGGGAAAAAATGACGTTGCTTGCAAAATAACAACAAAAACATTAAAAAAGCTACAGTAATTAAATAAAACAAAAAGGAATAATGATAATATCACCCATATTTTGATGACCCTGTTCTCCGACCTGAGATGCACGCGCTCTGTTGCTGAGACTAACTGCGCATGCGCAGAAATCACCGACGTGAAGAGCAATCAGGTAAGAATAATGATAAATAAACCGTTTTATGTGTAATTAAGTCAAGTTTTCTGTTTATATAGTTTGTAGTTCGAGTTATTCTAAAGCTAATTTGACGATTGTGAAATTAAATAGCACCAGACTACATGTATATTACATTTCCTCATAACAACGCGTGAGGAATTAATTTATTATTAATTAATTTGTTAATTTATAATGTAAATAATGTAATATCTGTATGATGCTACTCACTACAAGTCATACAAATAAAGATAATAGCTGGTAGTGCACTTATTTTGGGTAATGGCCGATTGCGTCATTGTTTAATTGAGATAATTACTTTTAATGCTGTTTTTAGTTGGTGATGTTGATGTAAGTGTATGTAAATCCGTATAACACAGTCACAGTGTGCTTGAGAAAGAGAGAGAAAAATCTATATATTGTTTTACAGTTTCACTTCCTAGCATGTAAATTATAATAATCAGTAATGTTACAAATATTTTAACCCTCTATGTCTATAACAAATAAATGTGTAAAGCATTTGATTAGGCCAGTGATCTGTAAAAGTCATTTTAAACATTAATCTACGCTGGGATTTGCAGGGGATGATGACAGCAACAAGATCCCAGAGGACCAAACTAAATCCAAAAGATGAAGATGGATTTGAAATAAAATACATAAATTAATTTAAAGGTGAGTAACATACAGCTGTGTTTACTGGTAAGTATTTTTTAAATGTTTTCCCTGGCTAATCTGTTCACAGTTGGACAATTCCTATTGTAACTCATATAAATTGCATTGTATACTGTAACCCATTTATACAGTGAGGAAAATAAGTATTTGAACACCCTGCTATTTTGCAAGTTCTCCCTCTTAGAAATCATGAAGGGTTCTGAAATTGTCATCGTAGGTGCATGTCCACTGTGAGAGACATAATCTAAAAAGAAAGATCCAGAAATCATAATGTTGTTTTTTTTTAAAACTATTTACTTGTATGATACAGCTGCAAATAAGTATTTGAAAATCTGAGAAAATCTATGTTAATATTTGGTACAGTAGCCTTTGTTTGCAATTACAGAGGTCAAAAGTTTCCTGTAGTTTTTCACCAGGTCTGCACACACTGCAGGAGGGATTTTGGCCCACTCCTGCACACAGATCTTCTCTAGATCAGTCAGGTTTCTGGCCTGTCGCTGAGAAACACAGAGTTTGAGCTCCATCCAAAGATTCTCTATTGAGTTTAGGTCTGGAGACTGGCTAGGCCACGGCAGAACCGTGATATGCTTCTTACAGAGCCACTCCTGGGTTATCCTGGCTGTGTGCTTCGGGTCATTGTCATGTTGGAAGACTCAGACTTAACCCATCTTCAATGCTCTAACTGAGGGAAGGAGGTTGTTCCCCAATACATGGCCATGGTCATCCTCTCCTTAATACAATGCAGTCGCCCTGTCCCATGTGCAGAAAAACACCCCAAAGCATGATGCAACCACCCCCATGCTTCACAGTAGGGATGTGTTCTTGGGATGGTACTCATCATTCTTCTTCCTCCAAACACGTTTAGTGGAATTATGACCAAAAAGTTATATTTTGGTCTCATCTGACCACATGACTTTCTCCCATGACTATTCTGGATTACCCAAATGGTCATTGGCAAACTTAAGACGGGCCTGGACATGTGCTGGTTTAAGCAGAGGAACCTTCCGTGCCATGCATGAGTTCAAACCATGACGTCTTGGTGTATTACCAACAGTAACCTTGGAAACGGTGGTCCCAGCTCTTTTCAGGTCATTGACCAGCTCCTGCTTAGGATCATTGAGACCCCACGAGGTGAGATCTTGCATGGAGCCCCAGTTCGAGGGTGATTGACAGTCATGTTTAGCTTCTTCCATTTTCTAATGATTGCTCCAACAGTGGATCTTTTTTCACCAAGCTGCTTGGCAATTTCCCCGTAGCCTTGTGGAGGTGTAAAATTTTTTCTCAAGTGTCTTTGGAAAGCTCTTTGGTCTTGGCCATGTTAGTAGTTGGATTCTTACTGATTGTATGGGATGGACAGGTGTCTTTATGCAGCTAACGACCTCAAACAGGTGCATCTAATATAGGATAATACATGGAGTGGAGGTGGACATTTTAAAGGCAAACTAACAGTTTAGGGTTAATGAGTTTTATGGATTTTTTTAATAGATTATGTCTCTCACAGTGGACATGCACCTACAATGACAATTTCAAAACCCTTCATGATTTGTGGGAGAACTTGCAAAATATCAGGGTGTTCAAATACTTATTTTCCTCACTGTACTTATCTAATCACACATTTTAATGTTGAGCATGTGATCTTTGTGGAGAAATTAAAGTACTTCATTTTGAATCCAATTTGACACAAAACAGTGCAATGGTTTGGTCAGCTGTGCAGAAAGAGATCCTCAGCTGAGACTTGATGAGAATACTCAACAGCTCATTTATTTACCGTTACATTTTTCCAAGATGATGCAGAATCTTTTTTTATGTATATACAGAAATGTAAAGTTGTGTTTTGCGTATGTTTAAAAAAAATGAATGTTCCATAAGTAAACTCCTTTTTCTCTCCCGCAAGATCTCAAATACTGATCAACAGTTGACGCTTCATGAGAGCATTAAACAGGTAATGTATTTACCTTTGGAAAATTTTGGCATAGGCCTGAGCATTTATTTCTAATATGTTGTTTAATTGACACATTTTTAAATCCAATCAGACTTAAAATACTACAATACTACAGACTTTTAGTTGTGTGGCTGACATTCAGTGCTAATCTAATACAGTACTAGATTTTTCTTTAATAGCATTTAAAGAATTAAGAAATCTTTTACAGATATAAGAAAAATAATATAAAGTGCAGAAGAATGTGAGAATAAAAGGAAAAAAAGGAGAAAGAAATTGATAGGCAAATTCAGTGTAGATAGCACAGATCGGCAGTAGATCATATGTACTGCTGTATGAGAAACATGAGAGCCCATTACAGAACATATTAGAAATAAACGCTCGTGCCAAATTTTTCCAAAGCTAAATAAATGACCTGTTTAATGCTCTCAAAAAGTGTCAGAGAGAGAGAAAGAAGCTTACTTATTGAACAGTAATTTTACTTTTCTGTAAAATACAATATATGCAGCTCATGGAGATTCTGCATCATCTTGACAAAACGTAACAGGTAAATTAATGACCTGTTGATCATTATCATCAAGTCTCAGCTGAGGTTGAAATCTTAAGGGGATAGATATTATAAATAAATACTTTTGCATAACGGGTGTTGACTATTGTATTTAAGTATCACTGAACTTCTGCCCATCCCCCACAATATGACACCAGGAGTAATTATGAGGACATCTTACACAACCCATGACTCCATCTGACTGTCCTGTATTAGATTAACACTGAACGCCTGCCCATCCCCCACAATATGACACCAGGAGTAATTATGAGGACATTTTACACAACCCATGACTCCATCTGACTGCTGTATAAGATTAACACTGAACGCCTGCCCATCCCCCACAATATGACACCAGGAGTAATTATGAGGACATTTTACACAACCCATGACTCCATCTGACTGCTGTATAAGATTAACACTGAACTTCTGCCCATCCCCCACAATATGACACCAGGAGTAATTATGAGGACATCTTACACAACCCATGACTCCATCTGACTGCTGTATAAGATTAACACTGAACTTCTGCCCATCCCCCACAATATGACACCAGGAGTAATTATGAGGACATTTTACACAACCCATGACTCCATCTGACTGCTGTATAAGATTAACACTGAACTTCTGCCCATCCCCCACAATATGACACCAGGAGTAATTATGAGGACATCTTACACAACCCATGACTCCATCTGACTGTGCTGTATTAGATTAACACTGAACGCCTGCCCATCCCCCATAATATGACACCAGGAGTAATTATGAGGACATTTTACACAACCCATGACTCCATCTGACTGCTGTATAAGATTAACACTGAACTTCTGCCCATCCCCCCACAATATGACACCAGGAGTAATTATGAGGACATCTTACACAACCCATGACTCCATCTTAATCACAATAAACAACCTTAGGTTTATTATATCTTCTGTCTAGTTTGCTCCTGCTTTTGGCATAAACCTGCTATGATAAACACGTTTCCTGAAACTACAGTTAGATCTACCTGAAAAACATGAAGGACTCTTTATTTCTTTTATCTTTATTCTATTGTTTTTACTACTTCTGCTTATGTTTAAATATGTAATATTTTATGTATTTTTGCACTACAAAATTAAACGTATTTAAACTAGAATCCATGGCTATGTTCTACATTAAATTTTATGATTTTAACAAAACCTTAGATACTTATTATCATTACCAAGATAATCAACCTCATTTCCAAAACCTATATATCATTACCAAAACAGTTCTATAAATGTTAATTTAATTAAAAGAAAAATTGTAGTTTACTTTTCAACACTTGTACAGACTCTACACATTATGTTCCTTCAGATTTGTCACATAATTAAAAAAATGGTCAGGTTTCATTTAAATATTCTAAAAAAATAGGTTGTAAATTGTGGAAGGTGTTGTGGTGATGCGAAAAAGCATTCAAAATAAAAATCCTGTTAATTTAAAATAAACATTTCAGAATTTCAAATTACTGTGCATGATTCTTAATAATCCAATTTTAAAAATGTTAAAATGTATAAGTCAATGGCTACTGTCAAATGTTTGGATACTTATATTATTAAGAATATCATCTTTTGTGTTGAACAGATGCAAGAGAATCATACAGGTTTGGAACAACATAACGGTGAGGAAATTTGACAATTTTCATTTTTGGGTGAACTATCCCTTTTGTTTGTTTTCAGCTATTTTTATTACAATTTGTTTATGAAATGTTTTTAAAATGTTTGAGAAAAATGTATGTGTAACTTGATTTATGTAATTGTAATATTAATAACTACATTAATAAACTTTGCACTTTGTTCTCTGTTATATGTTCTCATGTCTGTTAAATGCTCATATGTGCATATCAGAACACAAATAGTAGGTCCTATAAAATACAGTTGCATATTTACATAATCATACACAATTTTTTACAATATCATCTTTTTAAATGGTTGTGTCTGTGTGAGTATGATCCCACAGGTGACTCTAATCATATGTCCTCATAAATCAGGTGTGTCCTTATAATACACAATGTATTCAGTTGTGTATGTGTTTACCGTGTCCCTCTAATACACGTTAGTGACACTTGTGTGTATTGTATAGCAACTGTCCTCATAATCAGGTGTGTCCTTATAATACACAATGTATTCAGTTGTGTATGTGTTTACCGTGTCCCTCTAATACACGTTAGTGACACTTGTGTGTATTGTATAGCAACTGTCCTCATAATCAGGTGTGTCCTTATAATACACAATGTATTCAGTTGTGTATGTGTGTACCGTGTCCTCTTAATTCATTTGTGTCCCTCTAATACACGTTTGTGACACTTGTTTGTATTGTACAGCAACTGTCCTCATAATTCCAGTTAGTCCTTATAATATAGTTTTGTGTCATGGGCGGAGCTTGTGCGTCTAATTATCAGAGTCCTCGTTAGTAGGTAAATTGTCAGGTTGTCATATTATAGGTTGTGTTGTGTGTATAGCAATTCTGAAGTGAGATCTGTGATGTGGGGCTCAAAAGAAAATTTTTGATAGTTGTCTCATCTCTGTAGAGCAAGCGGAAAGGGGTGTCCCCGTAAACCACCAACAGACTGGTTTGGGGCTCAGTGTCCTTGTAAACCACAAAAACCCGTATGTGTGTGTGTGTGTGTGTGTGTGTGTGTGTGTGTGAGTTTGTGTGTGCACGAGAGTGTGTGAATGGGTGAGCGTGTGAGTGTGTACGTCTGCGTGAGTGAGTGAGTGTGTGTGTGTGTGAGTGTTTGAGTGAGCATGTGAGTGTGTGTGTGTGAGTGTTTGAGTGAGCATGGTTGCGTGTGTGTTTGAGTGAGCGTGAGTGTGCGTGTATGCATGCGTGTGTGTGTGTGTGTGTGTGTGTGTGTATGAGTGCGTGTATGTGTGTGTGTGTGAAAGAGAAAGTGTGTGTGTGTGTGAGTGAGTGTTTGAGAGTGTGTGTGAGTGTGAGTGAGTGTGTGTGTGTGTGTGAGTGTGTGTGAGTGTGTGTGTGTGTGTGTGTGTGTGTGTGTGTGCGTGCGTGTGCGTACGTGTGCGTGCGTGTGTGTGCGTGTGTGTGTGTGTGTGTGTGTGTGAGTGTGTGAGTGTGGTCCACAGGATTCTCTATTCACATTTCCCCAGAAGTGGAGGCTTATTTTCCACAGAGCAGCTCAGCCTTTCTTTTTGATGGATGAACTCTATTGAAGTGCCGAGTGTAAAATGGATTTTGTTCAGGTAGTCACTTTGTTTTCATGCTGATAATATTCATTTAAGCCCAGTTTTTTCTCTGTCACTTTTCCCTTCAGATCCTCAAGCAGGGAAAATGCTGGAGAAAATGAGTTCCCTCCCTCGCCTCCGCGTATACGCCTGCTGATCTGATCCTGTTTATAGAACGGCTCGCATAATGTACTTAATTCCCAGAAGGGCATCTTCCAGCCTATTACTGTTTATTTGGAGACCCTTGGACGGCCGCTGCGAGAGACTAGCCTAATAGCCCAGCCTTCTGGAAACCTGGGAACTTAGTGGCCATCTTAAGGAGCCGCTGGCACCGGTGTGGAATACACTGTCGTTAGTACAGACACCGCTCTTATGTCATAGTGTTTTGTAAGGATACAGTCCGACATGTCCAGAATGCGCAGAATGGTCATTATCTGGTGTGCTAGTTTCTTTTTCAGTCTATATATTCGATAACATTATTTAAATGTCTCAGTTTAACCATTTCAGTTGAGTTATGAGAATTTCATTTCCGCTATGAAAGCGCTGTATTTTGTTTCCTAAGGATGTTACTAACAGTGAAGAAAACACAAGAGCAAGAATTAAGCAGTATTTTTGGTTTGGAATATTACAATTAGAGAATTAAGAGGAAATGTTGTGTCATTGTATCATTTTCATCTTCATCATCATTAAGACATACACGATGAAAAACCCATGGTGTAGAAACTAATTTCACTCGGAAATGGCTAGTAAAATGGTCAAAATAAGCAAGCAACGCATTGAATGAAGCGTGAAATTTTGTAAATCGTATTTTCCTTGGTGAGATGGGTGTATTTCTCTACTTTTGTCTTGCTTATATTCGCCCTGATTAAAGGAAGCTGTGCTGGAAAGGCAAGGCCTCTCACACCTTGTTATTCAGTCAGAAAAAAAGCCAAGGAACACACTGTGTCCATACAAGTCAAATATGAGTGCAATCTCAAGGATTTTCTTTCAGACGGGCTTTAGGAGGTTGTGTCAGCTTGTCGAGGCTCACCTATCTCCTCTAGTACATTACCAAATGCTCTAATTTCCCCCACGAAGCTGATGTTTATTGTGAGGCTGAAATTGAAAATGGTTGGTAATGGAGAGAGCTTCACAGCCCCAAGACCAATTCTGAATCTAAATTACTTGCTTCCTTTCAATGGCATCGACTGAGGAGAGCTTTGTGCTCCTCGTACCTAATCAACCCCCAGCGTGACCCCGGATCCGCCAGCCCTTCTGGATTAATGATAAAATCCTTGGTTCAAACAATTATTCGACCTGAAATGGCTGTCCATTTTACTTGGAAAATTAAAGAATGTGAAATTATTTCTCCCCCCCCCCCCCCCCCCCCCCCAAAAAAAAACCTCAGCGTGGAGCATCACTTATTTTTGATCTCTGCCCCGTAAACTCTTGAATTTCTTCATTTCTAACAGTGTTTTTTTTGTAGAGGTGGGAGCCGGAGACCTCTCGGTCGTCTTCGATAGAGTGTGACGGGAGGCGCCGCTCTCATGGGAGACAGTATTTGCTTCCATTATGAAGTCTCATAATCTATAGACGCAGAGGCAGAGAGAATCGTAAGGTTAGAACAAGGCCATGCTCAAATGACACTAATTAGCGGATGCTCGTAAAAAGCATTATAAATGCTCCACACCTCCCCCTGCTCTTAGAGTGTTTTGCTTCATCTTTCAGGCAAAAAAAAATAATTCACTTGCTATAAGCTGATTATCCGAATTCCTTCGATTTTAAAAATCCTTTGTGAGTGTAACAACTCCTTGACATGGATGCAAACTGATGCTTTCTTATAGGAATGTAGGGAAGTATTACAATCTAGCTGAGTTGATTAGCATAAAAACATCATGTTTACCTCAAAATAATAATAATAAAAACAGTAGAATTTTCTGCTACTTTATACCATTGTAAGATTTCTTCTAGATTGGAACATGATTTCATTCAGATGTTTTTGTAATTCTAATTATTTCAAAAGATTTTTGTTAAAAATACAAATAATTGCATTACAGTAATGACAATATAATACAAAAAAATCATGTGGCAATGAATCCAATTATTTTTTCTCATGCTTTTTTGTTCATTTTTACTATTACACATTTTAATTATAAGTTTGTAGCTGCTTTGAAACAATCTGTGTTGTAAAAAGCGTGATATAAATAAAGGTGACTTGACTATTATTAATTCCAAAGCATGATTGGCATTGCTGTAATGTATTATTATAGTTAAACTGATACAGACAACAGTACAAATCATGTCAAATAATCTCATTTTCATTATACCACTGCATCCAGATTATTTATGTTTTTAAGTCATTTTTATTATTTTAATGAATATTAGCAAAATAATTAAGCACATTTCCCCCTTTCACTTTAATGATTGCAATGCATCCAGATGTTTTGTCATTTCCGGGTGATTTCTCTAATGCATTTTTTTTTTACTGTATCATAGTAAAATCAAATAAATGATACTAAAATACAAATAAATGTAAGTTAAGCACATTTTACCCTCTCACTTTTATTATTGTAAAAAGGCCATTGTCATTACTGTAATGCAATACTCTATTGTAGAAAAATGCATTTAAATTGGCATGACATTAATTGGCATGGCAAATATTGATACTAT
The DNA here is from genome assembly GCA_037043235.1 of Rhodeus uyekii. Classification (NCBI taxonomy): domain Eukaryota; kingdom Metazoa; phylum Chordata; class Actinopteri; order Cypriniformes; family Acheilognathidae; genus Rhodeus; species Rhodeus uyekii. The sequence goes on along the minus strand of JAWRVZ010000128.1, from coordinate 1,788,240 downwards.
GATATATAAATGAACGTTTTTCACATTACAGTAATGCAAATTTGTGCTTAATTGTTTATTCACAAAATGAAAGTCAATTCTCATTTTATCGTATTTTCATTTTGATGAACTTGTTCCTGGCAAAAATGACCCACGATGCCTTCTCTCTTCTTTCCAGTGAACTTTTCCCATTTGTGTCCACATGTGAACTCTGGGATTTGTCCCACAGTGCGTTGTTAATCACAGCTGAAGAATAGAGCGGCAGTGAGGTGTGCGCTGCGAGATGTCATTGTAATGGTGGATATATAGATCTCATTGACCCATCTGCTTCTTCCCTGGAGAGGCCACTGCACAAGTGAGCCTCAGCCTATCATTTCATAATCAAGAGAGCCGGAGAGGATGTGACTGGTGAAAATAGCCCATATGCAATTTGCCTGCCGCTTTGGCCAGTCGTTCCTGTAGTAAAATGACAGTTGAAATGATGTAGGTTACCATTCCCGACTGATTTCCACATATTATAAAATGACGCTATGATTAAAAAGTCTGTGTCTGTCAAATATGTCTTCCTGATAATCCATGCACACAGCGATAGCATGTTTGTGAAAACCTATCTGTTACTTTTTTGTCCAAAAGAAATCAAATTTCTAAAGGACGCTCTTGAGAGATTGATTTGATTTTACTCCCTTTTGTATGTCTTGAAATACAAAGCATGATGGGAAATGTGCTCAGGGTTCAAGAACTCCAGGCGTCTTATAAAAGAAAGAATAGGAGCTGCATTACCATGGAAACGACATCGTTGTCTGTCATTCTCGAAGGGATGAGTGCAGATACGTGTCGTTTACAGCTGTTGTCTTCACTAATCCATTAGGAGGCCAAACACATTTCATTTCTTAGTAGTGAATGGTTATGTGAAATCTGTTTCAGTTCAAACTGCTTGGAATTAACTTAATAAAACCAACAATAGGAAACACTACTAATTTTGATTTATGAGAATATTTGGCTTGGTTAAGCATATAACAGTAAAATTCTCATTTATTCAAGAATCCGTTCACCAAATTTAAACTGTTTAGGTCATTTTGTTTCATGTTTGATGTACAGCCGATAGAACATTCTTTTCAGATTTTGGTTTTGGTACGACTGATGGAAATTATGAATATTAAGAATTTTGAAAATTGTCTTGTCTAAAGACATAATGCTGGCAACGCTTTCAAGGCAAACACACATTATGAATGTGATTTAGCTCAGCACGATCATGAAGGTTGTCTTTTTGTCCATCTAAATCTATTAAAGTCTCACCATATTTCCTCATGGATGTGAAATATTAAATTTATGGGAGCACAATAGAAGTAATTTCACCATGGGATGAAAAGGTGCTTTCGTAGCTTTCTAAAGTAAAACACAACTGATCATCTTCTCATGCTGTCAGACTGAAAAAATGTCAAGAAATGTTTAAAAACAAATACAAATGTAGCTCTTTGCAGATTATCCTCTTCCCCTGATAAAGATTTTGGTTGCCAACAAAAGTGCAGATTTTTGCAGTCTTTCAATAAATCCATAGTTGAACATGCAGGAAAAGGTAGAATTTGTTTGTGTCTGTTAAGAAAGAAGACATTAAAGTATTTTTTTGTAGGGTTTTGAACATTGAAAAAAAAAAACATTGATAAAATGTAAATTCTTTTATATACTAGTTTTCTCGTGTTCTGTGACAGAGCCCTGGCTGTTCTCGAGTTGCGCGCTCTTGTGTGCAGGGCGTGGTGTTCGAATTCCAGCATTGCGATTTATGTGTAGATCGGCTGCGTACTTTCATGTTATGTCTTGTCTACTGCTGTGTTGCGTGCAGCTTGTTTTCACTTGTCATCTTGTTTCATGAGTACACTAATAAGCCGCCTGTGCACACAAAACAAAACGACAAAACAGTGCACATAAATATAGAACACAACTCACAAACCGAGTGAAACCGCGTACACACACGACAGGACAGAGCACACGAGCAATAGCAAACACTAGTCCCATGTGCACACACTCAGAATATGTATCTATGGCACTTAATGAAACAATTGATTAGGTTTAAGCTTAATTATTAATAAATACTATAGTACTATATGAATGATACTAAGATAACACTATTCCAAGATAGGAAATCATATAGTATAAAGCGAAATCATATTGTTAAGTATCACAATGTGTTAGAATGTATTACAGTCCAGTATTGTATTTATCGAATCATTAGGTATTGTAGTGTACTTAAATTTTATTGTAATTGTAAATGAAGAATAAGTTATTACATCATTTAAAATAACTCTGTATGGCAACATAAGGTACTCAAATAATCAAAAGGTATTGTAAGGTAATGTGATGAACAAGTAGAAGACAACAATGTTAAGGACGATTTGTGAAAGAGATTTGATCACAGTGAATTTCTTTGTGTGGTAGGGAAGTCAGATACATTTAAATGGTAATGTACTGATCTATCTGGTGTGTAAAAAGCATTGCTTTATGTCTTCTAAAATAATTAAAAATGTCAACTGTGAATCTGTGAGAAAGAGAAAAGAGACATATGGATACATTTTACATTTGATGTCAAGGAAAACAGGAACATTTGCAAACCGCGTGGAATGACGCAACAATCTAACAGAAAACACAAGAAATTCACAATACAATATAATACAGAGATCAAGAGTAAGACGTGCACAATGGTTTGGAACTTTAGCAGCTTAAATAAGGGGTTATACAAGGAAGATTATGCTGTGTTACTTTACATTTGATTTCTAGATTCAATTTCTGGAAGTAGTATTTTGGTACCTGAATAATCTTACAAGAAATAAGTATACTTCAAGTTAATTTAGTAAGTATATTTAAGTAAAGTACATTATAAAATAAAGTATATTGTAAGTGTACTTTAAATTGTAAGTATACTAATATCAATGTGCTAAAATTATACTTGTAAGTGAATTGATTCAAACTGCTTGGGCAGTATTGACTAAATTGGCCCACTTTTTAGTGTATTTTAAAGTATACTTTAAGTGGTGTAAACTTTGAGTACACAACTAGTTTTCCATTAAGTGAATTCATATGTATACTGATTGTTTGCTAGTCAAATACTTGTAGCACATTTATAAAAATACACTCTCAGTAATACTCTTAAAAGAAATAAACTACAAGAAAAAAAGCATAATCTCAGTAAATTACTAGAACTACATGTTTGCTATCAGTAAAGTATTATAAATACACGTATACTTTCAGTAAACTAATAGAAATACACGTTTACTCTCAGTAAACTACAAGAAATACACGTTTACTTTCAGTAAACTATAAGAAATATAGGTGTACTCTCAATAAATTACTAGAAATACAAGAATACACTCGGTAAACTATAAGAAATACACGTTTACTTTCAGTAAACTATAAGAAATATAGGTGTACTCTCAATAAATTACTAGAAATACAAGAATACACTCGGTAAACTATAAGAAATACAGGTATACTCTCAATGAACTATAAGAAACTATACCCTCAGTAAGTTACTATATATATATATATATATATATATATATATATATATATATATATATATATATATATATATATATATATATATACAGTGGGGCAAATAAGTATTTAGTCAACCACCAATTGTGCAACTTCTCCCACTTAAAAAGATGAGAGAAGCCTGTAATTTTCATCATATACTTACTTCAACTCTGAGAAAACAATCCAGAAAATCACATTGTCTAATTTTTAAAGAATTTCTTTGCAAATTATGGTGGAAAAATAATTATTTGGTCAATAACAAAAGTTCATGTCAATACTTTGTCATATAACCTTTGTTCCCTATCAGTCAGTCACGTTCGACGTTACGTCAGACTGACGTCATGGGGTCTCGCTTGGGAGCCCAATCACCTCCCAATATAACTAAACGCGCCAATGAACATTGGCTAGTGAGATTTGCATGCCGAGTCCCGCCCCACCCGGCTTCCGGGTATAAATAGGACCGGCATCGCTCACTTCATTCATACTTTTGCTTCAGAGCCGAGTGGTTGTAATCAGCCGCTCCTTTCTGATAACCTTCAAAGAGCTTGTTCTTTACTGGCTGGAAATACGGTGCGTCAGCGGTGGTGCGCGTCTTCCCAGCGCAACGTGTTCCCCCCTGTGTGCCTCGGTTGGAAGAGCAGTTTCCTCTAAAAGAGCAAATCACGGATGATCAGCATCTTTTTCAAGATGTCTTTTCGTCCGTGTGCTTCTGTATGCAGTCGTTTCCCCTACCTCATCTGACGGCCGCTGTTTCTGAGCGCTGTTTCTCGTGTCTGGGCTGACAGCACGCTGAGAGAGCGCTTGTGGATGGTTCATGCTCTCATTGTGGGGGCATGACCATGTCGGTGTTGCGGTCGCGGCTCGCCCTCTTTAATACAGAGGTTCGAGCGCCCTCTGCTGTTAACCATATCCCCTCTGCTTCTCGTGGTAGAGCTGAGGGGTTGGTTAGCACTCTGGGAGACCTGAGGGTTACAGTGGGAGCTACCTCGTCTGGCCAGCCCCCACAAACCTCCCACTCCTCTTGCACAACGTGTGCCGTCAAGTTGCCAGACGAGCCGCCGGGTCCCACACGTGAGGTGCCTCGGGTTTTGTTTGGCGCTCCGGATGAGGATCGGATGTCGATCACTGCATCGGAGAGTGGGCTGTCATCTTCGAGTGAGGAAGCCGAAGCCGAGCAGCGCCCCTCGGGGTACCACTGCTCGTGTGGAATCAGATCGGGAGATGATGGCCATGCTTTCCCGGGCTGCCGCGGGCATCGGGCTCGAGTGGAACCCTCCACCGTCGCTCGAGCACTTGCGGCTCGACGATTGGTTTCTGGGTGCGGAGCGGGGTTCACAGCCTCGCTCCGCCCCGGTGCCTTTCTTCCCGGGAGTGCATGAGGAGGTCAGTAAGTCGTGGAAGGCACCTTTTACTGCCCGAAGCCGCTCTCTAGCCTCCTCCGCTCTCCCTACCCTCGATGGCGGGGCTGCCAAGAGTTACGCGGACATTCCCCAGGTGCAGCGTGCAGTTGCGGTGCACTTGTGCCCGCAAAATGCTGCCACCTGGCGCAATCGCCCGCGCCTCCCGTCCAAGGCGGGTAAGACAACTGCAGCTCTGGCTGCCGAGGCTTACAGCGCCACTGGACAGGCAGCTTCCGCCCTGCATGCCATGGCCATCCTGCATGTCTATCAGGCAAAAGCTCTTAAGGAGCTGCACGAGGGTAGGTCTGAGCCGGGGTTGATGCAGGAACTGCGCACGGCGACCAACTTCGCCCTCCGGGTGACTAAGATCACGGTGCGGGCCCTCGGCCAGACGATGTCCACACTTGTGGTCCAGGAGCGCCATCTCTGGCTGGACCTGGCTGAGATGAAGGACGCCGACAAAGTTCGCTTTCTCGACACCCCCATCTCCCAGGCAGGCCTCTTCGGCGACACCGTCATGGACTTTGCAGAAGCAGACTGAGGCGATAAGCCACATCTTGCCCCGGTGGGATTCTGCCAAACCCCAGGGCCAGTGGTACCCACATTTTCAAAAAAAGAGCAGTTTCTTCCATCTCTGTGTCATACTCGGTCCAAGCTGACAGTGAGCGACACGTTGCTTCCTCCCTCTCAGCCGACCTCTCTTTCGCCACGGATGGGGAGCGGGAAGCCCCAGGATGCGCTGCTTCCTTGCCCCTCCCTTCCAGGCCCCTCACGGGGGCTATGGAGCCAGTTAAGTGCACCACACTCACCGCCTCGACTCCGGGACACCATGCCTCCTGGGTTGGGCCTCAGAGCTCCCTGCTGCCCCCCCGCGGGTTCGTCGGTCGTCCCCTTGGTGCCTCTCGAACGGAGTTTGGGGGCTTGGTTAGCACTTATCACTCCATCTCGTTGGATCATTCGGATGAAATTCGCATGGCTTTAGTTCGCATGCGATTTAGTTCGCCAGGCGGCCCCCCAGGTTCAGCGGCGTTCTGACTACCTCAGTGGCAGGCAAGGCCCTGTACTTCGGGAGGAGATCGCTGTCCTCCTGGCGAAGGGCGCGATCGAGCCTGTCCCTCCAGTCGAGAGGTTCCCTCCAGGTTTTACAGCCCTTACTTCATCATTCCCAAGACAGGCGGGGGGTTAGGGCCTATCCTGGACCTGCGTGTCTTGAATCGGACCCTACACAGGCTTCCATTCAAAATGTTAACGCAGAGACGCATCGTCACGTGCGTCCGCTCCCAGGACTGGTTTGCAGTAATCGATCTGAAGGACGCGTACTTTCATGTCTCGGTACTCCCTCGTCACAGACCGTCCCTTCGCTTTGCGTTCGAGGGTCGGGCATACCAGTACAAGGTCCGCCCCTTCTGTTTGTCCCTGTCTCCCCGCGTCTTCACCAAGGTCGCGGAGGCTGCCCTTTCGCCCCTCAGGGAGATGGGAGTCGAGTCTGCATCCTGAATTATCTCGACGACTGGCTCATTTTGGCACAGTCGCAGGATCGGGTGTGCGAGCACAGGGACTTTGTGCTCAGACACCTCAACCATTTGGGGCTTCGGGTCAACTGGGAGAAGAGCAAGCTCTCCCCTAAGCAGAGCATCTCCTTTCTCGGTTTGGAGTTGGACTTGGTCTCCATGCTCAGCCTCAACCCTCAACCTTAGGAGAGCAAGAACGACATCTCAATTTCGAACCGCTAGCGCGGTGACTGGGGAGACCAGTCGCCAGCGGAAGTTTTAGAGTGTGCTTCCTGTTCCATGACCAGAGCCTGCTAGGGGTCTACCACAGTGAGTATGCCCCTGAGCTATCCTGATGATACTATGCGCAGGACCCCATGAGAGATATCTGGCGGCTTTACACGGCAAGAAACTCATGAAGGGAATCAGCACCCACAAGGCTGGTCTCTGGTCCTTGAATTCCCTGCTCCTCAGATACGTCCTGGTGAGCAGGCTGAGCTCAAGAATGTATGGGGTGATGAGCGACAACACTCTTGTGTGCGGCCCTAAGAGAGGAGCTCTAAGGCTGTGGCTGGCACACAGCCTCATAATGAGGGCGGTAGCTTCTTCCTGGACAACGCCTGCTGCGACAGCCTCCAAAACCTCTCCACGACAGATCCTCAGACCTAGCCGCAAAAAAAGCCCCGTAGGTGACAGAGGGGCGCCCAGGAGGACATATTTATGTCTATAGTTTAAAGGCTAGGAATCCAAGGAGCCTCTCCGAAACCGCCAGAGCCACTTAGTTTGAGCAGCCAGAGGCCGTCTCACTAGCGGCCCGGCCCCTTTTTTTCTTTGTGGGCAGCGCCATGGGATTTTGCTGATGCTCGGATGGAATCTTAGAGGAAAATTAATCCAAGTATTTATAGGATTAATTCCCTAGACTCAGCAGCCATAATAATATTGGCTGTGAGGCAGCACAATTCACAACCTCGACATTCTCCTCATAGACTAGAGAGAGAGATGGCTAGACTTCCTCTCTAGCCTTGACACTAGCACGTCCAACCCCTCAGAGCTGGACCATTGCAGCGATCAGATGATTAATTAGATGGACTATAAAAGAAGCATCTGCAATCGGGAGCGACAACTCTACGCTCTTCTACAGGGAGTGCAGAATTATTAGGCAAGTTGTATTTTTGAGGATTAATTTTATTATTGAACAACAACCATGTTCTCACTGAACACAAAAAACTCATTAATATCAAAGCTGAATATTTTTGTAACAATATTTTAAGTAGTTTTTAGTTTTAGCTATTTTAGGGGGATATCTGTGTGTGCAGGTGACTATTACTGTGCATAATTATTAGGCAACTTAACAAAAAACAAATTTATACCCATTTCAATTATTTATTTTTACCAGTGAAACCAATATAACATCTCAACATTCACAAATATACATTTCTGACATTCAAAAACCAAACAAAAACAAATCAGTGACCAATATAGCCACCTTTCTTTGCAAGGACACTCAAAAGCCTGCCATCCATGGATTCTGTCAGTGTTTTGATCTGTTCACCATCAACATTGCGTGCAGCAGCAACCACAGCCTCCCAGACACTGTTCAGAGAGGTGTACTGTTTTCCCTCCTTGTAAATCGCACATTTGATGATGGACCACAGGTTCTCAATGGGGTTCAGATCAGGGGAACAAGAAGGCCATATCATTAGATTTTCTTCTTTTATACCCTTTCTTGCCAGCCACGCTGTGGAGTACTTGTGTGATTGAGCATTGTCCTGCATGAAAATCATGTTTTTCTTGAAGGATGCAGACTTCTTCCTGTACCCCTGCTTGAAGAAGGTGTCTTCCAGAAACTGGCAGTAGGACTGGGAGTTGAGCTTGACTCCATCCTCAACCCGAAAAGGCCCCACAAGCTCATCTTTGATGATACCAGCCCAAACCAGTACTCCACCTCCACCTTGCTGGCGTCTGAGTCGGACTGGAGCTCTCTGCCCTTTACCAATCCAGCCACGGGCCCATCCATCTGGCCCATCAAGACTCACTCTCATTTCATCAGTCCATAAAACCTTAGAAAAATCAGTCTTGAGATATTTCTTGGCCCAGTCTTGACGTTTCAGCTTGTGTGTCTTATTCAGTGGTGGTCGACTTTCTGCCTTTCTTACCTTGGCCATGTCTCTGAGTATTGCACACCTTGTGCTTTTGGGCACTCCAGTGATGTTGCAGCTCTGAAATATGGCCAAACTGGTGGCAAGTTGCATCTTGGCAGCTGCACGCTTGACTTTTCTCAGTTCACGGGCAGTTATTTTGCGCCTTGGTTTTTCCGCACGCTTCTTGCGACCCTGTTGACTATTTTGAATGAAACGCTTGATTGTTCGATGATCACGCTTCAGAAGCTTGGCTATTTTAAGACTGCTGCATCCCTCTGCAATATATCTCACTATTTTTGACTTTTCTGAGCCTGTCAAGTCCTTCTTTTGACCCATTTTGCCAAAGGAAAGGAAGTTGCCTAATAATTATGCACACCTGATATAGGGTGTTGATGTCATTAGACCACACCCCTTCTCATTACAGAGATGCACATCACCTAATATGCTTAATTGGTAGTAGGCTTTCCAGCCTATACAGCTTGGAGTAAGACAACATGCATAACGAGGATGACGTGGTCAAAATACTCATTTGCCTAATAATTCTGCACTCCCTGTATACTTTTCGAACAGTTTCACCAGCTGCAACCTCCTGTCATTTATTATTATTTTTGTGGTGTTCAGGGGAGCATATTGATCTTACTAGTTGCATACAGGGTCTCAGAACTTTATAAAATTATACAATTATATTATAAAACTTTATATTGTGTCATTCCCTCCTCATTGGCTGGGTGTTACAGTACTTCACGAAACATTGACGCAAAGTATTCACATTGCGTTTGTCAACGCAGCGTCTCGTTCCTTCTTCATGGAACCAAGGTTACATACATAACTGAGACATTTTTTACTGCAAGTATCCTTTTAAGTGTTCTTTAAGTTAATATAACATCATAATAACTTATAGTTTACTATTTATGTATATTTTTTGCACTTTAAGTACACTACTATGTTCCTAAATAGGTATCCTAATTAGGTGTGCAATGTTTTGATGATCATGTAATTTAACATGTGTGTCAGCAATCTTCTATCACTTTTTTCTGCAACTTCTTTTCCTGTGTTTTTAAATTAGACTTTAGATTTAAAGATTTAAATGGGGGAGTGGAGGGTGGGAGGAGACAAAGGGGAGCCCGGAGAAGGAGGAGCCAGATGCTGGTCCTGTCTTATGAGATTTAGTCTGCTAAAACTTAACTAAAACTAAAATCATTTAAATGGCCATACTATGACAATGATTAAACTGTATTTCAGTCAAAAGACTATTACTAAAACTGAGTCAAATTTTGTTTTCAAAATCATCACTGTTCAGAACCCATAATATATATCGTGAGTTTATACACAACCTAACCATGACACTTTTCCAGTCAAATTACATTTAGGTACTTTTACCAAATCAAATGAGGTGAGTTTGGTTAGTTCGACACTTGATGTCCAAAGACGAAGGAGAATCAATATAAATGTATTTTATTGCATTCTCAGGAGGAGTAAATCCTAAAAAAACATACACAACGGAACAAGAACAGACAGAGATTGAGGGAGCGCACAGGGTACTAACACAGGGACTAACGACTTAACTAATTGGATGACAGGTGAACAAAATTACTAACCAGGAACACTAGGATACTATGTCACAGGGAAACAGGGGAAAACATATTTCCTTGACCTGAAAGTCTTTTTTCCTTGTCCTTGAGGTCATTTCTTTGTTTTAAAAATGTTGATTAAGTAAATTGAACTAAATTAAAGATTGAAGTTCCAACCCATTTTTCATCTTTTTTTCACAGTTGCACTTATTTGTGTATTATGTTTTTATACATAAGTATAATATAATGTCTGATGAACGTTTATTAAAATTAGGCCTTCTTTCCGACCTGTTATTGTAGATGAATTTCTGTTTTTTCGAAACGCCTCCCTCCAATCCAGTTTTCAGTGAAGGGAAGGTAACAGCTAGTCATCACGTGCTCAGAAGGCAGTTCCTTCATTATGCAGTGGAAACAATAGTATGTTCATGGCTGCACTAATTATTATTCTGAGAATGTACCAATTTGTTTGGGCCAAAGTGACTGTCAGCTCAGGCTCTGAAAGGGGCAGCATGCCAGCCATTGCAGTCAAGTGAAAGGAGTCCTTTCATTCAGACTAGTGGGACAGGAATGACCCTCTCGCATATGTGGGCAGGAGACGGGCGCTATGCCAGCTTTGATAGTCTGCTACCAACTCACATCCCTCAGCCCATTTAGTCTGAGGCCCATCATGACTTCAGTTAATGTCAATCTGCGGCCCCCAGAATAACGGTTGCTGTTGCTTGGTTTGCAAAATGCACCATCGGATGAGGTTTTGGAGCCTTGGGAGTTTTGGACCGATAAGGCCTTGAGTTGTCGTCTTGGTGATTGTTCAATGGGCTGTAAACTAAACCTGTTGTTGTTGTTCCAGGTCCATTATTTTTCTCTGTTTTAAGAATAGAACCTCCCATACTGCCACTCTTCTGATAAGATGTTGGGAATAACATCCAAGTAGCTGTTTTACACCTTGTGATAATTATCATTTGGCCAAAATCCAACATATGGCAGGGAAATATGAGGGTTCATCATCAATTTGCAAATGCTTCTGTGTTTGAGTTACAGGAGAGTCTTTCTTGTGATTAGCATTGTGAAGACTACTTAAAATGAACTTCTTCCTCTTAATTGTATTCACTGGTGATAGAGGCAATATTAAATGAGGATGCACAAAATACTTCTAGTCATACTTCTAGTCATGTTTTAGCTGATAAATTTGACTTATTAATATATAAAACTTTATTTCTAGATGGCGGTGTTGTTATTAGTAACTTCCCTTAAAAGAAAATATACTCCCTTAAAAGTATATATATACACTTTATATATAGTATATTCCCTTAAAATATACTATATATATATATATACACAATATACTGGGTTGTGGTGGTCATAGTGACATAGAATTATAATACTTGATTGAAAACAGAAGGGCATTTGTTGATCCCGGCTTGTGAGACAAACATTTCTCTACAGAGGCCATAGAGGGCAGTGTCCAGCAGCCCAGATAATAATCTGAGTATATCTGAAGCACTGTTGTGAACTATGACACAGTTCAGTTCTCATTAATATTCATACAGACTCCCATTGAGAGGCTCCACTCTTTAGAGTCCTCACTGGCCGACATTGTCAGCTTTGGTCTGAGAGATGTGTTGCGGCGTTGAACCAATTCAAGGCCGAGACCAGACTCATTATGACATAATCCCGCATTAATCCCGCCCACTATTAATAGTCTGTGACAGTGGCAGTGATTCAATCAGTGACCCCCAAAAGGTTAAACTGTTCAGAATAACTGGCTAAGTTTTGCAAGTGGTCTCAAGCTGAGAAGATGACATGATATGTTTTATGAATATAGAATATTTGCTCTTATTTGCTGTTGAAAGTTACAAACAATTTTTAAATGATCTGGCTTTGGTTGCACTGCGTGTCTTTGAATGGATGTAACAGTATTTATAGTATATATTACCACATACAATTCAAAAACATGCAGTGCAAAAAAAATCAGATCATTTAAAAATGCCATTTGTTAATACTTTTTACTTGATGGCTACACCAAATTTTGGAGTAATTAAAAAAAATGGCATAAACAATTTCAAAACCATATGAAACCAACATGACTACAAATAATACATTTATCAGAACTTGGATTAAAAACATATGGACATCTAATGTCTTTTCTCCATTTTTACTTATGTCCATAATTATCCATTTATATCTACTATTTCAACAGAATGAATCTATTTAATTTGTCAATATTCTACAACTACAGTAGATTGGCCTAGAATAGAATACTATGAACTCTAATAAAAATGTTATAAAAAAGTAATTCTCTACAGGGGCATTTTGAGCATTTTGTCACTTTCACTGCCTTTTCTTGCCTCAAGCCCTGTTTAATTTCAGACCATTGAAATCAAGCCTTATCTAATGATCGATACATCATAGAGACTGAGGTCTTGAAGGCTCTGATCTACTTACAGTGAAGCTCTTTTTGATCTTGACTTAGGGCTAAAACGAAATTCAAAATATGTGACTAGTGCTATACCCTTAGTGAACATCGATTGAACGGGAGGAACCAGTAACGATTTTCACGTCAAAGAAGATGGAGCCTCCATGCAAATCTATTATGTAATCATAAAAAGATGTTTACCAGCTAGGGCAAACTTTTCCGAAACATTTGTTTTGGCAGGTTGTTTCAATCTCCCAAAACAAACTCCAAATTAACTTTGTTTCGTCCCAATTTTGTTCAAAATTATATAATATCCGTTCTTTCTCTTTAGTCAGAAATCATCCTGGGAAATATCTAGCAATTGTCCTGCAACCACCCACAATACCCTATATCATAGTGACAAGTAAAGCCACCCAAGCGCCACTAACATGTCTACAGGAAATGTAAAAATGTGTGGTTCAGTCATGAAACTCTAGAGGGCGCAGTCTTTTACATGCAATCTGACATCATCACCGCACGGCACGAGCTGATTGGCCTCTGCTGATCCTGCAGCCAATGAGATTGCTTGCTCAATATTTGAACAGTCTGGTTCATTGTTTGCTGTTAGAGTTCCTCTAAACCCCTCCACCTCCCCCAGCTCCACCTGCTTCAGGATTCATGTGTGTCTATTTATGCAGATCTCACACGCTCACATCAGCGAGTCTGTGCATCTGTAAGCAGTTGCAAGTCCATTCTTGCTCTGCAGGTGCAGATCTAAATCAAGACGAAGACCAAATACATTATTATGCAATGAATCAATAACACTCTAACTATTCCAAGAGTTGTCATGATTGAAATATACATCCCAATAAGTTTTAAGGACTCATATAGAACAAGTGTACTGAATCTCTCTCTCAGTTGTAAGTAAAGGAAGATGGAAATGAGAGGCTCTTATGTGGGCACGGTTGTGAGGTCAGTGAGTTGGCACTGAGGCTGATGCACAAGAGCACATCCCCTGACTCACTTTTTCCAGTAAGTTCCACTCGTCTCCTTCCCATCAACACATCCAATTCAGTTTATAGTGACCTCACTGCCATTGGTACCAAAAAAAAAAAGGAAAAACATGTCAGAGGCATCAAGCTGAGAATAGTTGTTAGTGAGCAACAGGCCCAAATGCCCTGTCATCCTTCACGTTCCTCATCATACGCTCCGCAGATCCAGAGCATTCCTGACCGCTGAGGTTGTGAGCAGATCCGCCGGGCGTTGGTGAAGCAAGGCTTTTGTTCAGCGCCCAGGCGGGTGTGAGTCAGAGGCAGACAGAGGAACCTTTTACAGCGGCCCCTCGTGATGTCTTCCGCCGAAGGGGAGGAGAGTTAACACTGCATTGATACCAGAGCACAAAAGTCTTACTTCATCAACCAGACTCATCTCCAAGTCTTGAGTTACATCAGGTCAACTGAGACTGTGGCACTTCATACTGCAGGTAGTAATGTGGTATTTACTGTGAAACTGAGGTTACGGCTGCGTTCACACATCATGAGAATATGGTGTCAGTCCTGTATGGAAAGCTAAATATGTTCATTTCGTAAAGAAAGGCATCTGCATTTCATAACCAGTTACTACCTGCATTTTGAGAATGAATTCCCCTTGTAAAAAAGCAATACTCTTTATCGTGGTTTTATAAAGAGTACAGAAATAATATAGCATAAAACAATATACTTAAGTGTGATCTGAATGTAAATGGATTCAGTCACTTGATTGCATATTAATAGCAATTAAATAAAAATGCATTATAGTTGAACTCTTTTCCCGCCATTGACGGAAATATCCGGCTTTCCATGTTTTCACGGTTCTACAATATTACACATCTTCTGAATCTCCTGATCAAAAACACATGTGAAGAAGAAGCAGAAACAAGTGATGTCATATGGATAATTCACCCAATGCATGCGTAAAATAATGAGATCATCAACATTAAACATCTTAGAAATCAAAACTGCCTGATGTTACAGAATGAAATGATGGCCCTGGACGAGCTTTGGGGAGTTAAATGTATTATTCAACAACAATCTACAGTTAAAATTTTAAATGAAAAATGTACTTAGTTAGCACATCAAAATTTGTCATTTTTTTTAAATTTACTTAAAACCATACTTAATTAAACTTTAATGAAAATCTTTGAATTTTATACCATTACAATGTATATTTTTTAAAACTGTGCTTAAATGTGTTAAGAAACAGCCATGAGAGTGTACTCTATTTAAGTGCGCTTAAGTGGCCGATTATTGTTTTAATGTTATTTGCAAGTAAACAACAAGTGCACATTCAATACAATTCAGCACACTTCTCTTCCACATGCGTTCAGCTGTATTTGCTGTCTTGAGGGAACTCAATCTGCACTGTAAAGAACTCAACAAAAAACATTCCAGTTTTTTTTAAGTGTAAATAAAATAGTTTAAGTCGCATTATAAATACAGTTTGAAAGATACATTAAAAGTGAAATGCGTGCATTTTGAGAAAAAGCTTACAGAAATACTCACTCAGTCCACCATTGTTTTGACAAACAGCTCCTCAAGCATAAGGTTGCGTCATTAAGTTGTTCGGTTTGTCCCAGTGAAGCCACTGCGAAGGAGAATCCGCTTGTTTTACCTTGTGGTGTATGGCTGACTGATTGTCACTATGGATACAGGCATTGTTCAAGGCTACTGAGAGCAGATTGAATTCAATTACCCTTCCTGAATGTACAACACAAATACAAGATATATTGATATTTTGGGGGGAAATGTCAAGGTAAAAAATGCAAAGGCGAAACAACTGTGAAAAGCCTTTTTAAAAGCATAAATGTTTTTGAAAAGAAAACCTTTTTAAAGCCTCAGCAGTTGAGCCATAATTTTGTATTATTGTGTATAATTCTTGATATAAAAACAAAAACAAAAAGGTCATGTGGTTCACCTGACATGCAGAAAATGAAACATAACAGGGAATAATATTATTCAGAGGACACCTGTCGACCCTCAGGTGTGAAACTCCCCTAAACACAATGCTATTTCTGTGTTTTTAATCTCTTTGAAAATAATGATTAACTAATATCAATTCAAGGCGTAAGGAAAGAAAAGATTACCCTTTACTTGATAGAGCCAATAAACCGAATCAGTTCTTGAAAATCTTGGTGATCCTAATTACCATAATTAAATGTTTCAAAACTTGCCACATGTATTTTTAAGTAGATTTTGTTCCTTTATATTTTAAACTCTTAAAATGAATAAAAAGAGCGGTTTCATGTTGACATTATTGACTTTGAGTTGCTTCACCTTGTCCAAACTGGGATTGATCGGCCATTTTTCTTCAACGAAAGGCCAAATTCGAAAACTGATGTGTTTATCATTCACAATCTAATTTTTGATTTGACGGCCAAGCTGAAATGTTATTTTGCCTCATTTCGGGATGCATTTAAATGCAAGAATTATCCAGGCAAAATGTTGATGATTATTAGCATGCCGCTAAATCTGTGTGTGCTCCACTGTCAGCTTCTATCAGAGCAGCCACACAATGGATACAGAGGGGAGCATCTGTCGGCAAAGCAGGCCGTGTGAGCGTAATTTCACCAGTGGGCTGCTTTTGTGTGTGTGGATGAAGCCTCTGCCGTGGCGAGAGAGAGAGAGAGAGAGAGAGAGAGAGAGAGAGAGAGAGAGAGAGAGTGCCGTGTCGGCAGGTGCATGCCACCAAATTACCGCCTGCAATTTGCATTTCCCTTCGCTAAGAAGCATGCCATTATCATATCAAAGGGAACTCACAGCAACGTCTAGTTTGGAGAGATGTGGCACTGCTTCAATTTGAGCAATTAATGCAGGATGAAGACACTTGTCATGCGTCCCAGAGTCCCGCTGCATCCATCTGCATTGTTCCCGGCTGTGGAAGACGAGGCATTCTCCAAGGATACACACGCACACACACACACCTTCGTGCACACAGTGTAGTCTTTTACTCAACCAGCTATCAGGAACAAATGGATTTGCATGATCTTCACCCAGACCCCTTTCCTCCACTCCGAGGCCTTGATATCTTTATACGCGAGCGCCTTCCTTTGGTTTTATTTCATGAATAATGAAACCGATGAGTATCGCATTAATGGCCTTGCAAGGTCTGAAACATCACAAAGTGCATTTCAGAGCCTCATGAAGACATATCAGAGCCAGCTCCTCTTTGAAACGCTCATGTTGTCATCCATCTCTCGTGGTTTCCACCAAACAGCCGCTGTCCTTCATTTGTTTTGCACCGACTCCTCCTGCGCAATTTATTTGCCATTAAACTCCAAGTTCTCCTCAATCAGGCCTGTAATCGCACGCCTCCTCCCATTAAGACACAGTCCGTCGTTTAGCTTTTGAGGAAAATCTCCTTTTTCTCCCCGCGTCCTCCTCCCTTGCTCTCGGCGAATTGTTCTCAAGCACTCTGCGTTTTCTTTGGGGCCAGCACTTACAAGACGGTATTAGTCACAGCTGTTCACTGTGATTTCCATTCCTTCTCTGGCGCAGGAGGGCTTGCCAAGTGTCTTCGAGAGCCTCTTCCCATTCATCCCAACCTCCTGTCAGATCGTTGCCTTATTTCTATGACAGTCAGCTGTTCCCAGCCAACACTAAATTGAATTTGATGGAGCGCTTTTTTGGATTCCCTTCCAAAGCTGCCTGAACGGGGTAATAATTCTTGATAATGCATCGCAGCGAGATGTGGCATATTAAGAATGGGCTGATTAAGGGTTTCCGAGGCTGAAGGAACTGTGGGAAATCCATTATTTGCAGTCTGACAAATATATTTAGGGTTCTGTGATGTCACAACAAATACGTCTTGACCTAACGCACCATTCTCTCGGTATAGCGGCGGCCATTTATTCAAACAAGATATAAGACGACTGGAAGAAGAGTGTATTTGTCAGGCTGTGGGTCTCCGTGATTGCTTGTCAGGAATGGCATTTTCTGAACTTCAGCGTTCGGGGAGCCCCCAACTTTCCCATGCGCTTCCTGTCTTCCCCCGGCCTTATCTTCCTCACTCCTTCCTTCTTCTCCTGCGGGCTCACAACGATCCTTGATGTTTGTGACAGGCCACGATAGGTGGAAAGCCTTATCGCCGCAGGGTTCGGAGGCCTTGCTAAATTGAAAATTGCAAATGAAATCCGTGGGGTTTAAATTCATCAGCCATTATGCCAGATGACCTTTGGCAGCTGCTGATAAAAATGAACGAATGTTAGCTGTGATCCAATTTTCAACACTATCCACTCCTTTGACTTCATTCACAGTCAGACAGCCGACTCACAGGAAGTGAAAATGATAGGGTTTCAAGAGCGCGCCATTGTGTTGCAGATTAAGATTTTTTCCTCCTATTTGCTGGGGTTGGCCTTGTGCTACACCTGTCTGGTATTGCGCCATTGTCCAATCGGATTCAATATCTGCTCCGGAGGACGTGTAAGTCGCCCCTCAGATAAACACTTACAGGGGGAATGTTGGACTTAATAGTTTGGCCCGTGAGGTGACGGCGGTCACTGTGCCGCGAGATCGACTGGCGCGGGTTGGCTTAATCTGACAGTCTTACGGCATGTGGAAGTCTCTTCTCTTCTGAATCTGGGATGTTCTTTCTCCTTCTGACATGTCATCTCTCGGCTATTCATTTTCCACGGGTTTGACAGAAACCGTGTGATGTGTCACTAGATGCACCGCAAATCATTTCCAGTCACAGTAGAATGAC
>JAWRVZ010000128.1:1747500-1765000 GCA_037043235.1 Rhodeus uyekii | reverse complement strand
CCGTTGTTTTGTCATGATGTGCTGTTAGCGGCTCTCACCTGGGACCGGTGATAGCTTATCAAAGCCCGAGCAGTTCCTCTCCAGCTCCGGCAGATAATAGAGGCTTTCAGAGCTGCTGAGTGGCAGCGGGGGAACCATGGGAACCAGCGGTCAGCTGACAGCCAGATGGACAGCTTGACTGCTTTTGCAGCATCATGGGAAATAGCTGTCACCTGGGTTGCCATTGCCCGCAGAGATAACCTTCATTGTGACAGCACAGACAAAGATTGAGTTCGTCTCCTGTTTGTGGAAGCCCTTGACTGGGAAACTAATGCAATTGATCTTTCATTAGGCATGATCAATGCTCTAATTGATTATTGAGCCTTATTGGACAAGAAACCAACAGCGTTGTCTTCAACCATCAGTTGCAGCCGGTGACTTGCACGCGTTAGCCGTGAAGCTTTTACAAGGAAAACATGACGCTGCACTGAAGCGGATAGTTGTGCTGCTCAAAGCTGATTGGTCAATATCTGATGTGCCAAAACATTCGCATTCATCAGACGCTTTTATCCAAAGTGACTTGCATCGCATTCAAGAAACACATTGACATTCTAATCAGTTCTTGCTTTCCCTGGGAATTGAACCCAAGACCGTGATGTTGCAAGCGCCACTCTCTACTGTCAGAGACATAGGAAAGCACATACCAAATATCCACAGCTACGACATGAAGCTGCACAGCAGCCACTGAGGCCCTCAGAGACCGTTTACATGACACCGGCTTCAAAGAAAACCTGACATCCTTTAATTCAGTGGTCCCCAACCCCCGGACGAAGTGCCAGATTTGAAGATTTCGCGGAACGGTCCGTCGATGAAATCGTCACTCGCACCACTGCTTTAATTCATTTATTGGTGTTTGGGCGCCTGAAAATGCTATATTTTGAAAACGGGTTTCAAAGTTCAGATTTTTGAAAACAATACTGTTATGTTTCTGTGTAAACTACAAAAACATGAATCTGTGGAAACGGTGGCGTCATGCGCATGTGTGTCACGTGTTCAGTCTATAGTAGAGTTTCACTACAGTGAGATCGCCACCTGCTGGCCTGGCATGAATAATACAGCGTTTTAGTCCTTTTCACGGATCCATGTGAACGGCGACTGTTTTGACAACTGTTTCAAGAAAAAAGTCTTTTTAGTACATCGCTGTTGTGTAAATGCATGCTTACTTTACACCTAGATGTACTGTTAGTAAGTTCATTCTTAACTCTTTCCCCATCAACGTTTTTGATCATTGTCACAAAACTGAATGGACTCCAGAACATTTTGTTGCATGAATATTTGAATTTGCAATATATCCAAAGAAAGAACAGACCCTCTGCTTTTAAACAAAAAATACTGGCTTCATGCATTCTTTCTTCTTCAAAACTTGAATGTGGCCAAGTTTTAAGCAACATTATGAACAAGAAGTTGAGAAAAGCGATTCGATCAGATTCAGAGCGATGATGAAAACACAGATGCAGTCGATCGATTCCATCAGCAGCCCAAAGCTTCACAGTCCTAAAGCTCGTCCTGCTCCACGATTCATTCAGAAACATCTGGCAGTTTTGATTTATAAGATGTTTAATGTTGATGATCATGTTATTTTACTCATGCAAATGATTACATATGATATCGCTTGTCTCTGCTTCTTCTTCTCCTGTGTTTTGATCAGGAGATTCAGAAGATGTGTCACAGCGCCCCCTACCAAATAACCGTGAAAACGCAGAACAAACTCCGTGCCTCCAGTGTACTCGGGGAAACGGCAGACTCTTTAAAGGCGCTCTCATCTGTGCCCTCATGTTTAGCAATGGCTCATTTGCTCTCTGCGGCAATATTGGGATCGGAGCTTGATTTTGTCACAGCTGGGATAGGCCTGGCATAGGGGCCATGCTCTTCTGTACCAGCTGTGCTTCTCGTTTAGATTCCTGGCCTGTTTTCACTTGATTGTGCTGCGATGAGCATTTGTCTTTGATCAGATCTGTCAGCCGTAATCAGGCGCATTGTACATCCGTGACCTGTCACTAGGGGCATCTGACCTCTGCCATAGAAGTGCGTTTAGTTGGGAAGTAGTCATAATATAATTCTGTGTTTTATCTTTGATACCCTACCTTTTTAAAAGTATTTTGTTGGAGTCTTTCCTCCATGCCAGCACTGCAGACAGAGCGCAGGAAGCTGGAAGGTCATCCTTTGAAGTCGGTGTGGGCGGTTTATGACCGAAATCTCTTATCATGCCATACGAGTACTTGTGGAAAACAAGCGTGTATTGTGTTGAATGTGCACTTGTTGTGTACTTCAAATAATCATAAATGCTTGCATAGACTACATAGAGTTCTGCACTATTCTTAACAAGCTTGATGTCAAATTAAAACATGTTTGGATCAAATGTGAACAAACCCAACCAGTTTCGTTTTTCGTCATGCTTTTAAAAGTCTATTCAATTTGATACTCGTTATTCAACGGTTGGAAAGTTATTCAACTGACTAAATTGCAGCTTTACTTCTTTTTACAGCGATATCGAAATACATAAGTGTAGTATAGCTCGTAGTTCGGGATGAAGGAACCGGCGAACGTTTAACACTTTTAATATGAAGATAAAACAAAAAATACAAAAGGAAAGTAATGGCGGCAGTCCCGCACGAACACAAGCACGCAACTCAACATAAAGTCCAGGCCTGGTCCTCTCTCGTCCTTCACCGCCTCGCTCACGTCCCTCGGCCACAATCACACACAACTTTCAATAAAAATTACATTCTAGAATATTTCAGTTCACCACACATGCATTCATACATGACACTTTAACAAAGATTTAGAGGCGTAGAAGTTATTTTGAAATTTTCTTACCTACTTAAGTGAGTCAAAAAGCACTCTAAAGTTACTGCTAATTGCATTTAATATAAATTCTCCTTTCAATGCATTTCAACTGACCAGCAGTTAAGTGTCCAAAAACCTCACATTCAGTTGCACTTGAGTGTATTGTTTCATTATTTATTTAAGCGTGGTTTTGAGAAGTGTGCTAATGTGTACTTTTGTTTCACAAGGATATATATATCAAAATATAGTTGTTGTTTTTTACTGGAAATTCAATCTGAGAATGTTTTATATATGTCTTAACTGTTTTTGTAACTTAACTGTTAAAGCCTGTTTTGTCAACCAGTAGAGCATTAGTGCTTGCAACGTCAAGGTCATGGGTTTGATTCATACTGAAAGCAAGAACTGATTAGAAAGTCAATGTGTTTCTTGAATGCAATGATAAAAGCAGCTGATAAATGCATGAATGCGAATGAAACATGATGGACGTGAACCAAATGATACAGACAGGAATTTACACCCATAATTATGTGCAACATAGCTGATCAGAAATGCACTTTGTAATCATGTTGGTTTTGCATGTTTTTTAATAAAAGCTCTAAAAATGTCATGCGTGATCGTAATGGTGGTTGTTTCAGAGAAACAAGAGTGAGATCCAGACGCAGCAAACACTTATGCAGACAAACATCCTAAAAGTAAACTCAGACACAGACAACAAGCACAAACATGTAATATCCATGACAAAGAACACTGGAACACAACCAGGAACTAATCGACAAAGAAAACTACAAAGAACTACGAACATGGTGCAAAACAGGAAATGAGATAAAAGTCCATATAAGAGCATGGGGAACACAGGCTGAGATCATGACAGCTATAACCATCTCATATGCTTTCAAAGTATCTTCAACATGCAAACCACTTTTTTTGCTGTTGTCTTTTAAGTATCAGTTTTTGGGAGTCGCACCAAATGACACTTTACAACCTGACTTAAACTTGTCATAAAACCATCAAATGATCTGACATTTTAAGAGATTTGACATTCATTCTATAATTATGACGTCATTTATGTTTCTGCATGTTGATTGCACGACTTTGAAGGACAAAATAATGGTGGCTATTTAAGAATTGAGTTGGTTACACTTTATTTTAAGGTTTAAGGTACACTTACTATTGGTTTAGCATTAGGTTTGTTGCATCTAATTCTTCTGTTCTTCATGCAGAGAGAGTTTTTACTTAATGTCCTATAAACATATCTATAAATATTTTGATACAATTATAGATTGAGTGAAACTAAATAACTCCCATTACACTGTAAAAATGATAATGGTTGGTTTAACTTAAAATGTATTAATGGCCTCAAAACATTAATTTTGTTGAAATAAAAATGTTTAGATAATACTATGAAGGAGATTTACACAATTCGTTATCTAACTAGATATGACAAAAGAAGAAAGGTCATTATTCACAGTGTACACTTGACTTAAGTTTTTGAGTGCAGTTAACTTGGATCCAACTGAACTTACACTAAACTTACATTGAAGTTGACTAAGATGTAGCTTCTCTTATTTTGACGAGGTAACGTACTGTAAAAGCATATGTTGTCATCACTCATTTACAGTGAAAGCGCTTTCTCAACACTAGACTGTAGACGGTGTGGAATCCATCGAATCAGTGCTTGAGAGATTCCACAACACTGTTGTCCATATTGTGATCTGCTAACACCTTAGTTCTTTTGTGAAGCCTTGTTAGTTATTCCTTAGATATTAGGGCCTTTGTGTCCAAAGCACTTTCAAGGAGTCGTGTTGGTGTTGATGTCGCGAGGCGCGCCATTGTTAGGAAACAAGCTCTTTAAACGTGCTAAATTCTTCAGCCCCCAAAGGTAGAACACACACCTCTCTTTGTGATGCGCCAATGCCGTGGAATATTGAGCCGAGGTGCCGGCCGCTCCACAAAGGCTCTTCTCACAGCATGACCCAACAATGGCCCTAACGGACCTTTTTGCTGTGCTAATGTGGGCCGAACTGTCATGCAGATCTACGTACAACTGCTACTCTCCACCCTGCAGCAAACCCTCTTTTGTTTCTAGCTCGTAGCTTTGGGGGTAATTCAGCTAATGGCTTGACAGGTTCTCACTCCGAGGGAGATTAGGAAGTCTTTGGCGGCTTCTGTGGTGACTTAGCACTGCAACAATTTGTACTAATTAGGATCCATAGAAAAAAAAGCCCAAAGCTAATATGGGATTGGCTAAGCATCTTAACTTTATTACTGGTTTGTTCTCTGCTGATAATAACACAACAGTGGAGTTGTGGAGAGGAAATAGTGCTTTGTTAGTTTTCTCACAGTTGATTTCCTCACTCCACCTGTAACTTCAGGAAGAAATCATGACATCTGTTTCTTTCACCTTTATAACTTTCACAAAGCTTTTGGAATCATGTGTTGTTTTTTTGTTGCACCACATGACATTTTACAACCTAATTTGCCATGTAAAAATTATATATATATATATATATATATATATATATATATATATATATATATATATATATATATATAAAGACATTTGGCAATTCATTAAATATTACAATATTTTTCTATTAATAAATATCAGCTTATTTTCGGTGAGTCGCACCACATGACATTTTACAATCCAAAAGGGTCAAATCCTATAATTTCTTACTATCCGGCAGGCAAAATGTTAAAATATTTTTTTAAAAACAAGATTTTGTTTAAAAAAAGATTGAAATTTTCGTTTCAAGAATTGAATGAGGGTTTTACATTAATATCACATTTTTTACTTAAAACCCACAAAAAAATCCATATGAATTTGAATCTAGAAATGAAAAACAAGCTCATCATACACTCATACGATAGATCATGGTTGTTATTATAATGTATTTGCATCTTATTTTATTCATTTATTCTTATATTTCATATTACTCACAATCAATTTGTAAGCGTCCAATGAATGTTTGCCGTTAGTTGAACAAATAGATTGGACGATAAACATCTAGATAAACCTGGATATTCTGTATTTAAAACATTAGATTAATAGTATCACTCCATAAATCTCAGGTTTTCATTTATCCATGACTGACCAATGTTCATTTTATTAAGTTTATTAGTTTTTTTGTCCAAATATGTAATCCAGATAAATGAAATGCATATAAATTGCAACTTAAGTAATGCAGTTGACGAAACTCAAAATGCTTCATCTTCTCATTTAGATTTTTGTTTTTTTTAGTTCTCATTTAAATAGCTGTATGTTTATTCGTTTTTTATTATACATTTTAGGTTTAGTTTCTTTATTTATATTTTCTAGTTTTTTTTCCAGTGAGTTGACCTTATTTAAGTGACTTGCCAAGGCAACATGTCTTTAGAGGCATTTTTATCTGATGTCTATATTAGCTTAATTTCACTGGTAAACCATAATAACCTGGATTTGTTTTAGCGGTCTGTCGTCACTCCAGCTGATGGTTGTGTGTTTAGAGTGACCACCGGGTCACGCACTCGCCCCGTGATAGCGGCGTCCAGCATTAGCAGCTCATTAAAGTAAGCCCTTCCTCCAGCGAGAGATCTCACACTCCCCAGGGAAGGCTTTCTGTCTGTTCACTCAGCAGGGTGTGAAGAGACTCTTGCAGAGCTTCTGTTTAACAGCAGGAGTCTCTGTTTACTCTTCAACACCTCCACCGGTGCTTCTCTCTCAGCCGTGACGCTTCACTCACTTCTACTGACTTTACAGCTGATGCACGTAAACACTAATGTAGTGAGTTTCTCATCTGTCTGACTCGCCTGGCCAGTGATTCTGATTCTGAAAATAGTCTTAAACTATAATCTTTCAGAAACTGATTTATAATGGTGGCTGAAATATGAGCAGCGACCCGAAAAGTGCAGAGACACTCTAGCCAGACTTACTGACTTAGTGTTCATAGTGTAAGCCATCGCATTCAAAACGATCCATTCAATTAGGAAAAACTTGTGTACATGCGTATATATTCCATAAATGATTGACATTGTTTGTAATGTCTGCTAAAATGGCGAATGACCTCTTAATAAATACAATTTGAATCAGCCATTCAACCATTTCACCAGTGGAGATTGGGAGCTTCTGTATGCAGATCGTCCTCAGCTCAATCCCTGCTGTAACTGTGCTGAGACTGGAGCTGGAAAGAGATTTAAAACAGCAGATGTGACGTGATGAAAATCTTTGGCCGGACCAACTAGAACAGGGGTCGGGAACCTTTTTGTCTGAGAGAGCCATATACCCAAACTTTTTTGAACATGAAGCTGTGTAGAGCCATCTCTACCTGTCGTCCGAAGGTGGAAGTAGCGGAGCGATCAAGCCATATGCAGCCATCAAAAGAGCCATACATGGCTCGCGAGCCATATAGGTTCCTGACCCCTGAACTAGAGTGACAGGATTTTGTGTATTTGTGGTAACATGAGAACTATGAAATGTACGGTACTTGGACAAGCAAGAGTTCACTTTACATGTCATACTTTAATACAAAAATAAATATAGCCTACTATATATATATATTTATACCAATGTTCATATAGCCTACATTTTTTTCTTCTCAACAAATATCAAATATAATTTCCATGGTTGACTGTCTTTGTGAAAGAACTAGACATTTTGGCCAGTGTGTCTCACAAGATGACAACAATATTTTGGTGGCCTTGGCCAAATTACTGACACCATAACTAGTTTTGACGCATGAATGAAATGTTTTGGGTGAGTAACTACATTTTACAGACATGCAATAAAGTTCTGGAGTTCCAGCAACAGTCTACAGAGAGAGAGATCCGGGCGAGACGCAAGTCGGCACGGAAGCGGTGAACACGAGGCTCACGAGCGAAACGAAAGTGAAACCGAAACCGAGAGAGATTGCAAGTGACACGGAACTCAGAGGGAGAAGCGGGACAGTGGGAGTGAAACGCACCTGCTTATGTCTGGTTTTGTGTTTTGATTTATTTAAGACTCTAAAGAAATAAAAGCTTGTGAGTCTCAGTAAGCTGATCCTGCCTCCTTCCTTCTCCGTGACTAACGAACCTTACCACAGTCGAAGCTTACCTTTCGAGTGAGGCTGTCTCCGAAAGTGGCGGCAGAGGAGGAGGATACCAGCATCGTACTTCTTTATGATCTCCATCTTTGTCTCCAGAGCTAAAGCACGCCAGCATGTACGTATAGAAGATGCATGATGGGAGAGATGCTGTCCAATTAGAGAGAAGGATCTCATGGCTTGGCTAGCATCAGGAACCAATGAGAGAGTAGGAGGATGGTGGCGAGTCTACTATAACTAAGATGGCGGCGTGCGGCGCGAGTTTCAAAATTGTTATGGGGCGAATCTCGGACTTTCAGAAACCTTTCGTATCTTGAAAACTTTTCTTATGTAGAGCAGTAAAAAAATTTGTCTTTGTTTTCGTAACATGGATTTTTCGTAAGTTGAGCCTTTCGTATCTTGAGGTACTACTGTATATGACTTCAATTTGTCAAGCGCAAATTTACTTGCAATTATTAGGGAAGGTCTTGGAAATAATTTTATCCTGGTAATTATTTCCATGGTTTCAAATATTATGATAGTCATCTGTTTCGATAAAGTTTGGATGACTTGGTTAGCTGAAGCACCTGCTGACCACATCATCTTATCAGGGACAAAGATCTCAACATGCTAATGACACGATGTTTCTGTGCTGGAAGTCTTGACGTAAGTGATGAATGATGTGCAGATTCCCGCTGGGAGCAACAAAAGCAGGACTCCTGCCTCACCTTGTCAAGCGGCTTGTTTGGACTAGAGGCTTAGAGGAGGTGTCAAAGTGTGAAGAAGCTTTCCTCTGGAGCAGCAGGTCCTCGATCACACACAGATAATCACATCCTCTCGGCCCAGACCTGCAGCGCAACCAGACACCAACCTGTCCTTTTCATTACACACATATTCTGCTGTCTAAACATATTTAAGAGTTGGGAGAGAACATAATAACCAAAGTAGCACTGAAGTGGGTAGGGAGAGAATGCAAAGTAGCTACATTTTAATAACTATTAGAAAATAATTGGTTACACACATTGGACTTATTCAAATAAGCACTGAGTAATATTAATTAACCACATGTACTTACTCTAGAGTTACGGTTTGCTTTAGAGATATGCTTTGTTTATTGGTATGCATTGTTTGGAGTTATTGTGCATAATTAACGTTATTACTATAGTGAGTACATGTAGTAACGTGTAATTATGTCACCTTTAAATAAAGTGCTGCCTAATAATTGTAAAGTATACAGAGATCCCTCGTTTATCGTGGTTAATGTGGACCAGAACCTCCCACGATAGGTGAAAATCCGCAAAGTAGTATCAGCCAATCAGCTCATGCGATACATCCACTCGTGCTGTCATTGGTCGATCTAGCGCCGGGAACCAATCACGTGTCTTGTCTGAGTACCGTGGGCGTGGACTCTCTCTCCTCTGAGAGAGTTTCTCTCTTTGTCTGGAATCCTGGGAAACCGTTTCTCTCGCATCACGATGAAGCAACACTGCTTTCCGCAATACGGCTGCCGATATGGAGGTATTTTTAAAATTTTATTTTTCGATAATTATTTTTGAAAAATTCATGATGCACTGAGGCTGCGAAACTTGAACCGCGAAGTGGTGAGGGATTACTGTATACAAGTCTAATTTTCAGTAGTGATGTTTTCATTAGTATTTCATCTGCTACATCTGTGCATCTATGCATTTAGCAGATGCTTTTATCCAAAGAATCTTAGAGTGAATTGAAATCCCACTGTCACGAGTGAAGTAACGAGGACTCAGGGACTCGA
This sequence comes from Rhodeus uyekii, assembly GCA_037043235.1. Lineage (NCBI taxonomy): Eukaryota > Metazoa > Chordata > Actinopteri > Cypriniformes > Acheilognathidae > Rhodeus > Rhodeus uyekii. Next base: position 1,755,364 of record JAWRVZ010000128.1, on the reverse strand, counting down.
GTAAAGAGATCTTCATTATAATGAAAATAAAACAAACAAAAACTGCCCCGAGGGGGAAAAGCATAACTAAACAAGAGAACTAGACATGAACGAGTAAAACAAACAAACTGGACGAACCACAGCATGGGCCAGCGAGAATAGATCAAGGAACAACCAACACATAGAATCATAGAACACAACCAACCATCGACATAGAATGACAACGACACGACACGGCACAGCAAACACACTGGTATTAAATAGGGAACACATGAGGAAAGGTAACAAGCAGAAACAGCTGGGGTCAATAAAGGGAAACGAAGGAACAAGACAGACGGGGTTACACAATCACAAGACACAAAGGCGCAGTGTCAGAGCTCTGTCAACCATCACACTACACTGTAAATTCTAATAGCTTTCCTGACTCACATTTACTTAGTTAACTTTACTCAGTAATATAAAATACATACTTCTTACTAGGTTTTGTTGAGTTACAGTCAATTGCAGGTTGAAAATAACAATTTACTTAATTGTTTGAGTACCGCTTACTTGAAACAAACAAGTAGCAACAAAGGATGCAATGACATTATTACACCACTGAGAGGCAGTAGTGCATTAAAGCGTGCCTAATGTGCAGAAAAAACGAAGAAGAAGAAGCGGCACTTGAAAGAGCATGCGCGATAGGATTTGTAGGTATCTCGGCGCCAATTTTGCAGATGTGGAAAGACGTTGACAGGCTGCCTACATTTTTATCCAAAACTACAATCTCTGAAAAATCTCCTGTTGAGCTGAGATGTAATCAAATGTGTAAGACAGTGGAATTAGATTAGTTGATAGAAAAAAAGGAAACTAGGGCACTTGTTTAAAATTTTCAGCCCAATGGTTCTTGAGCAAGTTAAGAGGGTGCCAGTGTATTAATTTCTAATGGACATGTGTGCCAGAGACATTGTTCAACTTGTTTGTTCTATCAAGTTTGGTCTCTGCAAGTGTTATTGATTTAAAGATATTAAGTGTCAAGGTATGGCCTCAGAAAAAAACATTTACTTTTATATAGATTTTATATACATTGATTTAGATTGTTGTACTGTAAAAGGTTTTTGTTTTAAACATTTTAAAAACCTAAAGTGACTATTTGCATTTGTTTTTACCCCAGTGCAAACTTGTTTACCATCCTTGTGTCAGTTGTTAAGAACACAAATACAATAAATTTTCCTTTAAAAATCATTGCCTTAAATTTATTTGTCCAGTTGTAAATGTTATCCTTGAAAAATTGTGAACCTATTTGAGTAACGCGTACTTGTTTTTTTTAAGGCAATCGGTTTGCATGGTTTTAACAAGTAAACTGGATTGCCTTTGAAGTAAAGTAAACTCAGTAATTCCAAGTTGTATACAGAAAACATCACCTTAGCACAACTTGCATAAATGAGTTAGGAGTACTCACAAAGTGTATTTTACTTGAAATGATTTAGTTGTTTAAAATAGTAATTCTGAGTAGTCTATACTAAGACAATTACATCTAAAGTAAATGATTAAGTATACGATACAAATTTGTTTTAAGTTACTGGAACTCTCTTACACTGTAAGTGTACAATACTAGACAGGCACTTGTTAGTTCTACATACTATTCCTATTTCACCTTACTTGGTTTTTTCAAGGCAATCGGTTTGCATGCTTTTTTTAAGTAAGGTTTACTTATTGGATTTTACAGTGTAGAAACCCAAACTGAAGTGACAGAACCCTGATGCCTACGTTTTTCCAATATGTGTGTTCCCTGGGAATCAAACCCTTGTTATCACAATGTTCTAGCAACTGATATGGATGAAAAAGGCAATCTGTGTATGAGACTCTATTCTATACTGTCCATATATGCTTTTGGTGTGACATGCAGTTAATATATATGGACAATTAATATTGTGTAAACTAGCATATCCATTTTCAATATTGATAATGATAAAAAACTGTCTCTTGAGCTTCACATCATCATGTTAGAACGGTTTCTGAAGGATCATGTGACACTGAAGACTGGAGTGAATTGCACACGAATAAATTGAATTTTAAAATATTGTAAAATTTACGTTTATTCATTTTGCAGACTCTTTTATCCAAAGCAACTTACAATTTGAGGAATAAAAAAATTTGAAGAATAAATAAAAAAGTAACTTTCAATTGTAATATTTCATGACACTGCATGATAAAATACAGAAATACAGCTATTTTGCTTTGAGCATTTACAGACATCTTTCAGAAATCTTACAGTGCGGTAGTGTATGTTAAAAACAATATTTGTCCTAATAATAATATAGTATCTTAAAAAATATAAAATAAATATAACGATAAAAGCAATATGTCCTAAAATTATGAATTTGTGGAAAGTGAAATTTCGATTGTTTTATAAGGAATTTATTCATACAGAATTATTTTTCTTTATATATTCAAGAACCTTTTCCATGACCCAACGAATTGAGGTTAAACTGCAGCAAATTTATTTTTGTGCCAAACTCAAATTCTATGGTCATGAAGGTTTAGTTGAACAGTATTCAGTGCATGTGAAGAGAAGGAGGAGCAAACGGCTCATAACAGACTGGGGCTTGACCTCTGATTCATCAGCCTGTGAATGAGTGGTCTTGAGGCGGACTATATGAAAAAAAAACACTTTTAAATCAGTACAGCGCCAGGTTACGTGATTCTCCCTGTATGATATTATACCACACTAAACATGATTGTGATTTCACAGCCATTACAACAATATAAATGTGTGTGAGGACTAGAATACATTATGTATGAACTGAATTGAGATAAAAAAGATGAAGGAAATGTGAAGTAGCAATTTGAGTCTAAAAATAGCTTCATTACCATGACCAGATCCTGAGACCTATTTATGTATTCACTGAGCGAACGAACAATTAAAGTGCAGAGATTGGCAGACGAGAGGTGGGAGCCAGCATGAGGTTTGTGTCAACACCGCTGGCGTCTCTGCTCTTATCCAGTTGTTGATATCCATTTGAGTGTTCCCTACTGAGATCCATTAATAAAACATGGGAAAAACATCTCATCCTTCAACGAAAAAGATAAAACAAATCAAAGATGTTTTGGAAGAAGAGCACATTATGTAATCTTAATGTCATCACGTTCAGATAATTTTTTGCCTTTTGCTGATAAAACTATAAAACAATTAATCCTGAAGTCGTTCCTTTAATTTAGTGAATGTTCCCGGGATCTCAGCTCTATCGGAGCCTCTAGCACATGTGTTTTCTTTTCTTACTTTACGTTTACTTTTATTGGGTTGAAAGGGCAGAAGAGATGGGGTAGTGCTCGGAGACTTGAGAACGTCTTTGCTTTGAGCTGAAGTCCGTCAGGTCACTTTGAGAGGCTTTAAATATGTTGGCCACATTAGCTCCTCTGTTTCAGTAATGCGCTTAAATGTTGGACGGCGAGTATAGAAGCCCCTCGTCCTCTGCCGTTAGTGAATAGGCTACTCTTTTCCAAAGTTGATGCCTTCTTGGTTGGGTCCCATCTGCTGCGACTGAAAGGCCTTGAAAAGGGTTTTCTTTTTGGATTGTTCCCATATCTCTTGTTGGCAGCTGAGTTCTCTGGGCAGACCCTAGACTTCCCCTCCCATTCCTTTCTTACTTTCTTAGGCCTTTCAGGAAGGCAGGCTTAGGAAAAAGGAAGAATAAAAAAAATGCGTGCCACGTCTGAGCTTTTTGTGCGATTGGTTATTTTTGAGGGTGAAGATTCATATGGACGGCAGGAGTGTGTTTGTGTGAATCTCAAATCCTTGAGTCCTTGAAAATCAGAAACGTAATCTATTAACAAAGAACGCCACTGTCCAATTAGCATTTAACATAAAACCCATTGGGGAACACATACGCCAATGGCCAGTTCTCCTTCTTGCTTCTACGCACTGTTTATTTGGAATGAATTACAATTCATTCAGCGTGACTCGCAAAACCCCCATCCCAAGGTTAGTTGGAGTGTCCTAGCTCATATTCAGAAATGTCTTATCTGTTCTTCTCAAGCCTCTCTGTTTTCAATGCAAATAATGGCCGTGGTTCTGCAGAATGGCAGTCCTGCCCGGGTACCATCCCTCATTCAACAGCTTTTGTGCCGCACCATTTAAAGAAGCTGTCAAGTTCTTTCTGCACTTGGCAGGGAAGGCCAAATCTACAGTGCCACAGAACTGGCAAAAAGGAAACTTTTTTTTGTTTGCTTGCCATTGTATAGGGCTGAGTGAAGGGGAATTTTAGCAACATGTAATTTACTCTCGAGGCTTTTACAGTACGTCGCTTTAGTGATGGTAATTTCTGCCTTTGTAGGTATGAAAGGATAACCATCAATCAGTTGTCAATTGGTCAATTGCCGAAGTGATGAAAAGGAAGGGCTTGAACAATTCCCCCTCTTTGGCTACCTAGAGGACTCAGAGAGTGGGGAAAAATGTGGCAGACGGATGGCTTAAGAGAGTGGATCAGGATCACAGGTACAGACCTGGTAAGACTTTAAACTTTAAAAGGTGTTGATGTTTTTGAAGAGGCTGTTGAAACCTTTAAACCAAGGTATTTTAGTTGAGCACCTTTAGCCTTAAATGTCTTCCTAGTTTATTAATTTTTCTGTCAGTTTTACTTGGCATTTCTATTCAATAACCATTAGCCTCCTGTGTGTGTTTTTAACTTTGAACCGTCTCTCTGGGATGTTCAAAACAATACCTGATTGAGGTATAGATTGTTCAATTGCATATTGTACAGTTGGGTTGTGAAACTGCTGAAGTTTTCACAATCTGTTCAGGAATTAGTTGCAGAGACGTGGATTTGTGGTGTCTGTTTGAATCCCTCTCTTCAAAGAAAAGAAAATCGTGTTTATTGTGTAGTCTGCTACAATGTGCAACCATCCTGCCCCCGGCAAACCCCACACCCCCCACCCCAACAACACTCTTCTCATCCACTTCCACTGATATTGATTTTGGTTTACATCTAGCATCGTCTGCAAGCTGAATGAACAGGATTACAGGCCGTGGAAAAGCGTGAGATATCATCAGCTTGTGATCCAGCCCGTGGTTTCCTAGCTACCGTATTGTCTATTCTGTTCCGCTATGTGAAAAATGTTGAATATCAACAATGGGTTTCAGTGCTGTATTGTTGAGTTTTGTATGAACTAATCTTGCTTCACTAAAAAAGACCTACAGCTTGGACAAAAGTCTATAGCCAGTGCATTCCTAGCTCCCCTTACACAGAGACAGACACAGTCAGAGAGAAGACACGCTGGGTCTCGGCTCGGCTCGGCTCTCCTCTGCAAGCAAGTGAAATGCTGGATATATAAGAGTCTGGGCCTGCAGGAAGAGGCGGGAAGGGGGGCAGCTAAAACGTAAGGTAAGCTGACTCTAAGTTCACGACAGTCTTTTTATCTTAAGACATATGTTTGGCCTTGTTCAGAAACTTTGTGCTCAGGTGGGACTGCGAAGATTTATCTGAGGTGTGTGTGTGCGTCAGTCGGTGTATGTGAAAAGCTGCCAAAAGGAGCATGCTGGTTGTTTTGATTCGGAGACAGATCACGTATAACTTTGCCACCTGAGAAGCAGTGAGTCTAGTCGGGATTAGGGACGCGTGATCCTTGCTAATGGCTCTCGGAAAGGCTCTGTAAATCCGCAGTGGTGTGTGAGGTGTGAACACCTGTAAACACACAGATCCATGCTGGTACCTTTATACCTCCTTGATTTGCAGGTGCCTCGGTTCACAGACTAAGCACACTATGTCTCTTGCCAAAAAGACGCATGTTAATTAGAAAGAATGCTACTTATGTGCTTTGTTACTCTTGGCTGCTGTTGAGTGCTTTCCATCGTGGCTTTAGGATTAAAGAGTGCGGCGCAAGAGAAATTTGCCTGATGGGGGCGGGCTATGTTAGGGATGTGTTAGCTCGAGTGATGCAAACGATGCTGCAGTTCTGCGCACTGACCTTTGTGACGCAACTCATTGCGTTTTTTTCTGATTGTTTGACTTCGTTTGATTAGGCTAACCTATTTGAATGCAAGATTGCAACTCTAAGCTGTCGGACTTCATGGGGATCGAAGCACTTCCTTCTCTGGTACATTTACGCACAAAACAATTTGAAATTCAAGCCACACTTTTTCCAGTCCGAGGATTCAAACTACATTGCTACCTGTGGAGCTACAAAACACTGTAATTGTGCCAAGGGTTGAAGGACTTCATTAGAGCATTGACCACCCCTTTTCCTACCCCACTACTGCCCTCTTTCTTTCCCTCGGCTACCTGCTCGTCCTCTCGTCTGATCTCCTCCGCTGTGCGCTCATGTCTGAAGTCCCCCCATACCCATCATTGTCAGTCAATTATAGGCTGGAACTGAACTAGAAAATCAGGTACAATCTAGCAATTAGTACAAAGGGTTTCCACTGTAGTGTAAAGGCAGGGATGCAGGACCCCAGCGGCTGTAAAAAATGGCCTTGATTGCCCACGGACACTGGAGTTTAGTGCTGCTTGGGTACACCCTAAAGATGCTGCCTCCTGCCCCACGGCTCTGAGCGGCAGAGTAGCGCATGGCGGGGTTCCTTTTCTCAGATCTCCTTTTGTGCGAGTGTGTTTTCGCCTCCCCTGCCTCTTCATTATCCATTTCTGCCATTACATGCACTCTAAGTGAGTGAACGCAACAAAAGAGCAAGTTGTCGGCCGTGCAAGGAAGCAACATCTCTGAAAAGGGAAGAGATGTTAATGTAGTACAGTGATGGCAAGCCTGGCGGACAGTAAATGCACCGTCTTTTATGTTTTTGCGAGCGTTGCGGTCTATAAAGCTTCATGGCGTTCTGTTTGGATGCCTGGTTTAAAAGGTACACATTAAGTCAGGCTAAGAGCAGATGTGGCCGTAAGCTCACGAGTGGAAAAGATGCGGCTGGATGGCCAGAGACACCCACCACGTGAAACGTCGTATCTGAGTGTGTTTTGAGGACACTGGGTTAACAATCGCGATTTGTTTCTAAATAAATAATGCCAGTAGTGCGTCTGGATGGGGAAAAATACATAAAACATTGTAAACAATCTGATTATATTTTGTCAGTATTAAAGCGATTGATGATTAGGACAGCCAAATGGTTTGCAAATGGACAGTTTCAAAGCAAATCAAAACATAATTGCAATGTTTTATGTTGCATTTACTTTCAACATATAATTCACAACATAAATTAAGCAGTTTGCCGTAATGTAATATTAAGCTGCGCTCTGTTTACTTTTGTCTGTCGTTTTATTCTTCCTAATCTCATTGAGGTTTCTGATCAGCTTAATTGTGTAATTCAGTCACTTTGATCACAGGAATTACGCGTATGTTGTGCTGCAACTTCAAAGCGCTTGTGTTGACTTGATTACAGAGTCGCAGAAAACATATTAATTTTTTGAAAGCTGGTGAAATCAAACACTTTTCTTAAATATCATGTTCATCCGTTTTGCAAGAAAGAGAAAAATAATGTTTTGTATTTCAGAATACAACAACACAAATCACAGCATGCATTTTTATGCATTTCAAATGTTTTGTTTTTAACTGAAATGGACTCAGCCGATAACTGTTCTCTTTATTAATAATTCTCTTATAAAATCTCGCACGCATGGTTTCCTTTTGGCCATGGCGCTCACAACAGACACCGTGTCCATCCGTGTCCATCCGTGTCTTCCTGCTCTGGCCTAAACTCCCAGGAACTGGCATTATTTTCAGCCACTTTTGTTTTCAACTTCCCCTGTCATTTCTTTTGAGCGCTGTTGATCTGAAAGCGCTAAATGAGCTGTTTGGCTTTGTGTCGCACTTGTTGGGATGTGAGCATATGTCCGCTCGTCTTCATGCTCGTGGATGGGTGTCAGAAACATATGCGCCTCCTCTCCGACATCTGCTTGAC
>JAWRVZ010000128.1:1730000-1742500 GCA_037043235.1 Rhodeus uyekii | reverse complement strand
ATTGACCACAAGAACCTATAAAACCACTGAAACCCTATCAAACTCGGTGGCCACTGTTTTTCACCTGGTTCAATATCACCTTTTCATACAGACCCGGTGCAAAGATCATCAAGCCAGATGCCCACTCCCAACAGTTTGCTGCACATGATGTCATTGAATCTCCAGAACCCACTGTTCCCTCTACCCTAATTGTCAGCCCCGTCCAGTGGTCAGTCAAGGAACAACTTTCTGAGGCCAATGCTGTCGAAACTACTCTGCCAGGGTATCCACCCAAATTGTTCATACGTCTCCTGAACTTATCATACTCTGTAGATTCACTCCTCCATGGGTACTCAAGGGCCTCCCAAGAATGGTAATGGACATCCGAAGGTTCATACAATGATCCCAGAATTGCGCCTCACACCACTTACCAGCAGGCAAACTCCTCCCTCTATCTGTACCTCAGCACCCATGCTCACAACTCGTGGATTTTATCACTGATCTACCACCCTCTAACAGAAATATCTGTATCCTTGTCATTGTCGATTGCTTGTCAAAGGCCTGTCAATTGATACCCCTTAAGAACTGCTATGCAAACTGCAGAACAGATGTCTAAACAGTTTTTCTGCATCTTTGGTCTTCCAGAAGATATTATATCAGACGTGGCTGACAGTTTATCTCCCATGTCTGAAAATCCTTCTTCACCCTCCTAGGTGTAACTGTTAGTCTTTCCTTTGGCTACCAGATGGAGAGAGATTGGTTGCTTCCTCAGAACATTCTGCCATGGTCACCAAAACTCCTCGAGCCAGTTCTTTGACTGGGCAAATTAAGCTCAGAACTCTCTGAAGTGACCTGCCACTGCTCCAACACCATTTAAAGTTGAGACCCAGGTACATTGGCTCCTTGGTACATCATCCATGAATTCAAATTGGTTCACTTCAATCAATCAACTGCACATTACAAGATTACAAGATCCACCCCAAATTGTACATATCACTGCTGAAACCTTCACACACCTGGTCCTGTGGAGGGTTGGTCACGGACGGTCCCATCTATGCATTTCGGACTACAAGCATTGTGGTGGTCTCTTGGAGTAGCGGGTTGACTGGGAAGATTACAGGGAAGAGGAGCGTTCCTTGGTCCCCAAGTCAAGTTAAACCAAGTAACCTTCATTTAAATAGGGCTTTTTTACCATACAGAATGTTTTAACAGCTTTACAGTGGTATTAGGAAATAAATTCTTCAAAGATTGTTTTTGCTGTACAACAGTTCTTTAAGAAAGTCGTTGTCCAGCTTAAGAACGTTTTTGATAGTTTCTTTTTTGTTGAACAAAAAACCCTTAATGCGTTCTGGATGCTCACTTTCTCGGCAGAGAACGCAACCCTTGAAGTAGATTTGAAAGTGCAAACTCCTGAAAATTATACTGCTATCATCTCTGTGCAAAGCCCAAGAGTCATGTCTAATGCATATGTGCACGGTGCGCAATCTTTCTTTACACTGCCGTTTCTAGAGATGGGAAGCACTTCGACAACGTCCTTATCCGTATGGTGAACAAAAAAAGGAAAATAAACTTTTGTTGTGTTGCTGAGGGCTTTACATTGGATAGTCTGGTTGTATTGAGGTCGTATCGAGGTGCAGCTCCTTCATCTGATCTGGATATGGCCCGATCCGGCTGACTACGGTAACCTCGGGATAAACAGTGAGGCTAATAGCAATGTAGATGCCATTCTTCTTATAATGTGTACATCTGGTGCTATGGAAAGCATCCCGGGCACCCAGAGACGATATTCTAGACACTACTCTACTCATCTTATTACATGCTTCACATCCTAACCATCCAGCACCTTATGGAAGAGGCCGGTTGCTCCTCCAACACTTCCTAAACCACCGTGGATCTCAATACCCTGCAAAACAAAAACGACTGTGTTAAATCTATTCAAGTTACTGTCCAGTGCCATCACTATATCCAAAACTCACCTGTTTGATCTGCTTCATTGCTGATCAATAAAGACATATATTAACGTTTGTCTTTGTTTGGGTATTACATTGTAATTAACAGCAACAAATGATTCAGAGTAACAAATTGGCAAATCATTATTATTAATAGTAGTAATAATAATGATAAATCATGTTGTTGTTTTTTTTGTTTTTTTCCGAGGAAGTCGTTTGCCCAAGCAAAACTCCACCTCAGTATTGTTTTCGTGTGTAGTGAGAGCTGGTCATGCGATTGCTTTGCTCAAGAAGTCTAAAGGATTCCCCCATTTTAGTGTCCACCAAAGCAAAAATCATATTTGAATTAGGCTTAGTATGAAGAATAGCAATAAATATTTTCCTAAAAAATCATAAAATGGATTATGATAAATATAAATAATATTGTTTTTAACTGAGTGATTTTTACTGTTTTGTAGTTTCCTGTGAATTTCCAATCAAAGGTCGCTCATCATTTGTTACCCTCAAGGTTCAATTCTACCACAATTTTTTCTGTATTGAAGAGAAAAGAGATTTAATTCGAGCACTTTTCTAATTGATGGAGCTCATTTAGGCTGGTTGTGAATGACAGGAAACGATTGTGAGTCGCACCACTTCTTGTTTACGAAGCTGAATTTCAAATCACTGTGCCTCCACATCTGTCATCTTTAGGGTTAAAGGACACAGATGGCAGACTCGCTGGCATTCAACCAAGCGCAGTGTGCCAATTGGATACCAGGCTGTGAAGAGGGAAACTTCTCATCTCCCTGTTAACTGTCTCAGGTCTCTGTGACACCAGATGTCCCTCGAATGTTCTTGAGCGACAACTTATGTTGTTGCAATCTTGGTTTTAATCACTCTCATTTATCCAAATGGGCCTCCAATAGATTTGAATAGAAAATTAGGCGTCTCGGCGAAGGCTTGAATCGGGATGAATCATTTAAGGGTTTGACATGGCGCACATAAACTTTGTCTCACATCGCCGGGCGGAAATGAAGCGAGCGTTTGATACTTAAACACTAATCACACAGCTAAGTCCATTTGTTTTGGTGACTGGCCAAGCATTAGGCCTCTTCTGGACTTCAGTCACGTCGATGCGCATCGTTTTGATCTCCAATATTAAGTCTATTTAAGCGATAATTGAAGTTGTGGCGCGGACGATAAACCGCATAGCCCTTCGTGTCCATCCGACTCGCGGCAGTAAATGATATACCTCGTGGTGTAAATATGCGGCTGGTATTGCGCTGAAATTTGAAAGCATATTAGTGTTATCCCTTCCCCTCAGGCAATTGGTCTTTTATGCCGTCAGATTCTGGCTTCTGATAATATTAAGTGGAATTTGCCTCGCGTATCTGCAAAAATGGCTTTAACCGCTAACACATATGAATATGTTAATGTTGCGTGGGGAAATCTGCCATTTTACAGAATGAATGACTGATCCGTCCCAAAGATCTTTTAGGTAAAATTAAAGCAGCCCTCATATTTAGCATCTATTTTGTCCTTTAGATGGAGGCATTTGAATATGACTAAATTACATTTTCTGTAATATCTCTTCTGGAAATTAGACCATCTGGCTCGGAGTCCTATTGGTTTCTGATGATGTTTGGAAATGCATTCATTTGAATGCATGGTTTAAGCTCAAACGTAATTGTGTGTGGCCTTTTTCTGTGATGTTTTATGCTGTACACTCTGGAAAAGAAAAGATCTGTATTGGTTCTTTGAAGAAAAGGTTCCATCAGGCACTTTATAAACACATGAAGCCTTAAAGTTGAATGCAACAGCTTGTGTCGAACCTTTCGGGGTTCTTTAAAACCCCAGAGTTAGGGTTAGCCTCTCGCTTTTAGTTTTAGTTGCGTTTGCATGTTCGTTTTAGTTAAGCTTTGCTAATTTTGTGTGCAAATTGTAGTGATTTTAGTACATCAAGTTAAACTAAATGAAAACGAGAAGCTGAAATGATCTTGCTTTAATTTATTTTTAATCAATTTACCCTTATTAAGCACAAAGATACATACAGTATAAACTTTTTTTTTGTTGTTGCTCCCAAAATGTAAACATTATTGTTTTTATGAAACGAAATTCTTCGCCTAATGCATTTCTGTGTTTCTGCAAGTGCCTTACAGATTGGAAAATACCTCGGCAAATGATCGAAATTTAATTAGCAATATAAATGCCAGAAAGAGCACATTATGTGCAATTGTCTTGCTATCTTTCCAGAAATTAGTCTTTTTAAATGAATTTGCTGTATTAATCATCTCGCAAATATTTTTGATCACTGAATTAATAGTTTTCCATCCTGTTTTTAGGTATTCATTGACATAGGTGATTGCCTCTTAATTACTACAATGGCCTCCTCCTATTCTGTCTTATTAATTCATGTTTCCTGGCACAGTCCCAAAAGGCAGTCTCGCCCTATATCTTCTAATTACTTCTGTAATTGAATTTGCTCACTGTTTCTGGCTGATTTTTTTCAAGGAACTGTTTGTTCGGCGGTTTATTGTGTCTTTGTGTGCCAGTCCTCGGCAGACAGAACATGTAGGGCCTCTTTTCTCTTTTCTCATTAATTTTCCAGCGCCTGCCTTCAGTTATTTATTTATTATTACCTGCCGCGGCGGCCCCTAACCGTGTGAACGCCGGCGCAAACAGGGTGGAGGAAATTAATTAATTAGGACTGGTGAAACAATTACCTTGGGCCCCTCTCAGTCAGTCATTTGCTGAAGCCCGGGCCGATTCGAGGAGCACTTTGAAGTGCCATTACAGATACGCCATGTGGGGCGAGACTGCGGCAGGGCAGACGTGTTTCCGCGCGAGATCTGGAGTGAGCCGTACACCGCACTGCCGGTACAGAGCAGGCAGGGATATCATTTAATCCATGTGAAAGGACATATCTGGAAGGCATCCGAGACGCATCGAAGCCCGGGCATAAAAGTGGCTCGAGCTAATGCAGAGATTAATGGCGTAATTGAATGCGGCGAGCGGCGGTGGCACGGGCGGGCTCTCGTCTCGGCCCTTATCGCAGCCCATCGCGGCCGCTCGACTGACCGCCGATGGACCCTCAGGGCTCATTGTCCTCGTGTCAGAGGCCATTATCCGGCGGAAAATTCTTCCCTCCGCTCTGACGGTGCATGTGTGTCTTTGAAAAACTTTCCCCCACTCGCCCATTGATTTATTTTTCCTTCTCGCCGCTCCTATCTCCCCTCCTTTTGTTTCCTTATCGTCGCTTCAGGTTATTATGTGCAAAGTATTGACAGCACTGGAAGGCCCGTGGTCGATGGCGAGCTAATGCATCCGTAATCCCGCCTTTGTTACGGCGGAATGTTTGGCGCGGGTCTCCGATGAGGAGAGAGGTGCAAAGCTGTTGATCCAGGTTTTATTTGTCACGAAGCCCATCCATCAATCAAACCCGAGACCATCTGACGGACTGAATGACACGCCGACTGGGCTGAGGAAATTTGATAACGCCGTATTGTCAGGCAGCTTCACGGACTTTTTTTCCCTCCCGATAAGAAATACATTTGACTGGAGCAGATAAGCGCACAAGGGGTAAAGCCTTAAAGAGAGAGGGTGACACGTATGCCATAAGAGGGGGGCTTTTCTTCCTTTAAGAGCCCTGGTGTAAATGATAGGTTTGGCAAACAGGACAAACACAGATTCAAAAGCCTGCAACATCCAAGTGCAATGGATATACCTAGATTATTTAAAAAGATGCTAGATAGTAACAATTCCCCATCTGTTTGTGCCATTATGGAGATGCAGAGAGAAGTGTAATGCCGTGTTTTGCACACGGCTTTAGGGCTTGCTTGCATTATCGCCATGCATTTAATGCACTGCTGGTCAATGTGGCAGCATGCTGAATAATAAAGCGGTAAGCCAAGACTCTCCCATTGTAGGCGCCTCGCTGTAACCTAAATGTTAGCTTTTTTAGCAAAAAAGAGGGATTAGTCAAAATCATTGTGAGTGTGTGTGTGTTATCAGCATTCACTCACAATTAAACTTGTATCCGAATACTCCTATAAAGCCTGTGGAACGCTTTATTTTTACTGATATGTTGATTTTACACTGTAAAAAAATGTGACATCATATGTTTTTGTACGTGTATCGCTTCCACTCATTTTAACGTCATTTAAGTAGAAAGTGCTTCAAATTTAAGCAAACAACTTTTTTCACGGTGTATGTTGACTAGACTAGACATTCAAAGGACTTCTGCGTCATTTTTGGGTAAATCCTTTATGTAAGAATGGGTTTACTATGATTTGCCCCAAAATAAACTGGCCCTGTGCATAAAACATCTTTATGTGTTCACTAGCATTGTAATCAAAATATGTGCAATTTTTAATCCATTTGTTTTTATTGTTAAATAGATAAAACTCAAGGTTTTCTGATACGTTCCTCACATCTTCCCAGCATTCGCTCTAGAGACGCTGACCCATAAAAACATTCTCAAGCAACGGCGAAGAAAGCAAAGAAATTACCAGAGGGCAAGAAAATGGACGTCATTGTGACCCGTACATTAACACACTGTATGATTAAGTAAGTTTTTGTGCTGTAATGACCAGAGGCTAAGGAGTCCGAAAAGAAAGGGGGAAAAAATCAATGCAAGACTGCAGCAGATTAGCTCGACAAATTACATGCGGTTGACTGGCCCATTGTACAGTATGTCTCCTATATTCTTTAAGAAGACATCTCAAAATGGAGCTGCCAAATGGCGTATGGACTCCTGAGATCATTTTTATTGATTGTGCACAAACATCAATGAAGGATTGGGGTGGTCGTGTGCTCCTCGTGTCAGGACGGGATCTAAATGCCGCTGCATCAATACTGGGTCAGACGCTGTCATTGTTCCTGCCCATGGACGAGCTCCTTCTTGAGATCTCCTCGTCTAGAGTTTTTGGTGAGACAAATCTGAGAAAACAGCACTGGGTGTTGTGATGACACGAAACAGTACTGTTTTACATCAAATCCTGGATATGGTTTGAATGTCTCTTTAACTTTAAGCCCTTTCATAGCAACAGAAATGAGATTAAATGGAGACCTTTTCTTCTGAGAAAAAGACCCTAGTCATCTCATTTGAGTTTCAAAAGAGAAACTGATCTTTTATTGCTCTCAGGAGTCGGGACTGAGTTCTCAGCTGTGTGCCATTCAAGCTGGCTTTGTGTTTCAGACTGATCTCGAGCAATAACTGAAGACACACACTCTTTCAAACACGTAGAACCTTCAACATTCATGGAACCTTTCAAAGGGTTCTTTAGAATCTTCACCCTACGAAACATTGCTTCTTCTAAGCTCTTCCTTGGCATCTCTGCCCAAAAAAAATGTTGGAACCTTTATTTTTAGAAAATAGCATGTGGATTTAGGGTTAAAGGTGAAATGTTTAGGCTCTAATTGAGATATTTGAATTTGGATGAGCACAGATTGAGACATCATTGAGATCTCCTCTGAAACATTTTAAGGTTTTTTTATAAGTCCAAACTATATTCTCTATATTCTTGTTCTCATTTGTGTCTATTTTGTTATGAAGGAATAAAATGTAGTCCATCATATGATAAAAGCAGATTATGTTCAGATTAAACGGGAATATTGCAAACAATTCCCTTTGACAACGGCTTTGATTGTGAAAAACGTTAATCTTGTTTCTACTCAAACTAGTTTAGTCAAGTCTTGAGTCTCTGTCTCTCTCTCTCCGCGAGAGCTGCATTAATGCCATCCATCAGCGCATGAGCAGAGCATGTAACGTGATAAGAGCTGGCAGCGTGATTCATTTGATTCTATTAGCATGTATCA
Organism: Rhodeus uyekii; assembly: GCA_037043235.1. Lineage (NCBI taxonomy): Eukaryota > Metazoa > Chordata > Actinopteri > Cypriniformes > Acheilognathidae > Rhodeus > Rhodeus uyekii. Next base: position 1,734,776 of record JAWRVZ010000128.1, on the reverse strand, counting down.
GTGTGGCAGAGTTACATGACAGCGTTAAACGGAGCAGATGTTAACAGTGGGAGGTGATGGAACAGCTCACACACACACACACACAGATGCTGCAAACTGTTGCGTGCACTTGTCAGCGAGTGTAAACGCGCGTGTGTGTGCTTTATGATGCCATTTAAAGGAGAGCGTCGTAACGAAGGCCGTTTCCCACGTCTCGCTGTGTGTGAATGGACGTTCCTACACCTCCATAACTCACGTTTTCTTTGCTTTTCACACACAGGCAAACGTTTGTGAATTATCTTCCTGTGAGCCGGTGGCATTTACGGGCTAGTTGTGAAATTCTGCAGCTACAGTATAAACAAGTGTGAGAGAAAGGCCGAGGACGGAGAGCGGCGAGACCTCCCTGCAGCTCTGCCATGAGTGTGCGCACATGAGCGAATATTACTCGCGGGACGCGCTCAGGTCGCACTCCATGCTGCAAGTTAATTGTGTTTTTTTCCCTGTATGAAACTTTTAAAAATCCAATTAGGAGCTTGAGCTCATCAAAGAGTTTTGGAAACTATATCTTGAGTGTGTCCAAAAACTGGTTAAGGTTTGAAGTCATTTTATTTTGTGATAATAATGATGGCCTTCCTGTGAGCTTAGAGTCACTAAACACACACCTCCCCAGACACACATTCATTGCTCGATTCCTTAGGAACAAAACTGCAAAAGAGAAAACTGTGAAGAAGAAAAAATACAGTTACTATTGAACATCTCAATTGTTTCTCTCTCAAGACATCAATAGTGTTACTGTAAATGGAGGACTAATGAAAATAAGACCTTAGCAATCTCACACGTCTCCTTTAGTTTAGGAATACATATACATAGAAATACAGATCTCTAACAGGGAGCTGTTTATGGCTCATGAGGTTTTAACTTTGTCTTGGATGTATTAAAAAGTGTAATATAATATTTATGTGAGAACTTCATCTCAGATCTTTTGCTCTGGGAAATGTTTGAGTTTATCGAAAAGTCTGGCGTTTTACATAAAGGTTTGCGATATTGCTGAGATCTTTTCTGAAAATCTAACATCTCATTTGTGCTTTTTCTCCTTTTCCATGTTCTATACAAATATATACTAAAATACTTTAAATAATCTTTCCATTTCACAAAATATTCTTTAGATTCTTAAAATGTTCTTCACACCAAGAGAACAAACGTTGTTTTAAGAGTTCTTCTATAGCATCAATACAGAAAAGCTAATATATATAGAAACGGTTCAGATGATGATGTTGTTTCATCTGTCCACACCACCAGAAATGTGTTTTCAATGTAATTCAGAACAGACTAATAGCATCTCAAAAAACCCTCCATTGTGTCTTTTTGTCTGAGATCTGGTGGGGGTGCGACACCACATTGATCTCCCTCGACTCACAAAAGACCAGTCTTTATTTTTGCTGGATTTCCCTTCGCTCGAGAAAAAGTCGACAAGATAGCTGTATTGATCCAGTGCTCTGGACAGCCATCAAACCCGGCCTCTGCTGGTCTCAGATGGCGGTCCAGAGCCAGCGGCCGCACAGATATCTCCACACAACCTGCCAGAGCTGGAACACTGTGTGTGCTTCCTCTTCTGGGAACAAGCGGCCCATTCAAACTCTTCATCGAGGCCAGACTTTGAGTGAATCACATGTCCCCAAGTCCATTGTGTGGTGTGGAAACTCTCCAATTAACAGCTTTGGTCTGAGGGAAAGTTTTCGTAAGGTTATTTACATTTACATTTATGCATTTGGAAGACGCTTTTATCCAATTGCATTCAAGGAATCCATTGAATCAGTTCTTGCTTCGAACCCATGATGGAAACACAGGAAGGTTATGGTAGGGTTTCAGTGGAACATGAACATGTAGGGTTTTCAGTGGAACAAGTCAAATGTTGAAGAAAGATGGAGAATTATTTGTACTCTTAATGATGAAGGTTTCAAACCAAAGCTCCATCAATAACGTCTTTGGTGTATTTATGAACCCAAAAGGCAATACTCTAAATCTGAAGAACCCGTTGTGTGCAACAAGATCTTTCTAATCTTCAAAGAATAATCAAGAACTGAGCTATCAATAGACCATTGGTTTGAATGCTGAAGATTGAAATCTTGAGCTTGATATGAAAATCTAGAGACATGTTCGATTAAAATATTTCTGGCCAACAACAGACTTTATGAAAGACGGAGAAGCCAAGGTGTCCTCAGAGTTTACGATTTAAGCCTGTAGCTTCTGATCCTCATGAAGGGAAATGCGAGGGACACCTGCCGCCGCCCATGTCCCTGGAGTTTAAGAGGTATCATCCTGCGGTGTGTCCAGTTCCTCGTCTGGATTTGAAACAACTCTTCACACTTAATTACGAAGGATGAGGGAAATGCCTCATTTCTCTTTGTTATAGGCTAAGCTTCCAGTAATCCCAAACAAAAGGTCTGGCTTTGGAAGCTGTAGGATTTGCTGGTGGGATTATAGTCTCATGGATAATGATGTGCAGTCAGCGAAAGCAAAGCTTTATTTGAATTCAAATTGGCCGGTAAACAAAACCCATCGGTATGTCTGCTGTTGGAGTATCTGTCTAGTAAGCACTGTGTCAATGCATCAGCAACCCCGTGCAATTCATCCGGATCTATTATTGCCATTACAGTGAGCAAGTGTTCTGGTATCTATCCGTTCATTATGAGCTGTTTTCGTACCATTTCTCCCTGCATTCATGGCTTTTTGATAGCAACTCTCGCTATGGTCTTTGATTAACAGTCACATGCTTTCATTGAGACTCTTTCAGGAGCGTTCACCAATATGTTTGGTTTTGTTCTGAAACGTATTCCTCACTTCTGCTACGTCAGTAATTGCCTGTGCTTTGGGCTAGCAACGTCACTACTACTATTGCTCCTGTTTAGGGTTAGGGATTTTGAATGGTACCTTGATGTATGTGGCTTGTTGGGGAAAGGCGACGTTTAGAAAAGTCTTGTTCAAGGAGGGACGTTGACACTGAGAACGCAGTTCAATAGCAATGCTAGTTCCCACTGGATTAGTTGTTCACACCATGATGCCGGCCTTTTGGTTTGGACCACTATATAGAGCAACTAGCAACCACTCATAAGACCCTGCAAATCCCCTAGCATCCATTAAGAACACACAAGCAATGAAACAGCAATGGCTACTCAAGCAGCGAGTCCCATTGGTTTCTATTGGGTTTAGTTGTTCACACCTTCTTTCTTTTTTTTATGTTGACCAGAATATGACCAACTAGCAACCATCCAAAACATCCTGAAAACACCCTAGCAACCGCATAGCAATGCCTCTTTCAGCAATCCAGAATACTGTAGCATCATTGCGACGAGTCCCATTGGTTTCCATTGGGTTTAGTTGCTCACACCTTGATGCCAGTGCTGCGTTTGTTGTGTTAAGACAATGAGTGGCCGCTCAGACATCAGACCGGTTGGTGAATCCCGTGTATTATAAGGCACCCGAGTGTGTCAGCTTAGTGTCAGGGCACTCTATATTTCCAAGTCAGACACCTTTTAATTGAATTCAACTGGAGCGAGACAAGATGGGTAAATATAAGCCATATGTTCTCTGCACCTTATTTGCTGTAGGTGGTGATTTCAAGTAATGACTTTTGTGTTTTTCTGGAGGTTGGGCAAACTGTTTTCACTCTTTCATTTCATGTTCCTGATGAAGAGCCAAAGTTGTTTAATGAAACGTTTCTAAAGCAGGAAGACCTTGAGGTCCTATAACAACCCAGAACACCAAGAAAAATGAATATGCACTCAGACCTGTTTTTCATTGCTCTGCAAATCTGACCTTTGAGATCTTCCTTAATAAATGTTATCACTTAATTCACCACTTAGAGCACATATGCATATAATCAAATGAAGTGGAACGTGTAGCTCAAAGGACTTCTCTCTGAAGCGTATCCACAGCCCATGATGTTCTTCTGCAGATAGCGGCGCCTGCATTTCCTCCGACCGTACGTGAACCTCAAGGCTTGGTCTTGGCTCGTGTCTTTAACTTAAGCAAGTGCTTTTGATCCTGTGTTCTCTCGCTGGTAAACTCTTCTCAGGATGTTTAGGCTAGAGAAGTGATCATCTCAGTGAACGGCAGATATTTTCTGTCATGTGAATGTAAAAACATCCTACACTAAACATTACAGGCATGATGAGTGGAAGAGTGTTGTCACCATGAAAGCATGGAAACATCCGTGGATTGGGACTAACAGACCTGTCTCGGCGTTTATTCAGATGGTGATGGATTGCCTCGAGGGAATTGTGATCAATTTAAAAATGAAACACTAATTTGGGAGGATCTCATATAAACTGTCTGGCACATGTCCAGATTACACTTCACATTGAGTTATTGAAATGCATGCGTTTTGCAGGCTCTGTTTTATCCAAAGCAACTTCAAATTCTATATTTTTATATATTTTTGTAACAAATCCATTTAAGATTTTTTTTTATTGTAACTTGCATGCTTTAAAAAAAAATTCTTTGTGTTTCCAGTTTCTCACTCTGATATTTTTCGATGTTTTTGCTAAACAAATGCAAAGAAATGAACAGGAAAAAAGGTGTGGAAATCATTTCCAGTCAGAAATTGCTGGGCAATTTCACACACAATGAAATTTAAAATTTTCTTGATAAAAAATACAATTTCGTATATATACATTTCTTATAATTTTTTTTATTTAAATGCAACCATTTTGATAACAAATACACATGCACAGACCACACACAAATCCTTTGTGTGTCTAGCATGTGAGTAATGCAATCCACTCCAGTTTTCTTTCA
>JAWRVZ010000128.1:1707500-1725000 GCA_037043235.1 Rhodeus uyekii | reverse complement strand
AACACACTCTCACACACGCACTCGTTTGATTGGTGGAGAGGGTCTGCCTGTGGCTCTGTAGCCCCGCCCCTTTATGTAAATCCCAGAGACACACAGTCGCGGCTGAGGGAGCAGGCGTGCTCTGATTGGCCAGCGACAAACCCATTTATATTCGCTGACAGTCGCTCTATGAATGGTTGTCTATTAACTTGTTCAAAAAGTATCAGGAGTTGACAAGGGCTCTGGCGAGGAGGAAACCGAGTTTGTGTCGATTCCTCAAGACCGAGAAAAGAAGTTTGTGCAGCCAGCAGGACCTAAAGCGCTCAGCAGAGTCACCCGACCGCTCAGGTCCCTTCAGCAGCCCCGCTTTGGACTTTTGCGCGCTGTGTGCTTTTTTCCTTTTATTTTCCTTTTTTGTTTTTGGCTTGTTTTTCACCGCTGCTGGGGAAGACCTTCACACAGCCGTTTTAAATGTACAACATGATGGAAACCGAGCTGAAGCCCCCGGCGCCTCAGCCCAACACGGGGGGCCCGGGCAACACCAACTCTTCAGGAAACAACCAGAAAAACAGCCCGGACCGGGTCAAGAGACCCATGAACGCCTTCATGGTGTGGTCCCGCGGCCAGCGGAGGAAAATGGCGCAGGAGAACCCCAAAATGCACAATTCGGAAATAAGCAAGCGACTCGGGGCCGAGTGGAAACTTCTGTCCGAGAGCGAGAAGCGGCCGTTCATCGACGAAGCCAAGCGCCTTCGGGCTCTCCACATGAAGGAACACCCGGATTACAAATACCGACCCCGGAGGAAAACCAAAACCCTCATGAAGAAGGACAAGTACACCCTGCCGGGCGGGCTCCTGGCGCCGGGCGGCAACGCCATGGGCGCCGGTGTGGGTGTGGGGGCCGGCTTGGGCGCGGGGGTCAACCAGAGGATGGACAGCTACGCGCACATGAACGGCTGGAGCAACGGCGGCTACGGGATGATGCAGGAGCAGCTGGGGTACCCGCAGCACCCTGGGCTGAACGCGCACAGCACGCCGCAGATGCAGCCCATGCACCGCTACGACATGAGCGCGCTCCAGTACAACTCCATGAGCAACTCGCAGACCTACATGAACGGATCGCCCACCTACAGCATGTCCTACTCGCAGCAGGGCACGCCGGGCATGACGCTGGGCTCGATGGGCTCGGTGGTGAAGTCCGAGTCGAGCTCGAGCCCGCCGGTGGTCACGTCGTCGTCGCACTCCCGGGCCGGACAGTGTCAAACGGGGGACCTGCGGGACATGATCAGCATGTACCTGCCCGGGGCGGAGGTGCAGGAGCAGGGCGCGCAGAGCAGACTGCACATGTCCCAGCACTACCAGAGCGCGCCCGTGCCCGGCACGACGATCAACGGCACGATCCCGCTGTCGCACATGTGAGCGCGCGCGCTCGCTGGACTATTTTTGTACAGACAGAACGCTTTTGGGAAGAGGGGGGGGGGGGGGGGTGTATAGCGCCCGAGGAAAGAACACAACAAAACTTTGGCTTTCTATTTAAAAAAGGAACGGTAGGAACTCAAACACACAGTTTGTCGTTCTGTTGGTCTTTATTTTCCTTTGCCTTTCTTTTCTTTTCGTTTTGTTTCGTTCCTGAAGGTGTATGCGATTTGAGGGGAGGGGGGAGAGGGAGGGGGGGAGGGAGAGTGAAGCAAATGTTTATTATTGCAATCGACCTTTTTGTACAGTATTTATCAAAGAAACATAATAACAGCCAGATGTAATGTTTGTAAACAGCATTGCGTTTTTTATTAAAAATACGGCACGAATCTTCACTTTCTGCTCCAAACATGAAAAACATTAGAAATAAACCATTCTGGTTCTGATGATGAAGTCGCAGTTAGACCTTTTCTTCTTTGATTTGACTCTTTTCGCTCGCCACTCTTCATCTGTATGAACTTTGTGTTCTTTATTTTCTCATGGTTTGTAAAATTTCTGTACATTTTCTGTGATATTTTAAGTTTTTATTTTCATTTCCCTAGTTGTAAATGTGGCCTGTACGCGGTCGCCAACGCTCCATGTATATATTTTAACTAATAACATCATTATAACAATTACAATCTGAGTTTTTCTCTCTCTTTTTTTTCAATATGCAGTTTGAAATGAATAAATTTTTGAAATTTGGATATTTGAGATTGTTTGTGGTTTTGATTGCCTGTAGTCTCCTCAGATGGCACGCATCTCTCTCGGTGTAAGTATCTGGACATGCATGTGCACATGATGTTTGCCTTGTGAATCCGTGAGTTTAACTCCGTCTCTGTGTTTTAGTGGCACGAGGACCTTTAACTTTCTGCTCTGTAAATCTCGGCTCTGCTCGGCCCGAACCGAACGAAGACGCACGGCAAGGTAGTCTCTCACTTTACAACTCTATTCCCTATTTCCATCAGACTGCAAGAACTTATATTGCGCGCGCAGAGTTTTATTAATGACACTGAATTTGAACATTTCATTTTTTTATGTTTCGAAAAAAATATTTAGAATTGCAGGTTTTTTTTCGATTCCCTGTTTATTATAAAACAATACAAACAATTAAGCTTTGTTAAATAAAGCTTCACACTCGCATTCATGCGTTTATCCGACGCGACTCATGCGCAAAAACGCTAATATTTCTCAATGTTCTTCAAGAAGATTTTTGTTTTTTATTTTGGTTCGTCATCCTTTTATTTTTACGAGTGCGTATGCTGTTTGAAATGCATGTTTTATTTCGCTAAACATGAGATGCGCATTGATGGTTTAACAGAATGCGTAAATGTGTTTGCGCGCTCGGGATGAGATTATGGAGATGAGAGGAGTGTGTGTGGATGTGAGGTGTGTTCCTCTGCTAGATTAGAGCCGCGTCTCGAGGCAAGGCATCTATTACAGCGGGTCTCGGGGGAGAAGGGCTCACATTAAGCGCTAAATGAATATTTGACGAGGGCTCATTCCGACAAACGCGTCCCCGCCGGACTCTCAGAGGGTCAGAGAGCATTATTCACGCGAGCGGAGGAATGGCTTGTGATGGCTGAATCGGGTGGATAAAGTCTGGAGATCTTCTTCCCAAACAAACTGCTGTTGTTGAAACGGTCAAGGCTCTCAGGCTTGCTATGTAAGCTAAAAAAAAAAAAGAGAGAAGAGAAAAGAAGAAGCTTTTTATCGCCGGATGTGATGCACTATTTAATAACCGGGATCTGGCGCTAAATTTCCAGCCTTTTTTTTTCTCCAAGAGTGACAGCTGAAAAATACAGATTAAAAGAGCCTTTGTGACGGGCTTTCGTGCCAGACGAGGACGCTTGTGGAAAAACACAATTCTGTGAGGATGAGTTTAGGAACGGTTTTTTGGGATTATATTCCTGACAGGAATAAATAATGGCGTTGGGTTTTGTGGTTGTTTCGGGAATGCGAAGCGAGTTGCTTTTGCAGTCGTGTGTGTGTGTGTGTGTGTGTGAGAGAGAGAGTGTGTGTGTGCTTTCATTGCCTAGTTATGCTGCGGAAAATCCTCGGGAAGTCGTGAAGGTGTTTTGCTGGGATGGCTGGTTTGGGATGATGGGATGATGGGAAGCTGCTGTTGTGGAGCAACAGGTGGGAAGCGCGCGCTCTGACTCGTGTTTCTTCAGTCTGTGTTGATTTTTCCCCCAAAACCAACTCATGCCTTCAAATACACTTTATTTCCTGACAATGGCAATTTCATGATAATAAGAGCGAATATTAGTTAAATAGGATATTGCATATTTGTGGCCGATTCACCAATGAAAACCGTCACAGAGCAATCCTCAAATCCCATAATATTCCACCACATAAAAAAATTAATTGTGCTTTTGAAATTAATAACACACTCTAAAAAATGCTGGCTTGTTTCAAGCCGTGTTGTGGTAAAATACAGACAAACCTAAATTAACATATAAATTATGAAATGATTGATTCGTTCATTCATGGCTTAAAGCAACCCAACATTTTTTAGAGTGTAGCTATTTGTTATATATTATAATAATGTGCTAATAGTACACGTTTATTAATCATTTATGTTGTCTGCTCATCGCTTTATCCGCATAAATCATGTTGTGTTGTTTTGTTGCGCCTGTGATTGTTGCGATGCAAAGCAAATCATTATTAACGGGTCGTTTTATTTTATTCTCATTATTTTAATGCTATAGATATTATAATGCAAGTGCATAGTAAGCATCTCTAATGTGTGTGTGTGTGTGTAGTTTGGTGTCTGTTGGCGCCGAGAGTAACTGAGGCGCAAAGTATTTTGGAGAAAGTATAAGTTGTTTGTTGTGTGTGTGTGTGTGTTTTGGGAGGGGGTTTGAGCTGAATTGAGTGTCAGAGATGTCTCTCATTGGGTGAGTGATCCAGTGCAGGTGCAGGGGACAGGGGGACCGGGGGACAGGGGGATGGGGGTCTCAATGAGACCACACACTGCCAGCCAGCGCCGAACCGAGCCTCGCAAACCAGCGCGCGCTTCAGGATCCAGCGAGTGCCTTCAGACGCGCGGCGCGAGAACAGAAGCTCGTGCACGAATCCTCCGTTAAACACAAGCAGTTATATTTCACGCACAGATGTGTCTGTGGTCACGGGAAACTGGACGAATCGCATGCATTGAAACGAACGCGTTGTTTATTAATTCTGCTGCTGAAAATATGCGCGCATATGCCACTCTCTCTCTCTTTCCCGGCTGTCAGAGGCATTGTTGTGAAAGTTAATTTTTTTAGTAAGACCCTTCCTGCTCGCAGACATGATGAGACTTTTTCTCGAGAAGCGCGTCTGGGGAAGCGCGCGGAGCTTTTATCGTTTGCATGCAATCATATGTTCACACACTGAATTGTGAGATTTGTCTGATGCGTTTGCTTTGCGAAACCAAACCAAAAAAATAAATAAAAAATAAAGTGTTTTTTGTAATAAATTTGAGTCGGCGCAGGTGAATAATGCAGTGGATAATTGTGGATTGCTCTTTATAATAACTATGGGATGTGGATATCTGTGCAGGTGTTTTAGCGCGCATTTGGACAGTTGCTGTGATTTTTCACGCGGTTTCGACAGCGCTGTAATTGTACAGTTTATGCGCGTCGCTTTAAAGGCAGATCACATGTGTTAGCGCGCGACATCAGTGTGTGTTTCTGCTGTGCTGAGCAACAGGTTTGAGCACAGGCAACCCCTGCTTTCACACGGAGAGTGCTTGTTAAAAATTAAATATCGATGATCAGATTGGCACTGCCTATAAATCTGGCGATTTTCGATCATTCGATCATTTCCATCGCTTTCTTTCTTTCTTCATTCGAAGATGTGCAACACGTTTAATTTACACAAGCGAATTGCTTTCGCCTGAAAGTTTTTGGAGACATTTTTAAAGCTCAGAAAAACGTCCCAAATAATTCCTCAGCGAAAGTGAAAGCCGTTTCGATGTGAACTAAACGTGGATCGAGCTGCGAATTAAACATGCCTTTGCGTTCCTCATAAAGACGGCTAGACGTCGGGAACGCGCTCGTTCCTCGAACACGTCATCAGGTGGATGTGCGGGTGACGCGCTTTTTGCACGGATGCGCATGTGAAATCCGTTTCCCAGCATTCGTTTCAGGAACAGCAGAGCATTGTTCTCCTCATTCCGCCGATTTCAAGCTTCACTTGTACATAGCATATATGTTGATTAATGGCACTAAAAGCAACTGGGTCATCCTGCTGATAAAAAGATCATATTCATCTCTTTAAATACGTTATTTGTTGGCTTGATAAGGACGAGAAGTTCTTCCAGGCTGAACAAACCGAGAGTGTAAGACGGATTGATGAATGCGCGAAGGCCCGGGGTTTTGGGTTTGATTTTCTGTGAATGTTCGATCCCTGCAGGACTCTTCCCGATTCCCTGCGATCCCATGAATTACTCAGGCCTTCATCAACACACGACATCTGAGCATCTCTCTGTTTCACACAGTATTTCTGAACTGATTCGTTTAGCTATTTGACTTTTACTTAAAGTGCATTCCTAATTTTCCGTTCAATTAGTAGATTAATACGGCACATTATAATAATTCGTAGTGCTCATATAACGCAGTTCAGAGCTGATAAAGCGAAGCCGCGTGTTTTAGCTCTCATTTATTCTCAAGTGTGTAAAATCTTTGAATGTCCGGAGACCCTGCTGGAATGTAGAGGGTTTTTCTTTCGATTCCATCTTTCGCTCGGCCTCAACGCGAGTGACGGAATGCGGCGCGTTAAACGGGACGCGCGTTTGGAGCAAACAAAGCGCAGTTGGGAATGATGCCTATTTATTATTTTTAGCACAGCGGATTTCATGCACGTCAACCGTGATGATGCATGCAAAACATGTCAAGTGGTGTAACCATTAAATAACAATAACTAAAATAACCCAACTGCACTTTTATAGTGGCAGTGTGCTGTGAGTCCTGAGAGATATAAATGACCGACAGAGCTGTGGTCAGTGCCTTACAGCATCATACTTAATAACTTCACCTTAAAATAAAGTGTTACCAATTTTCCTTACACCTTTAACACAAGTATGCAACATCCATCGCATGTGTTTTGAATATCAAGCTATGAAATGAAAGCAGCATTTCTTCCAATCTATATGTTATTCTTTTATGAAGACTTTCTCTCTGGTTGATTTAAGCACCACACACACACACATAAGTGTAGACCCTGAAGCAGGAGACATTGCGTGTGAACCGCATCAGATCCGGAGCATCATGTTAGCTAAGCTAACGCAGCTAACGCTAAAGTTTCTGAGAGAGTCTATACCCGTGAATGCAGCTCTCAAACGGTTTTCATCACTGCACAATCCTAATTGACCAAACCTGCCCAATCAGGTGGTGTGACAGAGCGCGTGATGCGGGTGAAAAGAGGGTGTTGTTGCTTCCCTGCAGTGATACAGGAGCCGCTGAAGTGTGTGTTGCCCGGTCAGGGCATTTGATTGTAAATAAGAGAGTTCACACGCCGATCGAGTGACTGGAGGGAACAGGCAAAGCATTTGAATCAGGTGCCTATCTCCCTATCGAGGAGATCAGAGCTCAGCCAAATGACATCTCCCTCTGAAAAGCCAATCTAGTCGCAGGATGAGATTTCACTGTCTTTGCGCTCAACCCGCCCAATTAACATAAGAAACACAGCGAGTCCCATTAAAACACGCAACAGTTGGTGGGCAGTTATGGCATTATCTGCCAACAACCCAAGTGCTGGGTTCCCTCTGGGCAATTGTGTGCTAACAAAGGCTGAATGACCACTTTATCTTCTATTGATTTATTAGAAGAACTTGCATGTTACTCACAGTTAATGAATTACTTTATCAATAACAACAACAACAACGTGTAATTACAAAGCTTCCGAGACATAATGACATATTAAGTAGATTGCATAATTCCATGCTCGCGTCTAATTACACCAGCATGAACACTGTAAGTCAACACTTATTGCCTTTGTGTTGCAAAACTTCTGTCTAAAGAAATATAATGAAATAACCCTGCTTGAATTTTTTCAATAAACACACACACACTCATGAGGTAAATCTAGAGAGCAGAGCTTTTTGCATTGATTATGTGCCAGAGTCGTTTATGTCCTGTAGAATATGACATGAAACACCTGACAGCATACCATGAAGTTCATAACTCAAGTGCTGGTTGTGCGATGACAGCTCGAGCTGTTCGTCTGATAGCGTCTCCATGTATGTTTGAGAGGACGGGTCAGCTCTGAGACGCGTGCTCAATATCTGTGTGTTTGTAGAGAACATCCGCCTCTTAACGTGGAATCAGTGCGACTGTGGATTAGATGAATTCCCGGTCCTCCACACGGGATTTGTCGCGGGTTAATGAACGCCACGCATGGGCTAGCATTCAACTTTCCCGTACAGGAGACACTTCTGAATCCCAGTCATTCCTGGTTGAATCCTTGTAAGTTCCTGACAAACTAAAAACTCTTAATATAGGCTTTGAGTGGGAAAGGAAAAGTAAAGTTGGATGCGATATGATTCGTTTTCAAATTAGCGAGGTCTGAATATTGCATTCATACCTGGTTTCTGGTTAATATGATGTTTTACATTCCCTTTGATGCTTTTCGTCTCTTCTTTCAACGTTTGCATCATCGCTGGGCAGATTATGGTGAAGTTTGCGCCCCTCTTCAGCTGCGCAGGATAAGCTTGGAGTGGCCTGTCGCCGGGGAAACTGCCAGAACAATTCGGTTGAAGTTTGAAGAGGTCAGCTTGCGGGGTCAACAACCCCAGCCTCTGCCTGTGCCAACTTCTGTCGAGCCTGGGACTTTTCGGGGGAGCGCTCGCTCAACCTAACCCTGGGTGGTAGGCAATTCTAAGACTGATATAAATTTTTTGAGTCAGTTTGCGGACTAGGCTCTCCAGGTGGCCTGTGAAATCGATTTTAACCCCGTGACCCCGTCTTGGAGAAGCACGGTTGACAACCTGGGTGAGAATGTAGCCGGGCCTGACAGATTTGCAGCTCTGAGAGTAAAGAGAGAGAGAGAAAGAGAGAGGGGGGCGGGCGGGGGGGCGGGCGGGCGGGCGGGCGGGCGGGCGGAGGAAGAGCCGAGCATCTCTTCAGCGTTTTAGAAGTGGCCATTAAAACCTTATTAAAAGTTGGACTGGTTGGGAGAAGAGCTGCGAACATGCCTCAGGAACAATGCCGAAACACACAAGCTCTGGAAATGCGAAAGATTTGATGTGTTACTCTGAAAAAAGCAGTTTTTACAATTGCAAGTTTCCAATTGTGATGGCTAAGGCAATACAGTTTAAACGAAACAATTCATTGAGACTCATTTGCGCTTCAAGTGAAGCACTTACAATTGAAAGGAAGGGGTCAGTCTGTCATCCTAAACACAACTTTCTGTTTCAATAGCACAGGCACCACATCAAACCAACGTGATTCTAGTGTGAAGAGAATCGCTTTTAAACCTTATATCCAGTTTTACAATGCCTAAAAACAACCATTAAAATGATGAGTCATAATTTACATTCTTCTAATTTATATATATATATGTATATTACAAAATTATAATTATACACACTTCTGTCAATCCTAGACGTCCAATTGTAAGTGTTTCCCAGTGCCTTCAAAATTGGGTTGGTGCCTTTTTTTCTTCTTTTTTTTCTTTTTTAAGAAAGCAAAGGATGAGTATAAATGATCAACATTATGTTTGTTAATCTTAGAAATCAATCAAATCCAAAATATTCCTTTAAGTTTGTGTAATGATGAAAATGAGATGCAGATTTCAAATTAAATCATTCAGCGGGATTCATACAGATTTTTAAAACGCAAGTGAAGTGACAAATTTGTACAAATTCCTACGAATTAGAAACCAACGTGGCACAATCTAAAACAGTTACGAACGGCCTTGAGCATTTCATTAAAAAAACCTCGATGTTTAACGCCACATAATGTTCGACTTAAAACACTTTCGCTGTTTTTTCTGAAAGGAAGGTCTAGAGTTTTACCAATCCAGTAGTGAAACATGACACATTGTGTCATATGATGTTATATTTATATATGCTCTGCTATCTTTCTGCAACAGATAACATGACCACACAACTAAATACATGTTATGTTATATTGTTATATATTGTTATGTATGTTATGTATGTTATAACCAATGATTTTTACAGCGGGAATGAAACAATCAAATTCTTGCTTTGTACCACCAGAAGAATCTCTGTTGCGTTATGTATCTCTACAATGGAAAGCGCTATATGAATAAAGCTGACTTGCCCGTGTATACGCACTGTAGATATGTTCTAACGCAACATGTAACACGCGTAACTCCTCGTAAGGCTTCACGTCTACTCACTTTCAGCGAGGCCAGACTCCCTGTGGCCCTCAGAATCTGAGTCAACCTGTTGGTGATCTGCGATGATTTGGGCCGGTCACAGGGGAGACGGAGCGATCAAAGGCCCGCCTCGCACGCAGATCTTCTCCTCCATCTGTCACGTTTAACAGACTGAGGCTGTCTGCCGGGCACTCAGCGAGAGAGTCAGTGTGCGAGCTCATGCCAGATTGGTGCTGATTGTGTTTGATTGCGTTTGAGTGCAGCTCAACGATGGCTCTGAGAGCTGGTTTCATCCCACTCTTGTCACATCACGCAGGACAAAAACGGGAAACACTGCTCAGAAGCGGTTGAAAGTCTTGGGAAGGCCTTTCTGCTATTTGGAGGAGATAATACTGGGAGAAAGCCGAGAGCGTGTGATTGCCGGTGTGGTTATGGCAGAAGTGAACCGTGATAGACTCATGGCTCGGGTGCAGAGCGTCTCGCGCACTGTCTTTACTCCTGTTAGCAGTTCACGCTGTTATTACACCGTCAGGCCTGACGTGACTGACAGAGTGTGTGTGTGTGCGTGGGCTTGTTTACCTGAGAATAATGTCACCTTTGCCACCGTTTTTAGATTCATTAGCCGTGCCTATAGAGTAAAACATGGCCTTCGACGACACATTTCCCGGGCGAACGTGTTTCTGTGTAAACTTTCCTCCAAGGTTGTGAGCGAATGGAAACGCGGCCTTCCATTTTCACAGCTCAATGCTTATTGATGTTATGAACATTAATGCCGTCTTTACGGCCGTAACGACTGATCTGAGTTCTGATGAATGGCGGAGGAAGAATGTTTTGAGACTCGAAAAAGTTGGAGCAAATATGAAAGCAGTCGTGTAAGACAATGCAGGAGCAGAGTTAGCTTGATCCATCGGGAAGGGATTGGACTGCGAGATGTTTTGTCCAGGTAAAAGGTGACATTTTGAAGATGAATGCGTACCAATTGTTCACAATAAGGCCAGGATCATGTATTTAAAAGGTAAGTAGAGCCAGATTCAACGCTAATTCAACGCATTACTAATGTTTCTTTAAGAATTAAGCTGAGCAAAACAGTTCTGCTCTATATTAACTTTATATGTAGAGAAAGGATGGATGGATGGATGGATGGATGGATGGATGGATGGATGGATGGATGGATAGATAGATAGATAGATAGATAGATAGATAGATAGATAGATAGATAGATAGATAGATAGATAGATAGATAGATAGATAGATAGATAGATAGATATTTCAGCATGCTGTTTGCACAGACTGTGATTATGGTAGTCATAAGGATGTTTGGGGCCGCTTGTGTGTGTGTGTGTGATGATTAATGAGGTATTTTTGGCAAGTTGGCATTACTCATCAGTGCCATGGCAGTTTTGTTTGAAAGTGCTGGTGCTGGAGAAAGAGGGATTTCAGCCCATCAGCAGTGTGTGATGTCAGCACACAGGAACACAAAAGACCAGTCCAGATCCGTGTGTTTCAGCAGGACAGGGGCCCGAGCTGGGCTGAACACAGGCCCTCTTTTCACAGGGACAAACATACCAGAGCACACACACACAAACACACACTCATGTTCACAAACAGACACACACACGCGCTCTCTCTCTCTCTCTCTCTCTCTCTCTCTCTCACACACACACACACTCATGCTCATACACACAAACACACACACTCTCTCACACACACGCTCACAGTAATTCTTGTGCATCTATCTTTGTGACGACATTAACACAACACAGCTCTTTACTCTAACCCCATCTCCACTAACGGCCCGACTCGAACCCGAACCCTGAACCGCATTATTACCTGATCCCTAAATCTTCAAACACACTCTCAGAAAGTGAGGACCGACCGGCCAAAATCTCCTCATTATACTCTTTTTAAACACACACACACACACACACACACACACACACACACACACACACACACACACACACACACACACACACACACACACACACACACACACACACACACACACACACACACACACGCACACACAACTTGAGATTTTTAAAGATTGGTAGCTCATAATAATAATGTGCTACAAGAGAATGAAGACCGATATAAAATAATAATACATTTAGAAACAGTTATATGTTTTTATGCAAATGTGTAAATGTTACTTTAAGAGCAATTATTGGACCTGTTATAACTTTATTAATCCTCCTGTATCAGATCTGCTGCACACGCTCTACTTTCTCTTGTCTGACTGATAGCTTGTGGGTTTTTTTCAAATGAAAGGACTTTTAGCATCATTAAAAAACATATACAACATATACTATATATACACATTAAGTAATTTTAAGAAAACATATTTTGTTAGTAATATGTCAAGATCATCTACTGAATCATCTTCGGTCTACTTGATTGTCCATGCGTCATTTTTTTGAAAGGTATGAAATATGATCATCAGGTTTTAGAGGAATGTGCATTTGTTCATCTCTCAATCATTATTGTATTCCACTGCTTTATAAGCTGAATCTTTGATCATAATTAAGCATTTTAATATCTTACTAAGACATAATTGGTTGACGACTGATATTTACATGCATTTCATCTAAGAAGTGTGTTATAAAGATCTTACTGGTTTACATGATAATTTCATCTGCACAAAACTGAGATTTTCTCAGTCTAATAAACTATATTCTGTGTGTCAGATTTAAAGGAACTTTTGTTAATCTTAGAATTCAATTGAATCCAAAATTTTCCTTTAAATATGTGTAATGACAGAAAATGAGATGCAGATTTCGAATGAAATCATTCAGTGTGATTCGTACAGATTCACTGTACTAATGCAGTTTGGTTGATTCAGAAATATGAAGTAATATATGTCTTTAGGTATCGCAGTGAGATCTGCTGTCCCGTGATCTGAGCAAAATCACAGAAAACAATCATTCTGGGTACCGCTTATTTTGCTCGTCCCCATAATCGATGTCAAAAAGAGAGCAGAAGCAGATGTTACGTCATCGTAGATGGGTATGCGTGCCTTTTATTAATTTCTCATCCGCAGGTTGAAACGTTAACAGAATCTGCGCATTCAGACGTGACACACACCTTTGTTTGTCTAATACTGCGCTCTGACACACCAAAGCCTCGCGTGTTTTTACTTGCAAATCAGGATTACACACCGAATGAAGATTTCTGATGGGGAGAAAGCGGATTGACAGTTAATGTGAAGACCTTCTTCAGAGACACTCAGGGTTTGCAGTACAGGAATATTTCAGTTTTCAGTTTTCTAATTATATTCTATAATTGCTCAGCCAAACCCGAGTGCTGTTATAATTCCTGAACACGCTTTACACAGCTGTTCCCCCACGACTTCACACTGACCATCCACAGAATAAACGCACATAGCTTGTACATCACTTTCAATCCTCAATATAAGTCATTTTTAAATCAGTTTAATGTCATTTAATTGAAATGAATTGAACACAATCAACAGCGGCAGGTTCTTTTGTTCCTGCTTTGAAATGCTGGTTTGAGTAATAAAGCACGCATCTCTCTGCTGTTTTTCAAGCATGGTCAGCCATCGCCAGCTCTTCTGATCATTCGCACAAATATGTCATGCCCCCCCCAGAATATTTTTATCATATGAACACGCAATACATCAAAAGCAACACTTTCAAAAGAAAGATGCATTCTTTCTTTATAAAGACTTGAATAAGTGTAAGCTACGTTTTGAACAAGTATCTGAGAAGTCCAGCATGATCAATCCGTGCTTCTACAGCTTGTTTTTGCTTCTTGTTTGTGTGTTTTCTGGATTCTGCACTCTTTCAGGAGATTTGTAAAGCTCTGTCAATGGCGGTTCGATTTCCACTCGTTTTGCACTGAACTGCCAGACCAAGAGACCAACCCAGACCTGACTGACTCATGCCGCTGCCATGTTTCATTCCTCTTCTTTTCTCTGAGCAGTTAGACACAGGAGAGGAGACGTGCCGGGGCTGCGTGTCAGTTGTGAAGGGCTTTGCACTACGCAGACCTGTTTATTGGCATCCCTCCGTAGGGTTCTCCTCATGCTACTGTACCCCAATGAAAGCAGAAAACACAGTCAGGGATGGCATGAACTGACTCTGAAGGGCAACTATTGTGGATGCTGCCAGTGCCCAACAAGCCCTCTTTATAACGGCAGGAATTATGATGGCCGTGGATATGTGAGATCGCTGGTGGCGAGCGAGATAAGACGAGTGATTGTCACTTACTGTAACAGCGACTGCCATTCATTAAAGGCCCGTGTCTAATAAACTACTGGAGGGAAGGAGGCCAGCTGTACTGTGAAGCCTCGCACAAGGACTGTCTTTCTCTGCGGCTCCAAACTGTGTCAAAAGGCGAAACTGTCTGTGAGGCGCTCTGTGATTCCACCGAGATTCCAATGGAGGTTTGTGTTGGGGAGCAAACAAGGGCTTCCTTTGGGAAAATAGGGTGTTCGACGGGGACAGCAAAAACTGATATAGCTTCTTCTTTAGACTGCTTCCAGTTATGTAAACTGGAGAACAAACAATTCAAGGGTTGTCGTGATGCTTAATGCATTTCCTTATAGTGTCGCTCGCATCAACAGCTCATTGTCAATAGTTTTAAAATTCACCAATCCTGTCAAGAAGCAAATGTTTTTATTTATTTGCATTTAATGACAATTGAGCACATTTCCACAGAAACTCTTGTGATACTGGTTAACTTTTATGAAACATTCATAAATTATATTTCTTTATTCATTCGTTATCAACAATTGCTTGAATTGAAATATGTATACATCATGAAATGATTTGGGTTATTGCATTCAGTATGTGCAGATTGTTTTTTAAATTACCTGTCATTGAATGTCATTGCAATTTTCAATGACAATAATAGGAACACTCCATAAAAATAAAGACTCTAAAGTATATTGTACACACACACACACACACACACACACACATATATATATATATATATATATATGGAGTAATGATGCTGGAAAAATCAGCTTTAATGACAGGAATAAATGACACTTTACTATATATTCACATGGAAAACAGCTTTTTTACACTGATATAATATTACACTGTTTTAATGTATTTTTCATCTAATAAATTATCTTTAATGACAGGAATAAACGACACTTTACTATATATTCACATAGAAAATAGTTATTTTTAATTCATTTTTTACTGTTTACTGTGATATGGTCACAAAGAGAGGTGACCAAAAGAAGAAATATGACCTTCCAGATTTAAACATGCAAAAGGTATCTTTCTATTCAAAGCTTGTGGTTGTAAGAGTCGGTTAGTTTACTCGTTCAAAACAGTTAGTACTTAAAGTGCGTAGAGTCCTGCCATTACAATGGCTTCCATCGCTGAATCTTATATTCTTCCAGAGTGAACGCAAGGAACCCGATTTGAGGAATCCACAAATACAGGCCCTCCAATTCCTCTACTCTCAGTTCAGTACAGTGAAGTGAATCCCAGAGGTGCTTCGAGTGGAACACATGTCCTCAAGTATGTTAACATTTGAATGCATTTCTAGGATGACGGCAGAAGGAACCCCGTTGGGTTTGGGGTGCCTTTGCTGGATCGTGTTGGGCCATTGTGTCCTTCTCAACTTCCTGTCAGAAGCGGTCTAAGGGGGGCATGCACTAACTTCTTGGAATGTGTCAAGTCCTTGTGAACTATTTCCTTTCTGCCCTGACCACTGTTTGCTGATTTATAAAGTTTTAAACTTTTTCTACCGTTTTAAATGGATGCAGTACTGAATCTGTGCAATGGTAAATAAAGCCTAGGAACAATGTCCTTCTGTAAAATCTGCAACATGTTTGGAATTCTTTGCCAAACAAGCCATTACAACTTTATAAAATATACATTTTCAGCAACTGTAGTTAAGCAGATAAACCTCCTAAACTCATCCGGAGAGACGTGGGTTTATATTTACTGAGTAATAGCAATTTTGCAGGGATTCAAACAGAACTCCCATAAGGATATTTGCTGTCATTAACCGAGCTCATGATGGTTTAGCACAGACCAATTAAGACTCATATTTGCTTATACACTTGTTATGTTTCTCCAAGGACCATTGTGATCGTGGCCATATGTCCCATTGTTTTCCAATAATTAATGATACTTTGGTTGACTTAGGACTATACAGGGATATGAGTATAAGAAGCCTCAAAGAATGGGAGAGATATAGAGTAAAGCACAATTCAAACACACGAGGCACTCATGACAAATGACTAACTTCAGAAGGTCAGAATAAAAGTCAACACAAGAGAGCAGCTTCACTCCTGAATCACACCAACGAGCCATCAAGGAATTCAAGGGTAAGGTTGAGGGAAGTCTTGCAAGAGAAAGTTGGATTGTGGAATGGAAGGGGGAAGTGGGATTGGGTCCATCTGTTGAGAGGGTCTTCCAGTCGACTTTGGCCCACATGCTGGATGCTGTGCTTTCACACTTCCTCCCACAGTCCTCAACATGCTCCTCGAAAGGGGAGTGTACCAAAAGGCATGGCCTCTATCTAAGGGTCTTTGTCCCTATAGGGGGGCAAACAGTTGGATCCTACAGGAAAGGAAACACACGCCCCCTCCTTCAACAACAGCAGGAGGAGAAAGAAAGCACATTACATGCTTGAAAATCAGCCCACTGCCATTATTTTAGCGGGGGGACACCGTAGCTTGCAAGTTGGGAGTCGCGAGTTGAGAGATGGGCAGATGTGATTCTCCTTGGCTCAAATCATGGTTTAGTGAATGCACTTGCTGTTGCGGCTCCCAGCATTGTTTTGTTGTTTTGTTGAGTGTCACATGTCAGTAAGGCAATGACGCAATAAAAAGAAAGGGAAGTTGATATCAGTTTCCCCCGTACACAAAAGTGTGCCACAAGTGTGTTTCTCAAAAGGAAGTTGGTTTACTCAAAGCGCAGGGCAGAAAACGTATTAGCCAGTCGATTATCAGACTACCCATTCATAAACTCCTTCAAGCATGTAAAAGTACAATAACAGACACACCTCTGGAGTCCACAGTAATACTGCTCTACATGCATACTTGGCAAAAATGAATGACAGTAGATGTTTGACTTGATTTTTCCCTCCTCTTTTTCTCTCTTCTTTTTTTTCTACTCAAGCATGGCAGTGATAATTGGATTGTGCGGACACCTGTATGAGTGCAGTATATCCAGGGGATTAGAGAACGGGATGGGTGAGTCAGCTCAAATTATTGTCATGTTAACCCACACAACTGGCAGCCGTAACCCCCTACTACTCTCTAAAATAAGGTCACAGTCGTCCCAAAACCTGTCCAACCTGAACAACCTCCACAGGCATAAATATACAGGGAATCTACAAGCAGAGAATAACTCAAAGGGTTTTGCTTCAAGATCCACACAGTCACAACATTGCTTATCTTGAGTTGTTGCTGTTGCTTATTTCTACACCTTTCTACATCTTCTCCCTTTTCCCAGTAATCTTCAAGGAAAAACTTTGTAAGTAAACTGCCTTTAAACGGTCCATAGTAGTACCTTAAAGGATTAGTTCATCCAAAATGAAAATGATCTCATAATTTACTCACCCTCAAGCCAGTAATAACT
This sequence comes from Rhodeus uyekii, assembly GCA_037043235.1. Lineage (NCBI taxonomy): Eukaryota > Metazoa > Chordata > Actinopteri > Cypriniformes > Acheilognathidae > Rhodeus > Rhodeus uyekii. The sequence continues at coordinate 1,707,664 of JAWRVZ010000128.1, read as the reverse complement.
TCTTTCATTCATTTCTGTTATAAAGAGCCAGGATATTTTTATATAACTCCAATTGTGTTTGGCTGAAACGAGAAAGTCGTATAAAACCAGGAAGGCTTGAGGGGAGGAATTTTCATTTTGGGGTGAACTAACACATTAATAATTCTACTCTAAGGCACTGACAT
>JAWRVZ010000128.1:1687500-1702500 GCA_037043235.1 Rhodeus uyekii | reverse complement strand
ACTTATGTCATTTCCGTTCTGTCCGACTTTTTTTCCTAAAAGATATTTAAAACTGTAGTAAAAACCTATCAACTAACTCTGAGTAACTTTACAACTACATGTTACTAACTCTCATTTTATAATATATCAATTAAAGCTAAATACAAACTCTAGAACATAAATTTTGAAGTTTGAGACATAGAAGCTTTTAACTATATTTTGCAACAAGAAAAATATAGAGACTCAATTGAGAAAGTGCTTTGTTTATTTGAATTGATTCACTGGAGTGGAAGAACCGAATGAACTGATTCATTAATATCAACTGCACTTTTAAGACGTTTTAAAGCGGTTGAGGAAAGCGTTTGATTTTCTAATTTTGTGTCTGAAACAAAAAGGTTCTTGGTCATGCTAAAAATGAGCTTGATTCTTTGTTAGTATTACTCATTTGTAAAATGTTGGTCAGTGATTTATGTACAATGATATGGATTTAAACCAAACAATATATTTACCAACATTTTGTTGTTCCTAAAAATGACTAAAAATCGTAATTTTAGGGCTTTTAAAAATGCAAGTAGAATTGCATTTCTAATTATTTTTGCATAAAAGGACGTCATTATTGACAGTCAACTATTCTAAATGAAGGGAAGTGTATATGTGTAATGTGTTACAGCTCTGCCTCTCCTGCTCTCTATGGAAATGAGGACAGTATATGAGTCATAATTAATCTTGGTGTAGGGCGTCCCATCGGAGTACAATAGAGCAAGGGAAGGTGTAACTGTAGACCTTACGCAGTATCAATGTGGCAGGCCTACGGTGCTGAAACTCTGTCCCGTCTCTCTCTGGAAGCTCCCAGTCCAGTGCTGTGCTCTCCGCATTCACCATTCTCTTCATTTACACACAAAGTGCTGTAACTCGCTGCTCTCCATCAGCTTCCACGACTCCCTTTTACCACTACCTGCATTTATATTTGGGCACACGCTGGTGTTTGCGCTCACTCCTCAAGTACTATTTGTGAAAAAGGATATTACCTCACGTAATTGACTGTTTTTGTGCAAGCGTCAAGCGTCGAGGCCCTGACAAACCTGAGCTCCATCCATGTTAGGACCAGATTGCACTCTACGTTTTCCCAGGTTAACACCGAATGTTATTAAAGCAAGTTGACCGTAGGGTCAGCCCGAGAGCGGCCCATGAAAACAAACAATTAATTTGGCATGGAGGTGTAATGGGATGATCTCCCGGCAGGGCCGGATCTATTGTTCAACTGGAATTAACCGTGGCAGGTCATGTGTCACTGGGTGCTGACCTCGGTCCATTCACTAGCCCACACTTGCATTAGCCATGGCCCGGCGAAGGGTCAAACACAGTTGCAAGCCAGCCAAACACCCCTCCCGATATAAACGCACACAAAACACACACTGGCTTCCAGTTCCTGGCCACTCCTGACCGCTGCAGGTCTTGCCAAACAAAGCCACGGCATTACCAGGAAGGGATGTGTGATGCCATCCAAGCCACTTCACTGCACTCATCTCCCAAAACCGTTTGGACACGTCGGCTGTAGCGTGTATTGCGGCAGTGAGAGGGGCTAAGAGTGCGTTTGAGCGGATCCGAAGCAGATGAACGCGGTTCTGGCAGCGGCTGTTGTGTGTATCGCAACATTTAGAAAGGAATTGAGTGAGTGGAGCCGAAAGCACACTCAGATTCATCATAAACATTTTCGCACGAATCTTGCAACGCTATATTTCGCTGGATGCAGGTCGTTTTTGCTCACCAGCCGCTGGTAATTTTGGAAAACCACTCAACATTTTCACTGACCACAATTTGGACACTTGATATCATTTGGAAAAACTGCGGGAACTACAGTGCGCACAATCCTATTCCTGACTGGTTGAAATATGCATTGAAATAAATAAAAATAAAAGCCTTTTGGGTTTTATCCAAAGCAGATGAATGTTATTCTGGCTGTGTCACATATCGCGGCAGTTCAGAAGTCAAATGTCGGGTGAGTTTGAAAATACACTAAACTCAACCCTAAACCTATCCTAAAACTTGAGATAAAAACTCACTTGCTGAAGAAAACGTGCCATTTTAGCTTGCTTCTACAGGTCTCAGACTTGCTAGACAAGGTGAGCGTTCGAGCAACTTTACTATGACAGAAAGCACTGCAAACATCTACATGTATCGGTTTACAAATCATGAAAATCTACCACGGTAAAAGTGTTTACGAATCAAAAACCTGACCCTGAAATGACAACTAGTCACAAGGAATACAAGTTTGTGTTGTGCCGTCACTGGTGCTCTGGAAACTGGAGTGAACTGTATGTATAAGCACTCTTTTCTTCCCATTGAGCCTCGTCTTGGCAACAAGTTTGTGACTCCTCTGAGTAAATCTTCTCTTCTGAAGGTGCTTCACTCCAGTCAGAGTCGCCTCGTGCTCAGAGAAGAGCGTTTTAGCGTGCTGGCCAGAGGCGCTGTGTTGTCCGTATGTTGCTCCGGCTCCCTCAGGCTCGGCTCAGAGTTTGCTGACTTCATTTAACGGCAGTCCCTCAAGGCACGAATGGTTGAGCGCATGTGGGGGACAGTCGGAGCAGACAGCGCTAACACACCTGACAGATGCGCAGTGCACAACATCTGATCCCGCCGCCTCGGGCCACAGATACCACAGAAACGTGTCGTGCGGATGACGGACAGTTATGCAAAATGATATTAGTGCTGGTAACCCTACTTAGCATGCATCTGTGATGTGACTGGAGTGTTTGTCTTTGAGCGTTTCACAGGTATATCATCCATATTTAAACGCATGTAAACAACAGCTGCAAGTTGATGTTGCATGCTCTCTGTTGTGGTGGGCAGACTTCAGGAGACAGCGGGCCTCTTCCTCCATTAATTGATTGGGTGTTGAGTGGGTGGAAAGGCCTTGCCGAAACCCCAAAGCGCAGAGCCTGAATTAAAACTTCAATCCCCCATGTAAGACTCAATTTCATCCGTGACCCGACATTATACAAATGAGAAGGGGACGGATAGGTGCCTCCTCTGTAGATGAAGTCCCCGAGCTTTCGGCCTGCAAAGGGGGAAGGGGATTGACCCGGCTGTTCATCTCTTCTCTTTCATTGTGAAACAGCAGAGAGAGTTTGAAGGATCCCTTGAAACGCTTTCATTTTGTAAAGCATCAACAAGATGTCCGGAGTTAAATTATCTCTCCCACAGGAGGTTTGCTAGAAAGAACCTTGCAGAAACTTCACTTTCAAACTCAGGAGACTTCTTTCATAAGATTGGGGTATTTTCACACTCGATCCATCCCTGAGTGTGATTCATAGAGTATCATTTGGTTCCCGAACCGCCACACTTCAATATGAATGTTCACAGCAGCTCTTTACCACTAACATAAGTTCATGTTTTGCCTCTTTTAATTAATGAAGCACTTGAAAAGAATGAAAATAAATTCATCATGACTAAAAGCAATGAGAAATGCAATGTATTATAATGGGAACTAAAATTATACATCTTTAATAGTGGTTTATTCCACAGTTTCAGATTTCTTTCACATGATGTTTAACCAGCAGATCCAGAAACTCTATGCATTTTAATTAAATATATTTTTCTATGTGAATATATAGTAAAGTGTCATTTATTCCTGTGATTAAAGATAATTTATTAGATGATAAATACAGTAAAACAGTGTAATATTATATCAGTGTAAAACAGCTGTTTTCTATGTGAATATATAGTAAAGTGTCATTTATTCCTGTGATTAAAGCTGAATTTATTAGATGATAAATACAGTAAAACAGTGTAATATTATATCAGTGTAAAACAGCTGTTTTCTATGTGAATATAGTAAAGTGTCATTTATTCCTGTGATTAAAGCTGAATTTATTAGATGATAAATACAGTAAAACAGTGTAATATTATATCAGTGTAAAACAGCTGTTTTCTATGTGAATATATAGTAAAGTGTCATTTATTCCTGTGATTAAAGCTGAATTCATTAGATGATAAATACAGTAAAACAGTGTAATATTATATCAGTGTAAAACAGCTGTTTTCTATGTGAATATATAGTAAAGTGTCATTTATTCCTGTGATTAAAGCTGAATTTATTAGATGATAAATACAGTAAAACAGTGAAATATTATATCAGTGTAAAACAGCTGTTTTCTATGTGAATATAGTAAAGTGTCATTTATTCCTGTGATTAAAGCTGAATTTATTAGATGATAAATACAGTAAAACAGTGTAATATTATATCATTGTAAATGTGCATATATGTATATTGTTTGAACAGGGAGAATTGAACAACAGTTTGTGATGCATAATTTCCTGAGCATGTGGTTGAAAAACTGAAGGAAAAGACAAAGCATGAGTGAAACACTGATTAATTGAGTGAAAAATAACTAATCATGTGATCATTTTGTTGATTGCAGGACAAACGGACACATCATCTCGCAGCAATGGCTTCGTAAAATGGGCGACAGTGCCATTTGAACGGCGCGGAGGGATGAACTGATTCATGCGTCCTTTCATTGGCGTGATGACTGGGCATATTCTTACGGACACCATGGGGTAGGACGATGTGAACAGTGCAGACTTCATCAGAGCCCACACAAGATGACTGTCCGCTCTTGACTGACGAATTGTTTCTGCTGTGAAAACTCACACAGCAGCAAACTGTAAAGACGGAGGCATATCCCTGCCAGCGGAGATCTGATTTGTTGTTTGGAAACAGTAATGCTTGTGCTTTACTGACAGAAATGAATGTCTCTTTTAGGTTCTCGTACTGGACACGCACAGTTTTGATTGTTTGTTTCAATATACATGTATAACACATGAACCAATAATTCAAATAAAAGAGCAGAAATGATGTATAGTGAAACCTGTGTTGGTAGGTCAAGGTATCATTCTCTCAGCTTGATCATTGTGCGCTCCTCCCTGGAGACGGCTGAGTCGGTCGCTCAGAGACTAGCATGTCACTGGAATCTTTGTAGTCGCTAGATGATATCAGGAGTGCGGAGAACTACTTGCCTTCTGGCGTGGCCATACAAACTCCATGAATGGAGGATGTCTGGACTCTGATCCAGTAATTTGAACTCCGAATGGACAACAGCAACAAGTCATCCAGAAACTCTGCTTGAGTCTCCGAATAGAGTAAATGCCAAATCAATTGCCATTTTCTTTATGCAAAATATAACGTTTTGTCCTGTGCTTTTGAGATAATTTTGAGTATTTCAACCAAACGTTGGGTTAAATATGGACAAACCCAGGTGTTGAGTTTATTCATTTTAAATAATTGTGCAACCCAACAGTTGAGTTTGTCCATATTTGACCCACATTTGCCATGTTTTGAGTCAGTTGTGTCTAATTCAAATGACTTTGTTTCTAAGTACATTTTGAGTAGCTTGCTACTTTTCTAAATAATGTAGCTTTTCCAGCTACATACAATAATGTGATGAAGACCACGATACATTCAACAATGGTCTTTTTTAGTTATTATGTTTCAAATTGTACAGTTATGTCAAAATTATAATATGTATATCTACGCTGTAGTTGAAGCACCTTGAGAAAGGTCATACTGCACTCTGGTCATAACTTAAATGTCCGCTTGGACAGGACTTTGCTTTTTCCATATTTCTGTTTAATTTCCCAGTTGGAGTCACAGCTATTTTTGCAAATGCACAGGGAAAAAAGCCGCAGATTTTGGAAACATAAGGACTGAGTTCAGTGTGATCAAGCCAAGGTCTGAAAGAGAGTCATGGGAGTGATTCAGTGAGCATATGGCCACACAACCACATCCAGCATCTGCAAATCTCCTCCCATTCCATGCAGACATCTCTTGGGATTGTATTCTTGGAACAACAATAAACATACTGGGAAAAAGTTGTTTGTATTTGGTCCTGTAATGGGCCCCCCCTTCCATTTGATCATTTGATTGACTCAGTGCCAAGAACAACAGCAGGTGTAATGTTAGGGTAAGTCATAAAGCGTATCATCCATAATAATGGCCTCTGTAAGTTTAAAGGTACACTAGGCCTTAGCTCTTCAAATGAAAGAGGCTACACCAAAAACGAAAAAATATATTTTGCTTTTATCCAAAGCGACTTGCATTGCATTCAAGAAACGCAATGATATTCTGATCAGTTCTTGCTTTCCCTGGGAATCGAACCCATGACCTTGATATTGCAAGCGCCAGCACAACAATTTTATTTAAATTAAAATATAAATTAAGATCAAGCAACTGCCGTTGAAATTAATTTGAAGGCTAACAGATAATGTTAGCATCATTTAGATGGGAATAGGTTATCGCATAATCAGCCAAAACATACATTTTCACTACTGCACTTGTTCTGCTTCAGGTCGAGGCATCAGTTTGAATTGGTGTTCAAGAACCATGACTAACACAAGCATCACACATCTTCAAGTTTTAAGGCTTGCGTGCATTGACTGCATGGCCACCACAACAGCCAAACTGGGTCGTCTCAACCCCAAGCAGAACTTTTAGGTCCATTAGCGGAGAATGTGGCTATGAGTTCTTGTGAGATAAACCATGCCATCCTTACCTGTCATTCACCCACGCCATCCTTGAGCTCCCATTCATGGATTCTCTCTAATGAGAGTGGAAATGTCAGCTATGATACACTCGGAGAGAAGAAGAGAAACAGGGCATCGTACAAAGGGCTTTTATGCGGCCTGCCTTGTGTTTCCTCCACACTTGTATTCTAGCCGCTTTGTGACTTGATTAGTGGGTCCTCTCACACATTCTCACATGTGAGAAAGAGTGCAGTTAGCTTGGGGATTATTTTTAGTAAAGCACAGTCGGCCTGCATTGTTTGTTGTATGGTAGAGTGGTGTGTTACTCTGAAATGTGACGGAATGGGCAGGGTATTGGAATAGTGTCAAAATATTTAAAAAAAACAGGCAAGCATGTGCCAAAACCTGTTTGTAAAACCTGAAGGTGTATACTCCATGTACTATTGTATTGTCATGCTACTCCAACATTCTTCGAAGAATAGCAAGGTATGAAAAAGTTTTATATTGTCATTTTATACTTGTAAAATGGTGCTGGTAGCAATGTTTTTGTTGTTGTTTTTTAGCGACCACAACTTCCAGTGTAACTGGTCCTACTCCAGCGCCTCCGAGGGGAATTCGAACCAGGTCAACCTGCATAGGAGGCATCCTGACAAAGTATGTGAAAGTCTGCGGCATTCAACATTAAATGGTAATGCGCATCTGAGGCCAGGGGAGGAAAGTTCATACTTCCTCCATTACACTCACACCCCTAAACCTCACATCCTACATGTACCGTGATGAGATGGATTCGATCCAATATCAACCAGCATGGCAGGCACTAACAAGAATGTTGAAGAGTACAGCCTCTAGCATTAGTGATCCTTTTGAGGGCGGGGGAGTTGGGATTACTTCACTAGCACTTACTAGTTGACCTCTATTATAGTTACATACCTCCCCCTCCCAAACCTCACTACCAATCAGGTCACCAACTGGTCCTATTCGCATGGATTCAAAAGCAAAGCCTCCAGTGACAATGTGAATATTGAGGGCAGGGGAATTGGGATTACCTTATAAGAACTTACTAGTTGGCCCACTTAAACCTCACTTCCAACCGGGTCACGGCACCAACTGGTTCTAGTTGCACAGCTCCAAGCGGGATTCAAATCACTGTCAACTGGCATGGGAGGTGTGTGTGCTAACAAGGGTGCTGAAATGCATATCCACTAGTGTAAGTGCACCTCTTGAGGATGGGTGGGTGAGGATTACATCATAGCTCTTACTAGCTGTCCTCAATTACATTCACCCCCCCCCCCCCCAATGGAACTGGTCCCACTCACACCAGCTCACAGCAGGATTTAAAATAGCGTTAAACAGTGTGGCAGGTGGTTACCCTAATAACGGATGCCACCTCTAACGACTGTTACCTTAGGCTCTATTTTAAGTGCACCTCTTGAGGGCAGGAGAGTGAGGTTTAGCCTTCACAGCTCTTACTAGCTGAACTCCATCATACTCAAAACCTTTCTACCATCTGGGTCAAGGCACCTATCTAGGATGCAACTTCTACCATCAGTCGATAATGGTGGTAGGAGAGTGAGGTTTAGCTCTTACTAACTGGTCTCCGTTAAACTCCGTTAATCCCCTTTTAAACTGAATGTCATCTGAGTCACAGCACCAATATATCTGGTGCTACTCGTACTGCGCAGAGCAGGATACAAACTAGTGTCAACTGATATAGACAACAATAGTTGTTATCCAAAACCTTGAAGAGATAGTTGACCTGAAAAAAAATCAATTCATGTTCACTAGCATAATTGCCTAAGTCATTTTTTGGACAAATTGTGATATCTACCTATTTTTACTGTCCTTCCACTGCTGCATCATCCTGCCTGTCTGCCAATGTCCTTAGCCAATCACAACACTTATTAGGATCCAAAAACTCTATCAATTAGACATCTCTTTGGCTTAGGCAGTTTTGAGTTTTTTCGTGTTTTCCAAAAACATTGAAATATGACTTAGACAATTATGCTATGAGGCTAACGATATACCAATGTTGTTTTGGGCCCCATTGAATTTCATTGTATGGACATGTTATAACATTCTTCAAAAAAAATGTTTTTATATTTCACAGACTTAAGAAACTGAAACAGATTTGGAATGACTTGAGGGTAAGAAAATTACGACTTTAAAAAAAAATTATTGGATGAACAGTCCCTTTAACCTCATATAGCCAAAGAAAATGCTTAAGCCGTAAAGCTGTCAATGGATTGGATGTACACATGGGTTACATAGTTAATTAAGAAACTTCAACTCTAAATCCGTTAAGTATGATCAAATTACTCCCTTTAGAGACTCTAGAAATAAAACTATGAGATAATAAATGTCTAAATCCAGTGTAAAAATTATACAAAATTGCGGAGCTGTCAAAGTGAAACCTCATGAGTGGTATTAAATAAATGAACCTTCTCATGAAGGCCATGATGCACATTGATCAAGTAATGAAGATGTCCATGTGAAGCTCACTGTACAAGACTCATTGTTTGAGAGCGAGTAGATGAGTGAATGCTGGTAATGGAATCTCCTTCCAGTGATTTCTCAACTACAAAGACGAAGAGGTGATCTTAGGTGTGACACTAGACATGATCAATCACACACAGACAGTTCCCTCAGGACAGAATAGAAAGGTCCATCCACCTGTCTCAGGCATCAAGATACGGTAACACATTCTGTGTGAGCTTTAGGAGTGTTATTTGCTGTTATTCGTTATAGAACAAAATACAATACAATGAAATGCACATATCATTGCTCCGTTTATTTAGTCTATGGGCCCATCATACCAAAAAAGAAATATTAATCTAATTTTATTAATTCTCTTGTGTAAATTCTTTGGTCATAATGTGTTATTTCAGCAGGAAATGTTTCTAAATCTTTATTTTAACAGTACTTATTTACAAATAAAAATCATACCACAACAATGGTCATCAATGACATTAAAGTATACGTGCTGCTTCTTCCATAAATGTATCAAAATCATAATTACAGATCAGTTAAAATATGTCCGAATGACATATAACAATATAACAGAGAATATGGAAATTCAACACAATAAGCACAAGGTTAATAATAATATGATAAAATGGCAATAAAACGCATAGCATGATATATACACTCACCTAAAGGATTATTAGGAACACCATACTAATACTGTGTTTGACCCCCTTCAGAACTGCCTTAATTCTACGTGGCATTGATTCAACAAGGTGCTGAAAGCATTCTTTAGAAATGTTGGCCATATTGATAAGATAGCATCTTGTAGTTGATGGAGATTTGTGGGATGCAAATCCAGGGCACAAAGCTCCCGTTCCACCACATCCCAAATATGCTCTATTGGGTTGAGATCTGGTGACTGTGGGGCCATTTTAGTAAAGTGAAATTGTCATGTTCAAGAAACCAATTTGAAATGATTCGAGCTTTGTGACAAGTAATGATCAGAGGATGGGTACAGGTTTGTCATAAAGGGATGAACATGGTCAAAAACAATGCTCAGATAGGCCGTGGCATTTAAACGATGCCCAATTGGCACTAAGGGGTCTAAAGTGTGCCAAGAAAATACCCCCCACACCATTACACCACCACCACCAGCTTGCACAGTGGTAACAAGGCATGATGGATCCATGTTCTCATTCTGTTTACGCCAAATTCTGACTCTACCATCTGAATGTCTCAACAGAAATCGAGACTCATCAGACCAGGCAACATTTTTCCAATCTTCAACTGTCCAATTTTGGTGAGCCCATGCAAATTGTAGCCTCTTTTTCCTATTTGTAGTGGAGATGAGTGGTACCCGGTGGGGTCTTCTGCTGTTGTAGCCCATCCACCTCAAGGATGTGTGTGTTGTGGCTTCACAAATGCTTTGCTGCAAACCTCGGTTGTAACGAGTGGTTATTTCAGTCAAAGTTGTTCTTCTATCAGCTTGAATCAGTCGGCCCATGACCTCTGACCTCTAGCATCAACTAGGCATTTTCACCCACAGGACTGCCGCATACTGGATGCTTTTCCCTTTTCACACCATTTTTTGTAAAGCCTAGAAATGGTTGTGAGTGAAAATCCCAGTAACTGAGCAGATTGTGAAAAAATCAGACCGGCCCATCTGGCAACAACAAACCTGGTTAAAATTGCTTAAATCACCTTTCTTTCCCATTCTGACATTCAGTTTGGAGTTCAGGAGACCGTCTTGATCAGGACCAACCCCTAAATGCATTGAAGCAACTGCCATGTAATTGGTTGATTAGATAATTGCATTTAATGAGAAATTGAACAGGTGTTCCTAACACACTCCGTTAGGTGAGTGTATACACTATTGTTAAAATGTTTGGGGATCAGTAAGACTTTTTATTATGCTCACCATGGCTGCATGTGTTTTATAAAAAATACAGTTAAAAAGAGTCATATTGTTATATTTCATAATTCAAAATTATTGTTTCCTTTTATGGGAACTCGAGCTGTGTCGAAAACGCTAGGGTAGGTGTCGGGAACCTATGGCTCGATTATAAAAATGACAAACGACAGGACTATCGCTATGCTAATATATTCCCCCCACCCCGGACGATAAGATAGTCGCTCCGCTACACCTATCATCGCGGGTCGGTGATCCAGGATCATAAAAGGGCGCCGGAAACCGGAAACGGCAGCTTTGAATGTCTTCAGCAAAGCTCAGTGTCGGTTGTGTGAAGCTGGTTGATCTGTGTGTGTGAAACAAAAGTATATCTTTCCCTAGCTAGTTTAAAAAGACAAGGGACTTCCACACCTATTATATTGAAGGCGAACCAACAAGTTTTAGATTGTGTGCTTCCCATGCCCGCAGTAGTGAGTTGCACACCTCTTATGTTAGACTTGTTTGGAGCACACGGTCAGCGCTTGAGGGCACTCTGCTACCAAAAAAACCCGAAAAAAACCTAAAGGCGGTTTCTAAAACTTCTCGGGATCTCGGGCTGTTGCTGAGGCTCAGCAGCGATCTTTGTTCCGGTGTTCGCATGATATAAAAACATTTGGATCACGTAGCAGGGTTTTAGACGAGATCTGCCTTATCTCAGTCTTTACCTGACAGATCTGTTCCTATGCCTGGTTCCGGAGGCACGCTCTAGGGCTGTTTCTTCCAACCAGGCAGGGGCACACTGACGCTGAGGAGTTGGACGTGTTAGTTTCAAGGCTGGAGAAGAAGTGTAGCCATCTTCATCCCAGTCCTATGAGAAGCTTGTCGAAGTTGTGAATCACGCTGTCTCGCGACTCAGCATAAAAGTAAAAATAAAAGACTGTCGGAGCGTCGGAGGTAAATCCCCAGCGCTGCTCACCAAGCCATGCAGGTCACTTTTCTCTGGTGGGCAGAGCATATTCCGCTCCAACCTGGCAGTGGTAGGCTTAAGCACCCTACAGCTACTGCAGGCTTTACAAGAGTTGCTCGAGGACCTTGATGAGGGCGAGGGCTCTCTCTCCGGGCTGCTATGGAGTCGGCCTCTTCGAGAAGTTGGCCACTCCAAGAATATAGCTCTGGCAGCTACGGAGAGGTTTAAAAAAAGCTGACATCCCTCTGTCACCGTCGTGCCTTTTCGCCAACTCTGTCTGAGAATCTGTCATCGAGAGGTTTGTACGGTAGCCAGCCAGCCGCTGCCTCACAGCTCCTCTTCTAGGGCTGCTCAAGTGGGGTGTCGCCACCCGTTACCCTCTCAAGAGAACCATGGGATTGGGTCGACGCTCTCAGGCTCAGCCTCTGGAATGAGGACGGATCTGAGGACCCTCCTTGCCACTAAGTAGGCTAAGAGCATGAGAATCTGACGCCAGGCATCACTTAGGCACCCTCTACCTGAAGATGCTCATTCTCACATCTCTATCCACAAAGCTCTGCTTAATATTCATCAATTGTATTAATTCGCCTGCTCTTTTAAGGCTGCTGTTCAGCCAAACAAACTTTGTTTATAATGTTTTCATGTGACCACTGTAAAGCTGCTTTGAAACAATCTGTATTGTAAAAAGTGCTATATAAGTAAAGGTGACTTGACTTGACTTGACTCCGCAGATTCACCTCTGGGGTGAGGCTTATTCCTTGACCTAACTCTGTCACCCCACATTTTTACCCTTTCCTGTTACACAGCACATTCTATGAACATCCCTTGACAATTGGTTATCTCCTCAGTCGCTAGGCTGGCAGTTCAACATCAATATGTCATTCTTGCTCTCTTGAAACGTTGGGGTTGAGGCTGAACTTAGAGAAGTGTGTCTCCTCCGAATCAGTGTCAACGTAAGCACGGTTTCCCCTGTGTGCATTGATGCCACCCTTTCAGCCGTCAAGAGCTTATAATGGGCCATGCACCTACTGCTAGCACTCTCAGAGCGCTGGGTCATTGGGCAACGACTCCCAGTGTTGGTGAGTCACTCAGGTTGCTGTATCTTGACCAGAACCAAAGGGGTGAGGTTTTCTCAGAGGAGTAAACCAAGTTCCTCACTATCTAGGTCACGAGGCACGCCTATGCATCATCTATAGTGTAGGAACCCTGGCTCTAGGACTCTTATCGGAGCACCGTGTCACAACAGATGCATCCTTTACGGGTGGGGAGTGATCTTGAGAAGTCACTCCACCCAAGCAGAGTGTTGCTACCTACTATCACTCCCTAAAAACTGGGGGGTTAGGCCGACACTTTCAGGCTTATCCCTTTGGCATGGGGCTGGATCTGAGGACCTCCTCCTCTGCTAAGAAGGCTAAGAGCAGAAGTCCTGACACCAAGTGTGTCCGACCTCACATTGGCGATCATCCTCGACTGCCGCCTCTGAATCGGGTTGCTTTGGGGAGTCACCCCATCCTAGAGTTTCTTGCATGTTCTAGTCTCCAGGACCCGTAACTGATGCTCCTTCTTCCGATGGGTTCTGCAAGACAGATCTAGAAGCCATCTACTTTGTTGTCCATGATCTGGCAACAAGGCAGTGGTCACCTATCATATGGGAGTAGGCGTCCTGTCGAGGCAGGGGCCAAGGCCTGGGGAAAATGGGGAACTGCCTGCGGTTCTCTGTGGTATCCCCTTTTTCTTCCAGACCCTATTTTGGGTTGGATACTAGGTTTCAGATGTGGCCGAGACTATCTCTGTAAATTCTCAGATTGCCCTGCTCCCAGGAGTTCTAGAGAGAGTGCATATCTCTGTGCTTGGTTTCCGAGGGGGAAATAGTTTCCGGTGTCTCAACCAAGGTTGCTGAGACCACTCCCCACCATGAGGAAACTGTTTCCTGTGGGACAGCTTCACTAAAGGGTTTTCTGCCTTGCTTACCATGTACCTCCGGTGACTTGTTCTTTATGATCCTGGATCATGACGTCACCGACCCGCGATGATCATTCCGCAATCGCATGATCAATTTCACAGTGCTTCACCAGACTACATGCCAAGGCATTCTCCATGCCAAGGCATTTTGACGCAGCGTCTCGTTCTACCTTAGGGAACTAAGGTTACATATGTAATCTGAGACATTTTCTCTTGTAATATCTATTGTAAAATGCAATTTTTTCCTATGATGAAAGCCGGATTTTCAGCATCATTAATCAGTGTCACATGATCCTCCATGAATCATTCTGAAATTAGGAAAACAGTGGTTCTGCTTCATATTGTGGACATCTGATTCATATTCTGTTTTGTGGAAACTGTAATAATTTTTTTTAGGGTTCTTTGATGCGGATATTTGCAAATATTTTGTACCATTGTTGTACTTTTCTGTCTTTACAGTTACTCTTGATACATTTAATGTCTGATAAATATTTGGTTAAATCAAGGCACTGATTTCTTTCATAACAAAATCTGGTTTCACTTTATTTTGATGGTCCCTTTAAAAATATAAATTGTATTAAAAATACAGAATTTTGCACCTGCTTGTCCACTGTCTCTCATTAGAGTATTAGTAGTGTATTGATAGAATGGTAGGGTTAGGATTAGAATGAATCAGTGAATGCGTGTTGAGGATCATCACAATAAAGAGTTATCATATATTTTACACATAGTCTACTAATACTCTAATGAGAGATAGTAACATGTGGTTGTAAAGTTACTCATAGTCAGTGAATGTGTGTTGAGGATCATCACAATAAAGAGTTATCAGATATTAAACACAGTCTACAAATACTCTAATGAAATTTAGTAACATGTAGTTGCAATGTTATTATTAAATAATGTTTAAAAAGTTCCATTAAAAAAATTGTTACCATAAATCCTGATAAATCCTGTGCATCGCCTATAGCTTCAAAAATTAGAATACACAATAGAGAATTAAATCATGTGAACAGAAGCAATCAGTTCAGTATTTCTGGGCAGATCTCAAAAACATATTTTTTATGTGGTATGTTTGTTATGATGTGATTATGATTGCGGTTGGGATTTAAGCCTCAGACGGCACGCCTGCAATTCATTCGCTGTCTGTGAACAAAAAAAAATACTTGATCATTTTCTAGATGTATAGATTTATAACATGATTGATTGATTATTTTTCTGC
>JAWRVZ010000128.1:1662500-1682500 GCA_037043235.1 Rhodeus uyekii | reverse complement strand
GAAAAAATTTAGAACGATACATTCATCATTATCGTTATAGATGTCATCCTTGGTGTGAACGGTCAACGGTCCTTAAAAGGTTAATTCACCCAAAAACTAAAATTACTCCATCCTTTACTCACTCTCAAGCCTTTTCTGTTTCAGCCAAACACAGTCAGAGTTACATTAAAAAAACATCCTGGCTCTACTTATCACGGTCGCGTCATGTTTCACTTCCGGGTCTCTCAGTTGCCCTTCCTACACCTGTCCTGTTAATCAATTACCCTGTTAGTCATGTCAGCTGCTTCCCATCTCCTCCTGTATAAATCCCTCTCGTGTTTCCCTTGTCTTTGTCGGTTATTTTCACTGTTAAGCGGATGTTAACGTAGTGTGTGGATGTCTTTTCGTATTCTCCATGTTTTCTCATGTTTTCTGAGTTTTGCACCATCGATTGCGTTTTGCGTTTCTGTTCTATTGAAAGTCTTTTGTTTCCCGTTTATCGATAAAGAGAGTTTAATTTGGACTCGTCTCATCGTCCTTTCTCCGCATCGCACACGCACCAGCAGCGTTGACGACACTTCCCAGCTGTATAATGGGAGCGAATGGAGATTTGGAAGCCCAAAAAGACCTCATTCATCCATCATAAAAGTAATCCATACGACTCCAGGTGTTTCATAAAGGCCTTCTGAAGCAAAGCCATGCGTTTTTGTGTTTCAATATTTTATAAGAATAAATGATGGGACAATTTTCCCTTTACGGTTTTTCTCAATTGCTTTGGCACATTTCTCGAAACAGTCTTAACATTCCCGAAACTGTGAGTGCAAACGTCACAACTGTTGCTGGAACTTCAGAACTTTATTGCATGTCTGAAAAATGTAGTTACTCACCCAAAACATTTCATTCATGCTTCAAGTCTTGAGAGTGTAACTGCATATAAGTGCTGAGTAATACTAATGAACTACATTCACTTGCTCTAGGATTAGGGTTTGGTTTAGGGTTAGTTGAACGTAATTATGCATAATTTATTACCATTACTATAATAGGCTATGTACATGCAATATGTAATATAAAGTGTTACCCAAAGTGAAGATCAATCAGCAAAATTGATGCAATATTTTAAATCTAAATGGGAACATTCATCCTATTTTAGAAAGGGGAACAATTCAAACACACCAATTACCTTGGTGTAAATAAACCAAGAAAAGGACAATTTAGACAATTTACAGGTTGCATGTTTTTCACTAATTCACAAAAAGTAGTTTTATATTTCTTCCTGAATATAATAGAGCCCCTAGACTTTTTTTAAATCTAAATGATTGTCCACAAACTGGCGTTAAGCCTCAAGTGATGTCTTGACCCCGGAACATTCCTTTAAGTAGACCTTCAGATATAAGGTGATGAGAAAGGCATTAGCCAATGGCGTCCTCTGTAATGCGCCTGGGGTCAAATGGCACAGGGATCTGCATGTGTGTTCTCCCCCTCACCTGCCGTCAGAGGCCACTTCTGTCCAGGCGTGTACACACACACACACACACACACATATACACCTGTGGGCGGCGGACATGTTTGACTGGAAAGGTAACGCCCCAGGACTGCTGTGTGGGCACATCACAAACTTTCCATGTCTTTCTGCAGTATTCTTTCGACCAAAGAATGCAGCTGAGCTCTACTAAATTCCACAGATTTCCTTCTACTTATCGAATGTTTAATTGAGGTCAAAACATGGACAGGGATTTCCTCTGCTTATGATGCAGGCAGACGGATTTGTCATTCAGTAGACACACACACACAACACTGACCGTCCCTTATCTCCAGCTGCTGTTTTGTGAGCGATCGGATGTTTTCCCCGGGTCTTGCGAGCGCCCTCATGGAGGACAGTGGAGCGACGGGCCGAGCCAGTCGACTACACTAGCTCTACCAACAGACCAGGACTAAACAAGAGAACACCCACCAACTTTTATCGCAGGCTTTGGCAACCGGGAATGTTTTTGCATATGCAATCGCTTCAATCGGAGAACCACCTTGCACGATGGAGGTGCGGAAAGCCAAACTAATGACAAGATGCTACTTGATGCATGTGGGACGATTGCATGACTCTATGAAAATTCTCAGAAACAGAGCAAATGCATGTCATTTTCGGTTGATTCTTAAGAAAAATATTACTATTAAAAATAGTTGCTGTAACTTGCAAAACATGATATGTTTGAGCATTCTGGGGTGCATCAAATTCAACAAAACCTCAGATTTTATCACCATGAAACAAAATAACAACTCAAATTAATTAACTAATAAATAATTAACAATTAATTAATATTCCAACCTTCCCCGGGATACATGTATACACAAACCTTAAGCGGTATGTATACTTTACTATACTATACTATACTATACTATATTTACTATATAGCAAATCTATATCTGACTTAAGTACATCTTTCTTTGTACTTTTCGGTGTACCAATAGCGACATTTACTATACGGCTGTCAATCTTAGTCCTGTCTGTTGTGTCATCTATACACTTCCTGTCGGTAAGGTCATTGGTACACTTCCTGTCAGTCATGTCAGCACTTCCTGTTCCCCTCCATAATGTCTTCCTGCACTTGTCATGTTATCACTTACCTTGTTAGTCTCATCAGGTGTTTCCCATCTCCTTCTGTATAATTACCCTCTTGTGTTCCCAGGTCCTGGTCGATTGTTGACGGTGCTGTTGTCTAGTGTGTGGATGCCATTTCCTTGTTCCCGAGTTTGGTTTGATATTTAAAGTGGTTTTGTTTTCGGTTTAATAAGGTCACTTCTAATTGGAACACTGAATCTCCTCTCATTTCTCTCCACATCGCACACGTTCCTAAAGTGTAACAATAACACGTCTTATGTGCAAGATTGTTTATATTGTTACTGTCCAAACGTAACTGTATTATTGCACACACCGGTAATGTTGCGTGCTTCAGAAACCCTGAACCCTGTGTCTTGTTTGACTTTTGAGTGAAATAACCGAGCTAAAATGCAGTGCATGCTCTTTATTTAATTCCACCTATGACGTAAGAAGAATCCCATGTTTTGAATTAGCATGTTGCTAAGCTAACAATGTCATAGGCACACTTTAATAAGCAAAAAAATACACAGCACACAATTACTGAGTAAAACATTTTAATTATATTCATTTTTATTGAACTTTTTGAGTTCTGGGATTGTGTGCTACATGCTTTGTCATTTACCTCACACATTTTCAACTAAAAACTTTTTGTATGCTTTGACCTGAAAACTTTTGAAAACGATACAGTTATCATCTTCGTTTAATTTTGTAAATTGTGAAGATGGTGACATCATGTGCATGTGTTTTATGTATTCAGTCGCATAGTGTTTGGCCTGGCATGAATGATTCAGCATTTTTAGTCGTTTTCATGGATGCGATCATTTTAACAAAGTTGTTATCTGTACAAAACACAAAAGAAAACACAAAAGAAAAACTTGACCCATTGTTAGTATATTGTCAAGTGTAAAGGTACCCTAAACTTATGGAAAAACTATTTCCGAATGTTAAAAATGTAGTATTTTTTAAATGTTAGATGCACGTACAACTTAAATTTTTCAGAGAATAAAACATTCCATGAATGATATATACATAACATTTTACATAACCAGTACAGAAAATACTGCATTATTTCTTTATAAACACTTGAATGTGGGCAAGTTTTAAGCAGCGTTATGAACAAAAAGTTGAGAAAATCACGTTTTTGTCAAAGACAACATCTGCATCAGATTCAGAGTGATGATGAAAACACAGATGGAGTCGATCTGTACAGCAGCTCGTCCCTTAAGAAGCGATTCTACAGGTGTTGATCATCGGATGGGATGAGAAGAGCCCACCCTAATGGCAGCACAGCAAATCACGTCTTCTTGCATGATTGACAGGTCAGACAGCCTATCAGCGCGAGCTGTTAGAGTGAGAGAGACAACAACCCTCGCAAGAAAGAAAAACAGACAGAAAATACCACAAACAAAAACTTACGTCCTTAGGGACGGAACAAATATACAAAAATATTATTAAGTGTAAAAAAATTGTGATATAGCACGCACCCTTATATAACCCGCACCCCCCCCCCCCCCGCAGGGTTTGTGAAATCCGATATAACCCGCGGGTTATATGCAGGAAAATACAGTGTGTATGATATCACTTGTTTCTGCTTCTTCTTCTCCTGTGTTTTGTTCAGATTCTGTACTCTTTCAGAAGGTGTATCACAGCGCCCCCTACCCAATAACAGTGAAATTATGGAAACAGTGAGTTAAAGACCAGTTAACTATGATCAAACTATGGTTACTGGAAGAGTGTTTGTTCATGTTGAGAGAACCTTGCCAGAACATTTCCAAAGGGAACGTTCCGTGTTAGCTGGGTTCTAATACAGCATATCTATATCCATTAAAATGCAGCATAGGAAGAAAGCTTTTGGAATGAGCAGTACAGAATTTACAGTATCTGCCCCTTCATGTCATGTTCGCATGTTCACAAGGCCTGAACATATACTGAGCAGAAAGGTCAGCTAAAGATGACTGATAAGGTGTTGAAATGTGTAAATCTAATTCTTGAAACCTGTCATGCGAAACGCACACAGACAGACAGACAGAGTTCAAACAAAGGATTTATCTGTACATTTCAGAAAGACTGACAGTATATGTCACACAGAGTGACAGCTGTGACACTTTCTGCCGTTTACACTTATTTTTTCAGTAGTTTTAGTGCAAGACTCTTCTTATGTCAAAACTGATATGCAGTAAAAGAAACAGCACTAACTCTGTGATAATGTTGCATGTGCGTTGCTGAAGTCAGCTCACCCGCACTGGCCGTCAAACATCTGAACTGCAGGGCTCCAGTTGCGCTGGCCTCATTACCCACGGTCACACAACCAATAATTATCTTGATGTTAATCGCTGTAAGATGGCCATAAGGGATTGGCCTTTAGCCTTGCCTTAATTCTGGTAAAGATCTGTTTGACAGGCCCTGTCAGATGAACATGGATGTGTCCCGCTATCTAATTGGCCTGAAAATGGACAGGAAGTAATGCCTATTGGATGTGCTGGGAAGAAGACTGAATCCACTGATGCAGGTGCTGGAAAACCGGCTGTGTCTGAAATCTTCATTTTCTTTACAGATTAAGCATTTCATTTGACATGACTTAGAAATATATGGTAAAGGGATTATTTAGCAAAGTTAGCTTGTTGATTCTAGTTGCTCAAACTGTAGAGAGCAGTGCTTGCAACATCAAAGTCATGGGTTCGATTCCCAGGGAAAGCAAGAACTGATTAGAATGTCAATGTGTTTCTTGAATGCAATGATTAAAGCGTCTGATAAATGTTACTTGTCTACTAACAGTGACTTTAGCCTATGTTTTTTTATACGGCCAAAAAAGTGGGACACAAATAAACTCAAGAAAGATTTGACTCTGTCAATTTTTAGTAAGTTACTTTGGAGACAAGTGCCTGCCGAAAGCTTCTCTTTCATTTCGATGCATTTTGTAATGCGTTGTGTTTGAAATGATGTGCAGCAGGCAAAGTTTCAGACACTAGTTTATCTATGGACGAAACAAGTGCAGCTAAGTGAACCAGTTGATGGTGGCACGGCTCCCGCGGCGCGGACGGGCGAGCAAACGCCTAATGAGTGGCCGCAGTCGCGTGATTCCAGCTGTAACGTGACCGGCGTGGGCATGGGCGAACCTTCTCTCCGGCTCAGGCAAAGCAGCTGTCAGCACTCACCGAGGGGCCTGAGGGCTTCTGACAGGCTGCTCTGGTGACGCGCTCACACACAGATACCCAGTGACAGCTCTCTGCTGGGGTGCAGCTGCCCCCCACCCCCCTCCCGTCCCATCCACTTACTCCAGACACACCGTGAGATGCGGCGGTTGCAGGGACGTTCCGACAGAGATCCGAGGAACGCCACCAGCCCCTGGTCTTTAACGCGTTGATTATATCAAGCAGTGGTGCAAGATGGGACAGTTAGCATGAAGAACTTTTAGGGGGGGGGGTTGTGTCTTGGCTTGGCAGAAATTGTTTTGGACCTTCTCTTTGTCCCATGTAAATGACATCTGATATGGTTGGCTCAACCTTGTTCCACAGTTTTTTATTAGTGAATGGGTGTTGATGTAAATGTGGATTAAGTCATATTAACATGAAGGGAATTGTGACTTCCAATTTCTCATTTGTGACAGTACATATCCCAAAATCGCTTTATAACTGCAGCTTCATATCTTCTAAAGTGACTATCATAATTACATCTTTGTTGCTCGAAATTACAACTTTGGTTTTTATAATTGTGACTATATCTAATGATACTTTATAGCTTGAAATATAATTTTGTGAGTTCATTTCTTGTAATTGCAATTTTATGTATTATAATTGCGGCTTTGTATTTTCAAATAGTGCCTCTTGAAATTGCCACTTTTTTGTCATTGCAACTTTATATCTTGTAATGTAACTGAATTGCTTAAAATTGCAACTTTATTCTTGAAATTGTGAATGTATAACTTTGTCTGTCATAATTGCTTCTTGTATTTTCCAATAGTGACTTTATTTCTTGAAATTCTACCTTTCTTTTTTGTAATTGTGACTTCATATCTTAAAATTATAAATTGCTTTATGTAACTGTGACGTTATATCTTGCAACTAGAGCTTTGTTTTTTGTAATTGTGACTTTATCTTGTAATGTTACCATATAGATTGAAATTACAATGTTGTTTTTTGTAATTGTTTTCATATCTTGAAATTACAACTTTTTTGTATTGTATTGTATTTTGTATTTGTATTGAGACTTACAAATTGTTACTTTGTAGCTTTTAATTGCATTTTTTCCTTCTAATTGTACATTTGTCTCACAATGTGACTTACACATCTCATAATGTTCATTTTGCAACTTTATATAATCTCAGTCTTTCTTATTTAAATCTTTATCTTAAAACTGTTTTTTTAAGTTGTTAAACTGAGGCGGAAACAATAAAAGTTCTGAATGGACTGGAGAGGAAGTTGAGAGTTCTGAAAGGATCTCCTTACATCTCTTTTATTTTCAACAAGTAAGAACAAACCATCTTAGCTTACAACATTTCAATGCCAAGAATTACGGCATGCTGCATTATGTGCACTTGTTCAATAAACCTTAACTTGAAAATCCTGTTTTCTGTGAACATAAATCCTCATTTAAAAAATCAATCCAAATTCATATATTCCTCATAAGGCTACAAACACAATCACAACCAGACATTGTCCCTGTGCAAGAATCTTAACTTGTTCCTTTTCCTTGAAGTGCAAAAAGCGATGAGGTCACAGTTTTTGTGGAGACATGAAGGTTTCAGTTACACAATCAGCATCATCTCTTATCATACTACATCTTGTGTTTGGGTTTCCATGAGCTACACATCACTGCTGCTTGTGTATCCCCTTTGATTGCCATTCATGCTGCCACAATGGCTGCATCTGCCTGCTTTTGGGGACACAGTGTGTCTTTTGACAACATTCCTGGGAGGCAATCTTAAAATAACACAAAACAATGGCATAATAAATATCGTCATCATTTGAAGCTTATGCATATTACACAAAATCAAACTCCAAACTTTGAAGTATCACTGTTTTTCTGCATTGACTCCCTTGTCGCTTTGTAATTTGTACAGTTTTTTTTTTTTTACACGTTAAAAGTGTCCATTCGAGGGAATTGTTGTTGTGCCCCTGAAAGTACAGATTGTGCTCATTTCTGTCAGACAGTACAGAACAACATTGCAATCCACCAATCGGATTTCAGATTAGTTTCAGTCATTTGAATGACTCCGTCTTTTCCCACCGATTTTAGGGGAGACAGGAATGGCTTTGGACACAGTTTTTGAGGATATTGGTTCAGATTTCCAATGGAAATGAAACCAGTTAAGAGCCACTACCTACCAGCACAGTCAGGTGAAACTCTGGGAACTCTTCACAAGATACCAGGCTAACAAAAGTAAAGCGTACATGCTAATTAGACCCAGAACTCGGGTGTTAAACTCTCCACCTCAAAATCCATCTTACGTAACATCCTCAAACTCCAACCACAGCTGTAATTATTGAATTAGCAGGGAAGTTCAAGAAGTTCCTCGGATTTCAGATCGCTATTTAGAGTCCTGGTGAAATCTAAATCCCAGGCCAGAGTGGTTGCGTGTGTTTCCCTCGCCGATGGTACGCACACCTGTGCGAGGGTTTGTTCAGGGAATTGGCGGAACATTCTGTGTTACCTGGAGAAAGGAATCTCACCACATCTGAATAGTAACAGGTGCCGTGCAAACAGTGTCAGCAATGGGTAAGAGTCCACAACTATGGAATAACATGAAATGTTTGTTTTTTCGTTTTAGTTGATAAATACGGAGCCCAATTACAATGCTGTTCACAAAACTGCTGCACTACCCCAATAAACTTTGCATTCTCTTTGAAATAGTTGTGCATTTGTTTGTGCATTTTTGTTTTAAATTTTCATTGACATATTGAGAAAGATCATGGCCGGTTTAATTTATTGCTGGTACTTGGCCTTCGCTGACTTCTGAATCTCTAAACTTAACTAAACATACTAAATATAAGGTTCTTTGTTCGGGAAGGAAGGAGGTGAGAACCGACGAACATTTAACAAACTTTAATATAAAATAAAACATAAATACCAAATAAAAGTAATGGCGACAGTCCCTCACGGACGACTTCCACCCACACAAACACAAAACACAACATAACTCCAGGCCTGGTCCTCTCTCGTCTTTCACTGTCGTTGCCTCCACTCCTCGGTGAGACTCGAGACCGGTGGTTCTCAGGTGACGCTCATTATCAATCACGCCACCGGCTCTCGTAATGCTCTCACGGTCCCTCGACCCCGCCCTGCTCGCGACACAATTAAATAGACACATAAACTTGAGTCTGCTGAGCTCGATAAAGCAGCCGTTTTCTCCTACACTCTAACCGTTTCTCCTCCATCTCTCTCTAAAACACATGATTGTGTGCAGAACTCAAACGGGTGGATGTGTTTCTCCATCACATGATCAGCTCTTATCTGTCGTGTCTCTGGCTCTGCGGCGCTTCAGGCCTGACGCTTCACTTCACTTCACTGACGCTTCACTTCACTAATTTCCCCAATGAAAGATGTTCACACTGTCTGAATCGCTCTATATATTGTGACTATGAGCCGTTCATCTAGAAAAAAATTGTGTAAACGAGTGACCAATTTCAGCCGCAGCTTCAGCATCTGTTTATAATGTAGGGGGCGGGGCTTCGGATTCTAGAGAGCATCTGATTGGACAGGAAATCTGTTTATAATGTAGGGGGCGGGGCTTCGGATTCAAGAGCGTACAGAAAATATGACGAAACACTGAAGTACACAATGATGTCATCAAAATCACTGATTTATATTGGCGGAACTGAGAAATTGTAAGTTTTGAACCTATATATTTTCTTGATGTGAGTTTTGTCATGGTTTTGGAGCTGACAAGCTTACTGTCAGGGGTGGATGTCAGGGTCCTGTCACATTCGGTCTAGTCATTTCTTGGTTTTGTGGCAGAGCTCTGACACTACCGTTATGTCTCTAGTTGTGTGTGCGTGCGCGCGGCTTCGAGTGCTCGAGTCGCGTGCGTGTCTGTGACGTCTTTTGTGCGAGCTATGATGTCCGGTCCCGATACTTGGGTCTGGTTCAGTTTCGGTTTTGGATCGGGATTCGGGCATTCATAACTCGTGTTCGTCCTTGTCGTGAGCTCGTGAGAACTCGTTCTTGCGAGCTCTACGTTATGTGAGTGGGCGCGGTTTCAAGCCTTGCGCGAGCCGCGCCTCCTCTCGTCCATGTGTTTATGTTTGGCACGCGGTTCGCATTCAATTGGCCGCGTGCTTTCTTGTGTTTTCTGTCACGCGCAGTTTGGTTGTCGCCAGCTGCGCGTCGTCTTTGTCTCGTCAATGTGTAACCCTCCCACCTTGTTTCCCTGCTTTAGTTTGATTTGTTCCCAGCTGTGTCTCATTCAATTACCATCCCTCATGTGTGTATTTATTCCATCCGTGCCTGTTGTCTTGTGCTGGTTTCTCGTCATTGAAAGGTAGTGTTTGTGCTGTCCTGTTGCTAGTAAAGTCTGTCAAGTTTAAAGTCTAGTCTGAAGTCGAGTCCTAGTTTAAATCTGTCTGCAAGTCTTGTTTTTTCCCCCACGGGGTGGTTTTTGTTCAGTTTTTATTTTTGTTATGAATAAATCCCCATTCTCCTTGCACTATTGAGTCCTCGCATCTTCCCTTATACACACCTGACAGTGGGGGTGAAGGGAAGAGCGAGGACTCAATATTGCAGGTGGAAGGGCTTTTTATTAAACAAAAAACTAAATACAAGCCAAAACAACTCTGTTAAGGAAAAAACAAGACTGACTAACTAAAGAACTAAACAGACTAGACTTAACTGGGAGAACAGGAACAGGAGGGACAGGAACTGACAGGCAGCACAACAAGACAGGTACTACAAGAAATACACACAGGAGGAAGGGTAATTGAATCGGAAACGGCTGACAAGGAAACAAGGAGGGAGGAGACACGATGACAATGACAAGACACGAACATGCAGCCAATGCAGACGTGCATCGCCATGTGTTCACATAAGACAAAGACAGTGCACAGCTGGTGGCAACGCAAACTGTGTGCAACATAAACACAACATGAAAAGCATGCAGCCAATAAAAACACGAACCATGTGCTAAACATAACACACAGACGAGAGGGAGAGTGCAAACACCTGTTCTCGCTCGCTCACAACAAGGCGAGTCATACACACGAGTCATGAATGCCCGAATCCCGACACAAAACCGAAACTGAACCAGACCAAAGTATCGGGATCGGACATCATAACTCGCACACAAGATCTTACACAGACAAGAGTACACGCGACTCAAACATTCGAAGCTGTGCGCGCACACACCAAACACGAGACATTACGGTAGTGCCAGAGCTCTGCCACAAAACCAAAAAATGACTAGACCGAATGTAGCAGAACCCTGACACTTACAGAGAATAGTAAGACTAACATATGCACACTAAAAGACAAAAAACATTAACTTTGATTTCATGGGACTTTAATGTGGCATGTCAGGTCGCTGTATCGCCTCATTTCAGGGGAAATGGCAGCACACTATTCATCTTTACTTCTTGTTTACTACGAGAAGACGCACATAATCCTGAGTCTGGCTCAAAAGTTCACAGAAAGGGCAGAAATTTGGCCGCCCATAGCAGCAGCCAGAAAACTAATACTTCAGAGTCCCACCTAGTATTTAATCAGTAACCCTGCTGTACCACACACACAACCATCCATATCTGAAATGAACAAATGTACTTGAATTCATACTGTCAAATGGTCAGTTATGGACAACAAGTCACTGTGTTGTTCTTTGAGCAGAGTGATTTGGAAATGCAGTTAATACTGTACTCTTAGTAGCTGTGTGAATATTTGAACAGAATTTATCTTACTATGGATGTGAATTGTTGTGAGAGTTGCCTATATATGCAGGACTGTTCAAAAGTTTTGAAAAGAGTTTCTTCTGCTGAAGGATATAATTTTTCCCCTCCAAAATACTGTAAAAACATTCATATTATAAAAGAATTGTTTTTCAAAAAACTGTTTTCAACAGTAGAGTGTTTTAATGATTAGACGAGTGTAAATGACTTATTCTGTTGCTCCAGAAGTTGTTTCAAGTACATTCCAGCGAAGCTCTTTTATTTGCATTTCATTTACTGTTGAGGTGTTATGCAAAACCAAGGTCTCATTTGTTGTCTAATAATCGGAATTTTCCACAACAAACTTGAAGTGAGTGTTTACACGTGCAACAAAATGCTGATAACTATCAGCTCATATAAACCCGATAACGCAAGAAAAATCACGTTTACATGAGATGTCGAAATACACACAGGATATGCACGTATTGAATACACAACAGAACACAGTTAAATGGGGAGAATTAGTCATGTCTGTCAAAAATAGCATGACTAGGAAAAAGTCTCTCACACACAGTTGGCTTTATTATTGAAATGCTGAAGATGAAGGGGCATTTTTCATTGACAATGAGAAGCAAACAGCAGCCAGACACAGAAAACCAGTTTGGGTGTACCTGGAGAAGGCAGGTGGTAAGCGAGGTGTTGGCCGTGGGTCGTGACAAATGGATGGCTGTGGATGTATTGACGTACTCTCTGCTGAGGTCGAGCCAAGTCTACCCTGATTCCTGTGACGGGAGGTCCGGGAGCGGAAACAATGTAGGGAGTGTCGGCCTGCACGTCATTCTAGACATGAAGGGGTGGGGGGGGACTGTACACACAGATTCAGCTCAAATATAGCTAGAGAATGCAAAAAAGAAACACTTAATTGTGGTACCAATTAAGATTTGGGATGGGAACAACTCCCAATCAATAGTTTCAAATGATCAGTGCTGGGGGAAACGCATAACAAGTCACTTGAGTTACGTAATCACATTACTTTTTAAAGTAACCAGTAAAGTAAATGCATCACTTTTCATGGGACTTTAATGCGTCGTGTCAGATTGCTGTATCTCCTCAGTGCACTATTCCTAGCAGATGCAGCACAAAACAAACATGACTGAACATCAGAGGGTAATAGCACAACTTACTTAAATCAATCATGTTTCATGATGATAAAACATCTTATTAACAATACGACGTTACATTTACCCCAGGAGAGCCATTCGAGTACTATCTTATATATTCACTAAAGCGGCTTTATATTCAGCATGACCACGCAGTGCATGGTGGAACGAGAGAATGAAACACACATTCACTCTCAGACAGTATGGCACTGATGGACCAGCAGACATGCACCTGTTACCCCTGTAACCTCGTAAACAAAGCGGCACTACTTTCTGTTAGCTCTGAATACTTAAAGACTTAGTAGGCTATTTATTTTCAAACTTAAACATTTTAGCATTTGATTGATTGCAAATGTTCAGATTCTTTATTATTTCTCGGTCACACTTTACAATAAGTTTAACATTAGTTAATTTATTAATTAACATGCTAACAATTTAATTTGCATATCACTAGATATTGTCTGTTTATTAGCACTTATAAAGCACATATAAATGCCTTATTCTGCATGATCATATTCTGCATCCTGTAATCCAACCCACTATCTCAACTCAACAACTGCCTTACTAACATTTAACAAGCAGTAATTAGGAATTTATTGAGGCAAAAGTAATAGGTAATATTGAGAATTGGACCCTAAACTAAAGTGTGACCGTTAACATTAACTAACAAAAAAATAATAATACATACATAGATAATATTCAGTTTCTTTTATCAATGTGAATGTGAATGTTAATTTTAACATTTACTAATACATTAGTATATCAAAAGTTATATCTGTTAATATTACATTTAATGGACCCGAACTAACAAGAACTAGCAACAGTTGTATTTCAAAGAATAATAACTACTGTAATAAATGTAGATATTGCTCACTGTTAATAGATTAAATTATGTTAATTAATTAGGCCTCACTGTAAAGTGTTACCAATTGTACTCTATAATTATTTGACACTTTAATCTGTTTGAAACATTTGTTTACTTTAAACTTTTTGTTATTAAAAAAACTATACTGCTCCATGCGTATTACAAAATATTAGATATAAAATATAATATTAAATATTAAATATATATAAATATTAAAATATAATATGCCTATTATAATTTATATAAACGCATATAATATTAAACTGTAGATAAACATACATTTCTATTTGTTTGTGTGTTTGCAAAGATGGGTTTGAGGGAATGCAGAGAAATAATATTTTCAAATACATATAAGTATACAATGACAACCAAAAGGGATGTTCAACATAGGAAAATTCACATATTCAGCCTTTTTTCAAACACTACAAAAAATGTACAATAATTTGCATAGTTGTTCTTGGAGTCGATTGTTTTATTTTTGACAATAATGCAATAACATATGACAGTTTGTTCATCATTTTTGACCGGCTGTCATCCAAAGAAATTATGAACATATGAAAAAAGAGAGAACTGACAAAATATCAATACGATTGATTGTTTTAGTCAGTGTGTGCTTTTCCCAGTGAGCTTTTTATTTTTATATATATATTTTTCATATGCGTTTTTGCGCATATGTATTGTAAGAGTAATAGTGTTTCACACTTTTGTTAACTCACGGTGCACAGACTGCACCTGACTGACAACAGACACAAGAATGCATCAGAACTTGAAGAGGACATGAACCGTTGCGGCACTGCCTCACACGTGATAGATTAGCTTGTGAAAACAGAAAAAAAAAACATTGTATGTGCGAGTGTGTGTGTGTGTGGCAAAAAACAACACAAAAATCCTCAAATGTCTGACAGACTCATTGATCACGTGGCATTTGCACATGAGTTTAGTGTTTACCAAGTAATTTAGAAACTGAAACCAGTCCATTAAACACCCTTTTGACGCTTAGAGTAGCTGGAGTTGCTCGGTAAAGAGACAACACTCACAAATGTAAGATGTGATGGTTGGAAAAAAATAAAGACAATTCAAGATAAATTGAAATATTAGCTCTTTGACCACATTAGCTTTTTCAGGCGCTTTCCAAAAGTTTCTTATATTCACTGAAATGTCATAAAATGCTAAAATCATCTAACTGCACATGCATAAAATTTAAAAACTCATTTAGATGCCACAGAAAAATGAGATATAATAAAGTTGTCATCCTATTCTTCAATGGAGCGTCCGGTTCACACTCAATCGCCAATCCATGTGGTCTGAAATACAATTGTCCTCATGTTCTGATGTAACATTTTTCCAGGAATTTAATGTAATTTAAAGAATGTTACATTTATCTTTTTTCACACTGTGAAAGTGAGTAGCACAGTGTATTTAATAGAATAAACATGAAAAATTGGTTCAATATGTGTCATAATACAAGTGACAAAAGTGACATGCGTTTTCAAATACCTCTGTTTCAAATTTACCCACTTGGAAGAGCGTCTTCAAAAAGCTGTTTTTGCAGGACTAACACAAGAACAGCTCTTTGTCTGAAGGCCAATATGGATGCAAATGTGTTTGTAGTGGAGACTGTAGGATATGTGTCTAACTCGTCCCAATCTTCTGATTGAAGTTGGAAGGAAAGGATGAGAGTTTGAGGCATATGTGGAGGTCGTCCCCATGGCCCCATTCTGGAGAATGTTGTGTAACTGCTGTTTGCTGTTGATTTGGACCCGTTCATTTGCATGGTGGCCTCAATCCATCTCTAAATGAAAATGACAGGAACCCCACTGTGGGTTCTAGATGGAGCCGTAACCTCAGAGACGGGGCAACATCATTAGGGGGCCAACCAAATCGCAAACTACCAACCATTTCTTCTTGTATCAACCATGCACATCCATCCAGTAATGAGGCATTTCATCTGCTGGCACCGTTACCGCAGTTGAGTCTCCATCAGTTCATGTAACTGGAGACGGTGGTCGTAAGGTCCTTAACCAGAGCAACGGTGGTGATCTGTGTATGACAGGCATCCGTCTGGACGGGCCGCGTAATGAGAGAGCTCTGTGCACATGGTGATAAAGCCTTTGTGCTAATGACAGACTCCGGCTTTAATCTACCACTCTCACCTGTAAGAGAAGCTCACTGAAACCCAAGAACTCACAGGAGCTTTACATCTGTGGGCAAAGAAACATCTCTTATGCCATCACCTATAGAATGTGTCAATCTTTAAATTATAAGAGAGAATTTTACAAAATAGTATTGCAATGCGAATAAGAACAGCATCTTATTCACTAAGAGTCTTTTTAGACCTGATTGTTAAAACGGTTCCATTTACATTTGGAACCATAAAGCAAAATAAATTCAATCTTCAATTCCCACACCATACGCAAACTTAACAGAATTAATTTTTATGCATTTTATCTTTCATCAGGTCAATGAGTGGCCAAGATTCTGAACAGGAGAGGAACCGAACATAGAGATGAATGAAGAAGATTTATTGACAGGACAGTAGACAAGGCATAAGTGACGGGGCAAACAGTAGGGCAGGACACACAACAGGGGATAGAGACGGTAAAGATGTGTTGGCCAATGGTGGACACAAAGCAGGAGCTCAGGGATCCAGAGGCTTGACAGGTAGTGATGAGACTTGATGTCGCACCAGACCAGCTGCCAGACCAAGTCAATGAGCAGGGTGGAACAGGAAAAGGGCAGGGCAGGAACCAACGCTCAAGACAAGAGAAAAACACAAGAGCAAACAAAAACTGACAGAATTATGGCAGGGAACATTTAAACTAACTACGTAATTGGAGTTTGAGAAGTAAACTAAACCCTAAACTTCTAAACTAAACCCTAACTTGCAAACAAGGGAAAGAAATTCGACAACTAAATGACTGAACCTAAAACAAAGATGAAAAAACAAAACTGTAATCTTGCAGGAACTATAAATAATTACTATAAATCAACAGAGAGAGAGAGAAAGTTTGGGAGAATTGACACAAAATACTGGAACTAGGGTAACTAGAACTAATCCAATCTCTGAAAATCAACACTGACTAACACGTTCCACATACACACAACAAACACACACACACAAAAACAAACCGCAGAGATATGAGGGAAAGGAGCAGAATATAAAAGGATCAAAACGCATGAGGAACAGGTGAACACACTCAACAAATGAGTTAAAAGACAAAGTTGAAACCCACGTAAAACAAAGAAACATTGAACAAAGACAAGACTGTAAGAGCAGGATCATGACAAATTGTGTTAAACATCCGCGGTGATGTGTTGCAGTAATCTCATCATATCTTGCTATATGTTGTATAGCCTTTTCACACACTCCCACCACACTGTCACGTGTTTTTTTCATTCAGTCACATGCGTTCCTTTGAGTTTTCCCAATATCACTATGTGTATTTCAGTTCTCCACCTTCACTCTGTTTTTGTGTTGAAAGCGCACTGTTGCACATGTTGGATTATTCTGTGAATATTTTTATTTCTAAATTACTTAGTAATTTAGTGAAGCCTTTCTGACTTTCTCACGTTTTCATATGTTTGTTTTTATTGTTTTGGGAGGAGTAACCAGATGCATTGATGCATTTATACTTCAGATTCTTCTGGATTGTATCTCAGACCACCTCCAGAAATGATCTGAGCAACGGTTTAAAATCTCAGAAGCGTTTCGGAGGGCATTCACACCTGGCTGTTTCATGATCTGATAGGTGCCTAATCAGATAAAATGTAAAAAGTGACCAAGTGTAAAAAGGTCCAAAATACTCACAGTCCAGTTTAACCAGAGACTGTTACATTACTGTTCGCCATTGTCAAGTCATTTGCTGTGTCCAAAATTGACTACTTTCTCACTATATAGTCTGTGAAAACTGTTCCCCAATAATCCAAATGAATATGTAACAATATTAAAGCTCAGGGAAGAAGTGGGGGAACTGGGGGGGAACTGGCATACACTAAACACAAAATGAACATAAAAAACAAAAACAAAGAAAAATGGCAAAACCTCTCTGGCAACTACCACATAAACCAAAACTTAACAACAGCATAAAGTCCCGACCTAGTCCTCTCTCATCCTTCACCGTCATTTCTCCTCCTTGTCATCAGCTGGTCAGTGGGACTGGTGTGGTGCACAGCTGATGCTCATCAGTACTGGTTTGGTTCCCATGGCTCTCTGCTTTGTATGCCTCTGTGTGCGATGGGTTAGGGTTCGAATCGAGCCTCAGCAAGGCTACTCTGGCCACAGTCTGTCCCTTTGAGACCCTGGTCACACCTGCCCATAAACTACACCCATCTAGGATCATACTGTGGTGGACAGGTTCTTATGGGCGGTCCATTTCACATGACCAATGTCATGTAAATGAACCTGTAACTCAATGAGTGTTGTGTGCGATGCGGAGATATGTGGAGGAAGCAGCATCTCTCTCTCCTCTATTCATTTTATTGATAAAAGAAACAAAACACTTTAAATGGAAACAGAAAGGCACACTTGTGCAAAACCTGGAAACTAGAAGACGGCATCCACACATGCAGCAACATACCAAAGTCACACAGGAGGGTATTTATAACAAGAGGAGATGGGGAACACCTGACGAGACTAACGAGGGCAGTGAAGAAACATGACAGGTGCAGGAAGGGCCCGGGAAGATACACAGAAGGGACCCGGAAGAGAAACAACATGACCTGACTGTGACAGGAAGTGACAAATGACACACCAGACAGGAAGCGCAAGAACTGACACGAAGTGACAGACGACAAACAGGGCTATGGGTAACAAAATGGCCAAAATACATAAAAAAGTTTTACATTTTATTTGAAAATGGGGTCATGAAAACAGACTCTTAAAGTGTTGATTCAAGTTCTTTGATTCCAATGAAATATGACAGATTGTGGCGTTCGGTTGCATCTTCAACAACTGAAATGTTTTTTTGTTTTTTGTTTTTTTTTACGAAATAGCTTGAAATGGCTAATTAAAAATTTAGTAAAGATTCTGAAAGATGATTACAGTTTAAACTACCGGTTCTGTTTGGAGCACGGAAATTGTGAAAGTGTATGGAAGCGATTGTGATTTTTATCAAAATATGCTGAGAAAAAAAAAAAGGTCAGAATTGCGGGATATAATTTCCAAAAAATATTATTCCCTGGCGGAAACAAGCTTCAAAGAAAATGAAGTTTTTCACTGGAGACTTGCCACTTTTGAACCTTTTAATTGTGTAATTTCACATTTGGGAGACAGTAAACAAAAAAAGAGAAAAACACGGACAGAGTTGCTCAACATTTCTCCAATTTTAATGAATTTCCTAGAGCTATTTTCCATTGTGCATTTCATTTAATTGTGTCCTTGAGCAGCACACAACAAACGCTAAAACTTCGACCGCACAATAACATCTCAATCACCATTTAGCAACTTTGTCACATCCAAACTGTCAAAACAGGAAGACGACAATTCCTTTTCACACGCCGTAACCCTGAGCATTCATTGAC
This sequence comes from Rhodeus uyekii, assembly GCA_037043235.1. NCBI lineage: Eukaryota > Metazoa > Chordata > Actinopteri > Cypriniformes > Acheilognathidae > Rhodeus > Rhodeus uyekii. Next base: position 1,663,534 of record JAWRVZ010000128.1, on the reverse strand, counting down.
AGCGTGCGACGACATTGTTTGAATCAACTTTAATATCTCTCCAAACGCATCATTCCTCTGTCAGTCAGGAAATTCACTCATACACAATTAAAAGATTAGGCTGCGTGCCAAAGCGGGCAACACAAGGTGACAGCGCATGAATCACACTGTCCGCCCTGAGGATGTTTGTTATCCGCATCGAGAGCTGCTAAAAGGACTAAGATGAGAGAAGTTTGAGTTTGAGCCATTGCTGTTAATCCGCGTGTTCAGTGGAACTCACGCACCCCCGCCCACAGACTCATCTGACTGTGTGAAGCCCCACCCCCACACTGGCCCCGCCCCCAACCTCAGCTTTATTTTAAGACACCAGTGTTTATCGTAAATGCAATTTACATTTTTAAAATGCATGTGCCTTAAAATAGCTTTCTCTCTCTCTTCCAGAGACGTCTCTTCTCTTCTCTGATGACGTGTTTACGGGGGCAAGGGCAGCTCAACCTGTCACTCACATGAGATCCACCAATGGCAAACCACAGTCATCTAATCATCCAATCAATTCCCCACAGACACAAACATTTGCTCTCATCTTTCACTCAGCTGTATGTCAAAGTAGGGGGGGGGGGGGGGGGGTGACTTCATGCTGACTTTATGGTTGAAATAATAGCTTATGGACTGAAGGAGTAAAATTGTATTATTTTGTTGCTTTTGGAACAAAATGGATGTTTTTTCAAAGGCTTAATAAAACATTTTATTTAAGTACACATTTAGTAACATAGTTTTTTTATTGACCACTAACACAATCTAAGTTTAACATCTAGTTAAAAACAAATCTTTAGAACTTAAACTGTAAAAATGTAAATCAGCTCCTTTTATTCGAATCAAAAATATTGCTTGAATAACTAAATCAACCAATATATTGGGTTACAGTAACATAGTCGTTTATAAGAGGTGGAACTAGATCCTTAAAGTCAGCTTTTACAGAAATGTATCATAGACTATAATGTGCATAATTAGCTTGTATCTTAGCTTAGCTTGTAAGAGTAATACATTACATTAAA
>JAWRVZ010000128.1:1632500-1657500 GCA_037043235.1 Rhodeus uyekii | reverse complement strand
CTTGGCCTCTAGAAACAAAAGCCATTTTAGAGGCTTTGACTCCTTCTAAAGAATATTTATTTACAGACCCCCTTTGTTGGGCCCCCCAAACTACTCCCACAAACACCTCCTCAGTGGGCAAAAGTTGGCTCAACTGGTGAGACTATCGTGAAACTTTCCAAACAGGTCAAGTAGACACTAATGCCATGTGCATACAGCTAACTCATTTACCATTCCGGTTATTGGTGTGAGACTGGCTCGCTCTACTGGCATAGCTGACTGTGCCATCTGTCTGGCCGGGGGTAAGTGGGTGAGATAAACTGTTGATTGAGTGCGAGGCCTGTGTGGCGTAAATGGCCGACTGGCACAGGACAGCGGGAAAACGGGTCACCTCGACAGATTGGACTGGGGCCGTCTGGTTCCTCTCTTATTCCACGACCCTGTCTACACAATTAGGGTTTTCGAAGGCCAAAAATTCTGGTTCATTATTGAGAAGGCAGGATGAGTTGTAGTTTAGAATTGTTTACTATTGGTGTTACATGATTTCCTGTTACCTTCAAGTAGAAATGCGCGGATTATGTTTCACAGTCGCTGTACAAATCCCTTTTTGGTGTAGCTTGTCAGTGTTCAGAGCATCCATTGATGGTTCTGTTGACATGAAGGCCGTGGCAAGTCTTGCAGCTGTCACTTTGTTCTTGAGAGGGCCGAGTAAAAGGAGCAGCAGGCCTTGTCTCAAGAACATTAGCCCAAAGGGAATAAATCAAGTAAGCCAAACAATACTACTGCCCATTAATGTCACCAACGGCGCTTCCTCACAGTCGTAAACCCTATGGCAGTCCACACTCGGAGGACCGAGCGGCCAAAACATATGTTTGTTGAGATGCAGCCCTGACAATCAGTTCTTAATGTATTAACGTATCCCTACATAACTTTAAAATCCATTTCACCTGTCTGATATGTCATCATCCGATATCCAGACGAATACGACAAATGTACAAGTTTTGCAAAAAAACAGCTTACATAACAAAGTGACTTAAATGTTGGATGATTTGTGTGCGTAAATACCCAAATAAGTTGGGTTTACGTGTTGAAGGTGCTGCTGATAAGGGTGAGAGGGATTTCTGCAATCTTTGGATTAGATCCTGCATGGGGGACACAGTGAGCTTTTGCTCTTTGATGTGGGACGTCTGACTCGAGTGTAGGTTTCTAATGAGACAAGGGACGAGGCCAAAAGTGGGCTCTAATCTTACACATTCATATAAAAATGAGTGCGTATGTGTGTGCTTGAGAGGAAAAACATACTGCTGCTAAGTGATATCTATATCGGGGTGGTTATTATCAAGGCTGGGGATGATGGTCACTAAGCTAGTAAACAAAGGTGAGGGTTGGTGTGGTCTCGTGTGCACTTCCAGGTGGGCAAAACTAATGCCGCAGGATTCCTCAGCATCTTCTCAGAAGCACCAGAGAAATCCTCTTTGCTCTTAGTCCTAAAGCACCTTGCAAAGTCGAGGTGGCTTGCAACGGATTGTCTTAATCTGTCCTTTTTGTAAAGAAAAGGGTAAGCCAGGCAGAATGTCAGTCTATATCAGTCAAAAACCAATTGGTTACAAGGATTTTTTTAGGAAGTAGTTGCAGCGAACTTTTTTGAAAACCCTTAACATGCTGACACCAAAGCACAGCACAAACGCATACAGCCCAGGTAATTTAATGTGTAATCATATGTGTGATTAATCCCCATGTTATGAGAAGGCCAATGCAATTTTTGTGGCCCATCCAGAGGTCAGATATCTTTTCTGCTGCACTCAGGGCTTTCAAAGAGGCTTAGTGGTATGTAAATGAGAATGCTGTGGCTCTAAAGCACAGCCAGTTGCATTAGATTAGACGTTAAAAATTGTCCCCCTATCTGAGTGGCTTAGGCTGGTGGTCGAAAACTCATTACGCCGATCAAATTCAAGACAAGGAGCGAGTCATTTCTCGGCAATGCTCAGGTGTTTAAAAATCCCACTATGTACAATTTCATCCCACAGTTCCCCTGCTTATCGAGAAAGTGTGAACTGCCCGCCAGGTGGACTTGGCCTTGCTAACATATTTGTCTTGCTAACTTCTATTTGTCCAAGTTGTCTAAGAATCAAATTACTCCTGCCATTTCAAAATATGAGAAGACATTAGGCTGCTCACGTAGAAAGACATTTAAAAAAGGGTTAGAATGTTGGTAATACTTTTTCAACATGCAATTACAATTTGCAGTAGTTGGTTTCTGAAATCCATCAAAGTTTAAATTTAAGACAAGTCCAGTTGAGGTGTCCATGAAGGGGTTTTTGGGGTGGGCTTTGGGGCTTTTTTTTTTACCTCTCCAATCCCACCTTGATGTGCACAGACAACTCCAAGCAAATCAATTCCCCCTAAAGGTGTAAGCATCGTGGCTCTGTAAAGGGCCAGTCACACAGCGAAAACGCATGAATCACGCACAGATTTTCGTTTCTGCGCGGAGCGTGTAATTCGTCGGTGGAACAAGCGTGGACCGTCATTGATTCTAAGTGGATAAGCGTCGAAGGCGGTTTGTGCATGATTTTGAGTTTTGAACGGTTCAAAAATTTTCCGTTATTCATGAGTCGGCGTGCGTAGTTTATGCGTCGAGTATGTGTGACTATGCGCGGGACACGCGTAAGCCGTCAGTGCTTATGCATCGGAACTGGTTCGAAACCGCGCACGTCCACGTCCGTCCACTGACGCCCCACCTTCATATCACGCACGAACTGCGCACGTATCACGTTCATTCCACTGACAATGTGGATTCTGAAAGTGCTTGTAGGTGGAACGTTCGCGAAGTGTGCGTGTTTGGACGCGCTCCGTCAGTGATTCATGCGTCGGGTGTGCGTCGAATGTTTGTGGAATACTTTGGTCAATTTCTCGATGCACAACCACGCACAAACCCAATCTGTGCGTGATCGGCTGTGTGACTGGCCCTTAATATCTATGAAAACAATGCACACCAAGACTACCTGTACCGTTCCACTTGTGCGACTGATAGCATGAGTCTTTTAGGCCTGTGTCCACTAGCCAAATAGTTTTTAGCTACAGGTACAGTAAAGCTCAAAAACCTCTTCATGGAAACCTCAACTGGACTTGTCTTAAAAAGAAAAGGAAAAAAAGAAAATAATTTATAACTATAATAATTTATAAGTTTTACAATGTCATATCGGAATGATTCCAAGTAATGGAACCAACTTACCCCAGGCTGGGAAACAATTATAGGTGAATTACAACTGCACCTGTCAAAGTACTTGGGGTATAAACAGTGTGTTAGCACATACAACATGTCTCTTGAGTTCTTAGTTACCCTTACAAGCAGTTATAACACCAATGACTAACATTACCCTTTCGCATTGCATAATCAGTTGGAAGAGAACTGCAAAGAACTTGTCTCAAATCAGAGCTAAGGGTTTTTTTTTGTTATCCTCAGAGGCTTAGGTGAGACTGGCTTCCTGTTGACGGGCTGGTTCAGGCAGCGGGGGCTGAGCAAGAGGGGGGTGGAGGTAGTGAAGCGTGCAGAGGTGCAGTTCCCTCAGGCAGCTGCACAGAGACTCACTCTGGACCACACAGAGAGATGCCAATCTAGTTTCCCTTCCCAATCCCTCCACTGATCTAGGGTTAACTTTAAGATAAATGTGCCTAGTGATAACGCACAAGGTTTACGCAGGGGAGGTAATGCTGTCATGTGTTACCCAACAGACGCATGCTACTTAAAAAAAATAAAATAAAATCCCCTGGGAATCGTGGCTGCTGGATCAAAGTTTGACATAGGGTCATCTACTCGAGTATGGACTGCTTTGGAAAGACGATACCTTTGCAACCAGGTCTAAAAATACCATAGAATGGCAGCATCTTTTAGCACAGGGCAATCGCAAGGTACTTGGTGTTACACAGGCTGTAGCAAAGCCACGAGTGGGCTGGAATTAATCTTTGTGGCCACGAAAAAGCGTTAGCCTTCTCAATTTAATGCTTGGAATTTGCAAGAGGTTTTATGCCTTTGAAGAGGCTCAAGATTTATTTAATTCCATTAGTGGATACAGTGTCCAGGCCTGTAGAAATGGTAGATGTAGTATGAGCTGAGTAGGGTTTGACTGTTGGGGGGCAAGTTTGGGTCTGGATGTGGTATGGGTAGAGCAGATCGAGAGTGCTTGCCTGTCAGAGCTGAAAGTTTTGCACGGCTAAGTGCACCTAACAGAAGCGGAAGGTTAACCCTGTTGACAGGTGAGAGCAATCAGAGCGTAGCAGCTCTAATCCAGCTAGACCTTCACCAAACCACACACACAGAAACACTCATTGGGAACTCTTGTTCCACAAGAAAAGGTGCCAAATCTACACCCAAACATCACCAACTAGGCCGTTATGGCTCTTTGAGTCATGTCGTAATGATCGTACATTCAAGGTGAGTTCAAATTAACACCAATACAATGTAATTACAAGTGGAAAACTATCTTTACAGAGTTCTGAGAACAATGGGGACGCAACTAACTATTGTTTGTAATGATGCTTTCATAGTGAACGCTGACTACAATGGACCCTGTGTACAGCTGGTATGAAGATACATTTTTTCTGGATTGCATCACAAGTGGACGAGTACAACACATACCCGTTTTCCCCTGGTGTTTTAATCCGTCTCTTTTGTCCACTTTCAACCACTTCAATCCTGTTTTCGGCAAGATTAGCCAATTGCTGTGAGTGTGTGTTCGAAATCAGGAATGGAGAGAGAACATTGAACTTGGTACGCTTTTCATCATTCAATAACATTTAAGCATTATGTCAGTAGGCGGAGAGCAGATGCTTCTGTGATTGTTCAAACACATTCAACACATGAAATGCACATTACTCTAGAAACGCAATCTGGTCAATCGGGTCAAAACTTTTCCCATTGATAGAAATTTCGAAACGTTTTTTTCTGCATAAGTGAACCTAAAAGATCGCAATTCCAATCATTACGGCCTACGCACAATGATAGCCATCGCTAAGCTGGGTAAATTCTCTAATACACAGCGACGTGCAGAGGGCAGTCTTCAACTCCTTACCAGGAGGCTTTTATCACACAATCGTGTTGTTTCCTCAGGTGTTCTGTGCTGCTACTGCGAGTTGGCCCATGCATGCCTGCAGCTCTATCGTCTACTCTGCAAATGTGAGGTCTTTGATCTCCCTACCTTTGAATTTGAGGTATGGTGGCTCTACCGTATCCTGGCTGCATGTCCCAAAACAAACACCTTACCTCCCCTTCCTTCTTCAGAGTCACTGCAGAAAATGAAGCCGTCTACCAAGAAGATGTTTATCAGCCTCCCCCATGAAAACTGCCACTCAAATCAGGTGGCAATCAAGACAGAACTCCAGCAATCATTGACGGCAATGAAAGTCATAATAGAGTTTTGAGTGGAATGTAATATGTGATTCTCAAATAACTCGGATTTACAGTTCTGTGACGGATTCTGTGTTGGTTGAAAAGGTAGTGTGTTGAATGGACCAATGGATAGAATATTTCTAGCTGCTGGTGTGCGACTAAAAATGTACAGCTCTGTTAACAATAAAGCAAAGAAACAGCAATTAATGCTTCTTGTTTTCTTTTTCTTTCTTAAATAAGTGGATACAGCAGCTCAAAAGTTTGAAACATTGACCTAAACCTCAACACCTCCTCTTGATCAGGGATGTGATTAAATCTCATTTACATATAGATTTGTAAGACTTAGTTCTATGAGTTTTATTTTGGGGCTGTTTTTTGCTTCGATTTTTGTTTTTGATAGAACAGTGAAAAGAAAACCAGGAGAGGGGAGATTGAATGTTATATTTTTCAAATGAATAATCAAAAGTGTATTTATATTTGTTGATGGGGAATTAGTGGGCACATAATTAATTTATATTTTTGTAATTAAATATTTTAATTATGCAAAAGCCTCTCAGGCCGTGTCACTCAAAACTTTTATTTGTCATAATATACACCCACCTAAAGGATTATTAGGAGCACCTGTTGCAATTATCTAATCAACCAATCACATGTCAGTTGCTTCAATGCATTTAGGGGTTGGTCCTGGTCAAGACAATCTCCTGAACAGAATGGGAAAGAAAGGTGATTTAAGCAATTTTGAGCGTGGCATGGTTGTTGGTGCCAGACTGGCCGGTCTGAGTATTTCACAATCTGCTCACTTACTAGGATTTTCACGCACAACCATTTCTAGGGTTTACAAAGAATGGAGTGAAAAGGCAAAAACATCCAGTATGCAGTAGTCCTGTGGGAGAAAATGCCTTGCTGATGCTAGAGGTCAGAGGAGAATGGGCCGACTGATTCAAGCTGATAGAAGAGCAACTTTAACTGAAATAACCACTCGTTACAACCGAGGTATGCAGCAAAGCATTTGTGAAGCCACAACACACACAACTTTGAGGCGGATGGGCTACAACAGCAGAAGACCCTACCGGGTTCTTTCACTACAAATAGGAAAAAGAGGCTACAATTTGCACAAGCTCACCAAAATTGGACAGTTGAAAACTGGAAAAAAGTTACCTGGTCTGATGAGTCTCCATTTCTGTTGAGATAGTCAGATGGTAGAGTCAAAATTTTGCATAAACAGAATGAGAACATAAATACATCATGCCTCTGTGCCACTGTGTTACCACTGTGCAGGCTGGTGGTGGTGGTGGTGGTGTAATGGTGTGGGGGATGTTTTCTTGGCACACTTTAGGCCACTTAGTGCCAATTGGGCATCGTTTAAATTCCACGGCCTATCTGAGCATTGTTTCTGACCATGTACATCCCTTTATGCCCACCATGTACCCATCCTCTGATGCTACTTCCAGCAGGATAATGCACCATGTCACAAAGCTCGAATCATTTCAGATTGGTTTCTTGAACATGGCAATGAGTTCACTGTACTAAAATGGCCCCACAGTCACCAGATCTCAACCCAATAGAGCATCTTTTGGATGTGGTGGAATGGGAGCTTCGTGTCCTGGATGTGAATCCCACAAATCTCCATCAACTGCAAGAGGCTATCCTATCAATATGGCCAACATTTCTAAAGAATCAATCAGTTGAATCAATGCTACATAGAATTAAGGCAGTTCTGAAGGTGAAAGAGGGTCAAACACAGTATTAGTATGCTGTTCCTAATAATCCTCTAGGTGAGTATATAATTGACTATAATTCCATTTCAAGTTACATCATTGCAGTTATTGTGGGGTTCTTTCCACAATTTTTGAAAATCTTCTTTGACTTTAATTCTGGGGTTTGTCAAGTCATAACAGTTCATTTAGTTTGTCTGAACTAAATTGATTTAACTCCTGAATATAGATATAAATATAATGATTATAGCTTGATGTAGGCCATATTTTGAAAACCCATTTAAGCTTTCATTCAACACAGAACCCCCAATGTAAAAACAAAAACAAGATTATTTATTTCTGACACTTATTATGACACTAATTATAAATGTAATAATAATAATTAAACAAATGATACCTTCTTTGACTCTTGCTATTGCCTTGTTACATTTTGATAGAACATTTGTATACACTTTAAGAATATCATCTTTTATATATCTGTCCACTGACCTCTGCAGTTCACTTGCAGACCCATGATTGAGAAACTTGGATCTAGCCCCACATGAGAGGCCTGGAAACCGAAAGGAAGCGAGAGATCAAATAGCATAGCAGCAGATAATAGCGATAACTCGTTCCTGGTCTCCACCCTTGTGTGTCTATGTCACTCATTCACGCACAATCACAAGCAAGCAAACTATTTGTCAGAGCAGCCCAGAGCTTTGAGCTGCAAGGATTCCCATAGTAAAAGTACACACACACACACACATCTATTGTGTTATCTTTGTCATTTCTAGAAGCAGGCAGCTGCATCTATTTCCTTTATAACTTTCACCCTTCTCACCTGGGTGGGCCCTGTCTGGATCCTCTGTTTGGATTAGGGCGACGATTAACGAAACAAAAACACATTAAACCAGAATCGAGTGGCAATTGTTCACCTGGGTCGATTCACAGAGCGCACTTCCTTTTCATGTTCTTTTGGTGAACCCGCCAAGCAAACAGGTAGTATGCATAGAGGTAAGGTAACGCCAGGATTTAAGCTGCGTCTCTCACTACAACTATTGTGTGTTTACTGCAGTTGATTGTGTGCTTTCCTGTCTGGCTATGCTGTATTGCGCTGCAAGCTACGGGAGCGGCAACTGCTGCGCTTGAACAAATCACATTTCATCACTTACAGTTTTCAATTATGCTTGGGTATTGTTTGGCTTTGTGATAGAACTGTTTTTTTGAGAATGGAGAGCATTCACAGGAGAGGATGTGGAATATCCTTCAATAAACAAGGGTCTCCTCCCTTCCAGGACAAAATTGGCTTGAAGGAAATGTCTTCATACTGTACACAGAGTTGGCATTTGACAAATAATGTCTAAATATTATCCTAATCTTGTTTTTCTCATTTGGATCAGGGCCGTTGCTGGCAGGCCATCATTGTCCCAGCCGCTGTTCTGAAGGGGATGCGGTAAGATCCTCTGTGATACAGCGCATCCATTGGACCATTGGGAACTCTTTATTATTTTAGTCACAAGACTGCTTTAAAGTACTATTCTTGACCTAATTGTCCATTATTAAAAGTGGGCCAAAGTGGGAAACATCCAGATCCACACTATTTTACCTGGTGGTTAAATCGTATGAATTTGTACAACTAACTACTTAGGCCCAACTAATGGTTAGATAGACCTTCCTGCCTGCTTTTCTCTCTCTCTCTCTCTCTCTATATATATATATATATGTATATAAACAAGCATCTTAATTCATTTGTTCAGTTGTGTGAACTGCTTTATAAAAATTAAAATACAGTGGAGCTCGGTTATGTCGACGGCCTCGGGGGTTGCAAAAAATCATTGAGATAACCGTTTAGCGAAATAACCTATATATCATATATTACATATATTAACATGTATTTTCCCACATATAACCCGCAGAAGCAGATAATCCGCACACTCATATAGCCAGTGGGTTTTGTGTAAAAAATCGTTGGCATAACCCATAGATTAATGAACATTTTTTGTGTAAGATCACATTTCAAATTTCAACTGTTGCTCGCATGACTTCAATTATCCATAACTGTTCAGGCTCGGTACACAGTGCTTGTGCGAAATTCACACAATAAAAAAACAAACACAAGTCAGAATCAGAACAGAAAAGCAATCTCTCCCGCTGAGCTTGTCCCTTTAAGAGTGTTGTGTTCATCAGATGAGAAGAGTATGGCATGGCAGAACAGCCAATCAAGTCTTCTTGCATGATTGACAGGTCAGACAGCCTATCAGCACAGCTGTCACAGTGACAGTGGAAGCCCAGCTGCCGGCTGTCAGATCCAGTGTTGCCAGATTGGGCGGGTTCCCCCCCAATTTGGCTCCTTTTGGTCACGTCCGACCTGGAACAAATGCATTGGGCTGGTTGATAAAATTTGGGCTGGTTTTTGATGCATAAAAACCCACCCATATTTCATATAAATGCATTTAAATTTCTACATTACAACAAAATTTAGTGTACTGTTTTTTTGTGGTATTTTTTTTAAATGGGCGGGTTTTATGCTGTAGTTGGGCTGGAAATCTTCAGTTCAATCTGGCAACACTGGTCTGATCACCAAAGACAACAACCCTCACAAGAAAGAAAAAGGAAAATTTATTGATATACATGATGTGAGTTATTAAATGAGAATATACATGCTCGTGTTTTTGGTGTCTTTTTACACAACATTGTTGCCGCGATTTGTTTGATGAAGCGATCGGCATTCATCAAAAAAAATGTACATATACACAGTACAGTGTATGTTTGCTAACAACAAAAGGCATATGCAAAACCACCACAATAAAACCACCTTCGATTCTTGATACAAACCTTTAATTATCTTCTCCAACAATGCAAACACAAAGATTGCTCACAAAATGCTCCACTGTATTCTGATTGTTTTTATAGTTTGTCTTTCAGGCAAATCCAGTCTTGGCGTCATTACACTTTAGCAATTGGGCTGTGGGGGTACATAAGGTAAAGATACTGACTTAGTACATAACTGTATATTATGCTTAAAGTAAGTTGATGTTTTTGATATTGATCAACTCAAGGTTATGAAGTTCTGGAATTAGTCACTCAGTCAAAACATTAGCATTCGATTTACTTCACATCTCAAGACATGTAATTTTCAGGATGTCAAGGGGAACGGTGAGACTTTTCAAAACACAATGTAAGGCTTAAATCGGTATCCTTTATAACAACTACAGCACACCTGTTCACAGAGAGCAACAGTGAGATACAGGAAGACGAGTTCTCACACTTGTCTACCCGTCCTCTAATCATTCACATTTTACCTAATGTTTATCAAAGGCCATGCCATTCTGTTTCCTCTCTGAAGCTTAAGCTATGTAAATGATACGTCTTTGCGTGGTTTGGCTCCTAAAGAAGATGGTGAAGAGGATTTTGTCTCTTCATGTAATCTCAACACCGGCTATCACAGGCAGATCAACACATCTAGATTTGTTTGCTTGGGCTAAACATAAAACTAGCCACAGCACAGCCCATTGCTGAACAAAAACACACAAACACATGAGTGAAACAAGTCAGAGCTTGCTGGAGGGGGAATGTTTGTGAAAGACAGGAGCATTACGGGTTTATCTAAGGTGTGGTCCACCTTAAGCATTGGTAATTACCCAGGATACAACAGCTGGGGACTGCCAGGGCTACACAGCTTTCGCTTAACCGTTGAATAGCATATGGGCACACATCAAAACACTGTGGGGATAGGAGGATGTTGTTTCTTTCCTGCGGAGCAGATACTTTCTTTCAAATAGCACTAGAGGGAAAAAATATATTTTTCATATGGCAGCTGCAAATGCAAAATGAAAACTTACCAATGTGAACATAGTTGCCATATGTCTTATAGAGATGTAAAAGTTGATAACAAAATAAAGTAAAAATACTAGTCTCTAGTAGAAAGCACCTAATTTGGTAAACGGTAGCTGTCTGACTAACAGCGGGGCTGCTTTTGAATGCTTGCATGAGCTCAAATGCTCATTGGGATTAGCAAAAAAGTTTGCTGTCTTGGCAAAATATTATTAAAATATTATGATTTTTCAAGTACTAGCTTTCATGTAGTGTGTAATATTGCTGTTTGTGAATGTAAAAGATCTATAATAATATAATATAGTTTCAAAGATCAAAGTGAAAAATAAATATAATATATATACAGTGGAGTTCACTTATCTCGACTCACGGTTAACTCGCCAACCCTATTATGTCGACGTTTTTGAAGTGGAACTGCCAAACTCCCTATTTGTCTAAGCATTTTCTCATCGGTTACGTTGATTATTTTATGTCGCCGAAGCCTAGTATCTCGAGCATAAAAGAGAGAAAAAATTGCCACTTCACATGGTTATCTCGTGACTCATGATCTTACCTAGTTCACTGCGCATGCACAGAGTTTGCGTTGCACGTGGATTACATGTGAATCTCCAGTGACGCTTCACTCACACTGTTGCTCTCTGCAGCCGGGAGAAGAACTCGTGGACAGTGTTGCCAACTTAGCGCCTTTGGCCTACATTTAGCAAGTATTCAGACCCCATTTTCAAAAAAGCGACTAGTGACAAATCTAACGACTTTATCTGGAGTTATTGGAGACTTTTGGAGAATCTCTGAAGTGAAAGCACATATCGTTCTTACGCTTCTCAACGAGCAGCGAGTGTCACGGAACGCATAAACGGGGAGGACTCAAGTACAGGGAAGGAAGATTTAATAATAACAAAATAACATAAACACACAAAAGAACATACCCACGAGGAGGAAAACCTTACTAGAAAACATTAACTTAAACACAATAACAAGACATCCAAGGAACACAACAAACCGGATGGAACGGGGAATTCAGGAACAGACATGGAAAGACAACGACACCACACAGGACAGCAAACACACTGGGATTAAATAGGGCACATGAGGGAAGGTAGTGATGAGACACAGCTGGGAATGATTATGGGAAACAAGGAGGCTGGGCAGACACTAACGAGACAAACACACAGGAGAGAGAGCAGTGCCACAGTTCTGTCCACTAGAACACTAATTACACTGGAAACAGAGACAGAACCGTGACACTACCCCCCCCCCCCCCCTCTAAGGAACGCCACCTGGCGTTCCAAACAAAAACCCAACACCGACATCACCACTAAGCATAACACACAAGATAGGGAACCCAAGGAATGCCGAACACCAAGGGAAGGGAGGGAGAAAAAGTCAAGGAAAACAAGAAACAACAACAAAAGTCCAGGGGAAACAAGCCAAGCAGGCTCAGGCGGCGCCGGAGGGGTGAGCCAGGCGGGCTCAGGCAAAGCCGGCGGGTTAGGCGGTGCCGGAGGGGTGAGCCAGGCGGGCTCAGGCAAAGCCGGCGGGGTTAACAGCGTGGACGGCGCCGGCAGTTCAGGCCACAGGAGTTCAGGGTCGCCTAGAGGTGCAGGCAGGGCAAGCAGTCTCGGGGGCGCCGTCAGGGCGAGGCGCACACAGGGCGCCGGCAGGGCGAGCAGCACCGGCGGGGCCGGCAGGGCGAGGCGCGCACAGGGCGCCGGCAGGGTGAGCAGTCTCGGGGGCGCCGGCAGGGCGAGCAGTCTCGGGGGCGCCGGCAGGGCGAGAGTTACTGGGACTGGCGGACCGGAGGAGGTCCTTCTCCTCCTCCTCCACTTGCAAAGGTCATGAGCGGGCTCTGGGATGGCGGCCTCGGGCCAGCAGCGTGCTCTGGGAGGGGCGACCTCCGGGACGGCGGCCTCCGGGCCAGCAGCGTGCTCTGGGAGGGCGGCCTCCGGGCCGGCAGCGGGCTCTGGGACGGCGGCGGGCTCTTTCCTCCTCCTCCGTCTCCGTTTCCTCGGAGGATTAGTATTCCCACTGACTGCGGGGACGTTAGAAAAGTAGTCAATAGGTTGGGAGTGCGTTTGGGGTGCCCGCTCCGACTCCACTAGATGACAAATGTGGTCGATGAATTCCCAGAAACTCAGGTTCTCCAGTTTCTCCATCTCCCAGTAAATAATGGGTTTGTCTAAGCAGAGGTTGAACACCTCCTTTAGGTCCTCCTCTACATAGTCAAATTGGTCCACTTTAATGAGAAACTTGCATGCGAACCCTCTCACCTCCGCCCCCAGCTGGCAGAAGTAGACTGAATTTGCCAGCTGGAACATCTGCTGGCGAACTGATGGTCCTGAAGGGGTAGTTGGAACAAAACAAATCCCCATGAGTGCGAAGTTCTCTCCCTAAAGAAAAAAATCCAAAAAATAAATCCTTCCCCGCTGGGTCCTTAACTGGTGGTGTCGTTCTGTCACGGAACGCATAAACGGGGAGGACTCAAGTATAGGGAAGGAAGATTTAATAATAACAAAATAACATAAACACACAAAAGAACATACCCACGAGGGGGAAAACCTTACTAGGACCTTACTAATTACACTGGAAACAGAGACAGAACCGTGACAGCAAGTTATCGATATCGTTATCTCGATCATCGGTTATCTCAATGCTTTTTTGCAGCCCTTTTTTTTCACACCACAGGTTGCAGTCTAGAGCAAAACAGGTGCAGCAAGTCAAGTCACCTTTATTTATATAATGCTTTTTACAATACAGATTGTTTCAAAGCAGCTTTACAGTGGTCACAGGAAAACACTAAAAACAAAGTTTGTTTTGGCTGTACAGCAGCTCTAAAAGAGCAGGCAAATCAATAAAATTGAAGAATACTAATTGTTATGTGTCCTAACTAAGCAAGCCAGAGGTGGCAGCGGCAAGGAACCAAAACTCCAGCAGGTGACCGAATGAATGAAGAACGCAATGGAGAAAAAAAACCTTGGGAGAAACCAGACTCAGTCAAAGTATCAGTCCTCCTCTAACCAACAGCCAAACAGTGCATGATTATTATATTGACAACATTTCAAGTCAAATAATAAATCCTGTTTGGTCGGGTTGAAGATGGCTTCGTGATCTACACAGGGGAGGGTCTAGTAGAGTCACGGTCTCCGCAGACACTTCAGGGCAGTGTTGTACTCGTGTCCAGGTGCACGTCCTTCATCTGATCTGGATACGACCCGGATACGGCTGGCCATGGTAACCTCGGAAGAAACAGAGACTAACATCAGGTAGATGCCATTCTTCTTGAATCAAGGGATCAACAGGATCGAATTCGCGGACCGGTCCGTGAGCTGCTGCAAGCGGCTGTGGCGCTGTAGCTTTGGAGGTGAGGAGGTGTGTTTCAACAATCTCTCGTGCACCCCCGCGACTCGTGCATTAAAATTGTATGTATATTGTATTATGTGTATGCCAGGTTGAAGAGATGTGTTTTTAGTCTAGATTTAAACTGGCAGAGCGTGTCTGCTTCCCGAACTATATTAAGAAGACTGTTCCAGAGTTTAGGAGCTAAATAATTTTCTTTAAAAAATAACTTTGGGATCGCAATAGGCATGAAAGACTATAATGTGTTAAGAGATCACTCAAGTACTGTGGAGCTAAACCATTTGATGCATTGTAATTAGCAAGATTTTAAAATGTATTCTGTGTTTAAAGGGAATCAATGCAGGTTTAACAGAACTGGGCTAATATGCTCATACTTCCTGATTCTAGTAAGAACTCGAGCTGCTGCATTTTGGACCAGCTGGAATTTGTTTATTAAGCGTGCAGGGCAACCACCTAGTAGAGCATGACAATAATCTAGCCTTGAACTCATGAAAGCATGAACTTACTTTTCCGCATTTGTCATTGAGAGCATATGTCGTAATTTAGATTTATTTTTAAGATGGAAGAATGCCGTTTTACAGATGCTGGAAATGTGGCTTTCAAATGAAAGATTGTAAGTTCAAAGTTTAAATGTTTTTTTTGATAACAAAAAGTTCAAATTCACTTTTCAAACGCAATTTTCTAACTGATGATGAAGACTTGGCAGAGCAGCCATCTAGTGTTAGACAAAAGTCGAAGTTATTAAACGTAAACTGCTCTCATTGGTCAGATGGTTCAGTCTTGAAGACTTACTAGAGAGTTTCCACATGTTCCAACAAAGTTGCAGAGTAAATAACTATGTGATCTAAATAGACTTCACAATTTTGCACACCTGACAGATTTTTGAGGCATATGGTGTCAAAGAACCTCACCTGGTTAACACCGTTCTCAATCCGGGTAAGAGGAAATGCATCAGGCTTAGTTACAGAATTTACCTTACGGAAATCAATAAAACATTCCCATGAGCCATCAGGTTTGAGTACAAGCAAGCATGGTGAACTTTGTGGACTCTGACTTAGTACTCTGAAGCTGTGACTCAAGTTCAAAACTCTTTTTTCATAACCTGGTAATTTACACATTATGGATGCTGTTTTTCCATGAAATGCGAAAAACCTCTAGCTTAGTTTTTTTCCAGCTCCGCTCCATTTTTCTGGCTGCTCTCTTGAGGGTCCGGGTTTGCTCGTTGTACCACGGTGTTGGACTATTTTCTTTAATCTTCTTTAAGCGCAAAGGAGCAACAGTGTCTAAAGAGCTGGTAGTTGGAGTTGATAGTTTCTGTTGTAACATCAAGTTCTTCTAGTTCTTCAAGTTCTTGGCTATCTGGGATGCTGATACCTGGGGGTGAGCGTGAAATTGATGATGGGTTCGTGCAAGTTTGTTTAAGGGGGGGGGGGCTGAGCGCGAAATTGATGATGGGTTCGCGAGAGCTTGTTGACGGGGGGGGGGGGGGGGGCTTGCAGCCACTCTTGGACCGGTCTGCAAATTAGATCCGCGGGCCGGTACCATTTGATCCACGGGCCGGTAAACGCGTGTTAATTTTGCCGCGGACCGGTGACCGCTCGAGATTGTTGACGGGGGGGGGGGGGGGGGGGGATGTGCGGGGGGTGCGAGTGAGAGCGAGATGGATGATGAGTCCGCGCAAGATTGTTGGGGGGGGGGGGGTGCGAGCGAGATGGATGATGAGTCCGCGCGAGATTAAACACACCTTCTCAGCGCCAAAGCAGCAGCGTTCAGTCGTTCTGTCTCGGACGCAAAACGGAAGGACTCATGCGCAGGTGAAAATAGGATATTTATTGTGATAACCATAAATCAACACACACAAAAGAAAAGAACCCACGATGGGGAAAAAAATAAATAACAGGATAACAAGACACTCGACATAAACACAAACAAACTGGAGGGCAGGTAGCAAGGATCAAGACTTCTTCCTATTTCTGCAAATACTGCTGTTCACTTGTTTCTTGTGCACTTTATTAAGTTAGATGGTCTTTGATGTAAGGATGCCATTGCTTCATGTCCAATTATGACATCCTGTGTAACTTATTCGCATCTTTCTTATCTTCCTCCACTCCAGTGAGATTGTGTGGTCAATTTCATTGAAGTAAATATCATATGCTGTTTAATGATGTCAGACACTTGTGTCAAGTCACCCGTGATGTTGGAGAAAGCCTAAAAAACAGCATCCATAATGTGTAAATTACCAGGTTATGAAAAAAGAGTTTTGAACTTGAGTCACAGCTTCAGAGTACTAAGTCAGAGTCCACAAAGTTCACCATGCTTGCTTGTGCTCAAACCTGATGGCTCATGGGAATGTTTTATTGATTTCCGTAAGGTAAATTCTGTAACTAAGCCTGATGCATTTCCTCTTACCAGGTGAGGTTCTTTGACACCATATGCCTCAAAAATCTGTCAGGTGTGCAAAATTGTGAAGTCTATTTAGATCACATAGTTATTTACTCTGCAACTTTGTTGGAACATGTGGAAACTCTCTAGTAAGTCTTCAAGACTGAACCATCTGACCAATGAGAGCAGAATAGACCAATCACAACAGACTGAGATATCTGACCAATCAGAGCAGACTAGAGCAATCACAACAGACTAAGTTCAGACTTCGGGGAGGAAGTTGGATATAATTAAAAGAAACACACACACACAACTTGATCTTACAGAATTAGTTAATTACAGATCAATATCGAATTTGCCTTTGCTGTCAAAGATTCTAGAAAGGCAATATCCTCACAACTAACTAACTACATAAAACATTACCCCTTTTTTAATTCAAATCATGTAAATGATTGTTAGGCTGCATAATTTAGGTCAGTCGGAACCGGGAACATTTCCATATCATCTGATTAACTTGTTACATCATAAGAAGAATGGCATCTACGCTGATATTAGTCTGTGTTTATCCCAAGGCTACTGTAATTAGCCGGATCCAGATCAACCTGAAGAACCTGCACCTCAACACAAGTACAACACACACACACACACACAGAGAGAGAGAGAGAGAGAGAGAGAGAGAGTCCTGAAGTGTCTGCAGTGACCATGACCCATTTACAACCAGACGGAACTTCATTAAATATTTTGAGTGTCCCAATCTCAATCTGACCTCTTACATGAATTGTTGTCAATATAATAATCATGCACTGTTTGTTTGTTGGTCAGAGGAGAACTGGTCCCTGACTGAGCCTGGTTTCTCCCAAGGCTTTTCCTCCATTCTGTTCTTCAGTAGAGAGGAGATGTGGGATCTTCCCACTGTCGCCTCTGGCATGCTTAGTTTGGGACAATTAACAATTAATGCTCATGAAAATTATTGACTGGTTCTTCTAGATTTGCTGTACAGCCAAAACTGTTTTCCTGTTATCTCTGTAAAGCTGCTTTGAATCAAACTCGATTGTAAAAAGTGCTAAATAAATAAAGGTGACTTTACTTGATTTGACCAATCAGAGAAGAGTAGGAGAAGGGGTTCAGCAAGGGGTTCAGCATGATCAGATCATTTTTAGGAGCCTCCAAAACGGAATTAGGAATCTTTAATATAGCACAATAAGGACACTTTAATGTAAAAACAATTGGTAAATGAAACTTGTATATGCTAAAATTGATGAAGGGAAATTGCCTATTTATTATTACAAAGAAAAAAAAATCCCTTTCCAAAGCAAACATTTCAAAGAAAAAGAATAAAATGGGTTAAGAACATCAAATGGACATTTATTTTAGGCCTGGTAAATTTTCACAAATTACCCAAGTGTGATTTAAAAAAAAAGTTACATATATATGAAGCTACATATGACCAAATAACACACTCTCCTTTAAAGACCCATGAACCTCCAATCAAAAATTATTTCTGAATTATTTAATGTTTAGTTTGCAAATAGCAAATTTGCTGCAGCACAACAACATCTGCCATGGATCTGCTGTTACTTCTGCCATAAACGGTGTGTAATTTTGTCTTGCATGATCTAATTTGGATAACTCTTTCATTCCATAATTATTAAAGAATATACAGCTACAATGGGTCGAAAATGGCACAAAAGGTGCAATTTGCGTGTACTCTAGTCATTGATACCATTGTTAAATATTTTGAAGGTAATAGAGCTAACCCACAAACAATGAACTGACCTAAAAATATCACTCACATCCTTTGAAAGATCTGTAAAATGAGGTTTGGCCATTTGTTTATCTATTTCAAATACAAAGCTTACTTCTTTTCTGTACGGTTAGGATTTTACTTTGGGTTTATCATGGTATCACTGAATAATCTCAACTGTGTCCTAGGAGGACATTATATATATATATATATATATATATATATATATATATATATATATATATATATATATATATATATATATATATATATATATATGCAACACTGTTAAGACCAACCAGCTATGACCAGGCAACCACCTTAGGTTGGTTTTAGATAAGGTTTCTTCAGCAGATATTGCTTAATAAAAGTAATGATTTATTTCCAAAAAGAATAATAACATTATTATTGATCCCAAACATTTGAACGGGAGTGTATATGAATGTATGACTCTTCTTCAGTCTTTTGCCTCTGGAGAAATGTGCGATGAAGAGGGAGCAAACAAGCTTTCACTGCACTTTACTAATAGTCATAAATTCTTGTAATTAATGATAAGCATTAGCATAAGCTCGGGCTGGGATATTAAAGTCTCGCAGGTTCTGTTTGATTTGGGTCGCAGCTAAACTTCAAACTGCTCCTTTTGAAAAAGAGTGTGCGAACAAACAAATAATTGGGACGTGGTAATGACTGCGCTCTCAGTGGAGACACTGGCAGCCCGGTGATCCCGCAGCGTTGCAACAGTGTAATTAGATTATTCATATCACCGGTCTGTGCTAACCTGATTAGCACACATGCTACCTCTCCTGCCTGTCTGCAAATGCCTAGGTGACTAGTTAACATCCCACCCGTTCATAATAAGCCTGTGCTTAGGTTAGCCTATTAGCACTAAAGCATGATATTAGCAGGCTATGATCTGTTTGTCCATCAGTGTTAGCGCTAGCAGCCGCATGTTGGCACTAAACAGGCTAGCGTGACAAACAACAGAAATGTAAACCCTTCATTAGTATTCAGCTAATCCAACTCTGCATGCTGAAATAACAGCAAATATTAGACTCAATAAGACACCTCTGAACGAGGATCATGATAGAGGTGCATTAGCACTTAGCTTGTAAATAGGACGCGAGGAAGATTAAAACATACACTTAAAAGTGGCAATCGTGTGTTTAAGCTGCATGGCGGTGATGTCATATGGTGCTTCTTTCCTCGAACTTCGTGTTAACTGTTCAGGGTTAACAGGGTCATCGCAGCTAATGTGTTTTTTTGTCTTCCTTTCAGTGAAAATCCTAAAACTAGTAGTTACTAAATCCTAAAATCTACTAGTTTCCAAATAGTTACTAAACTCAGGTACACAAGATTCCACTCATTTTTTAAATCAGTTTAATGTTGAATGTACTTAAAAATTTAAGGCAGCAACTAAATATGTATATGTATATTTTCTGACTCCATCAGCATATTCTTTGGTAACACTTTACTTGAACTTTTATATATAATGCATTATAAAAGTAACACTTTATTTTACAGTGTCCTTGTTACACATGCTACATGTGGTTACTGTAGTAATATAGATCAATTATACATAATTACATGCATCCAACCCCTGTTACTAACCCTATAGTAAATACATGTTGTAAAGCATTATAATACATGTCCATTCATTGTTACATTTTTAGAAAGTATAATGCATTAAAACGTCTCAGGTTACGTATGTAACCATAGTTCCCTGAGAGGGAACGAGACACTGCGTCATAGCGCTATGGGAACGCTCCATAGCGCTATGACACAGCTCGAGTTCCCTTGAAAGGGAACACACATTTTATTATGTATTTTAACTTTAGTCACAATTATTTGTGTAAAGATACAGTGCATCACTAATTACATTCATCACATCCTTTTAAATACAAAGGCGTTATGAAAAGTGTTTACAATAGTTTTAAGCATGCACCTTACTAAATTTTATGACATTTATGCTTAAAGTGAGAAAATGAAATATGGACAACATTGTCAGAAAAAGACAATGAACAGACTCTATTAAACATAAATATTATTATTATTAATTTGTTAGTGTTTGCTTATCAAGTACAACTTGATTTTATTTAGTTTATGTTTTCTGTTATTTGCTGGAAAAGAAGACAAATAATCGTTGTATCTTTTTTGCTGTAAACTTTCAGGGCAAAGGGAGCTGATTGTTCTCCTTCAGAGCGGGAGGGAGCGAATGCCTTCCCCCGGCCGCAGAGGGCCAAGAAATCAAATGTTTACGTCACGTCTGCCCTTCATAAGTTTGTCTCTTCAGAAGGAGACACACTCAGGGGAAGAACCCACCGGAATGGGAGTCGAGATTAAAGAGACAGTGTCACAGAGCTGAGGGAGAAGACAGACTCTGAGGACAAATGTGAAACTCAAGCAATTTCAGTGAGGGATGACAAATAAAATAAAAAATACTAATACTAATGAATACTAATATTACATTTCTTGTTGTTTGTTTTGTTTTAGAAAACCACACATAAAATGTCCATACAACTGTGTAGTGCCACTGCACATGTACTATAAACTATATTGTATAAAAATAGACATTAAAGATTCATAATGAAAACAAAACCTTTCAGTTTTGATTAAATTCTCTTCTTTTGATGTTTCTTTTTATGATTTGAATGATGATGTGAATGATTTGTGAAGTATTATGTGACTGAAGACTAGAGTAATGATGCTGAAAATACAACTTTAATAAATGACATTTTACTATATATTCACATAGAAAACAGCTGTTTTACACTGATATAATATTACACTGTTTTACTGTATTTATCATCTAATAAATTCAGCTTTAATCACAGGAATAAATGACACTTTACTATATATTCACAGAGAAAAGGGTCATATTAAATGACAATAATATTGCATTTGAACACTAGCTGTTGCATTTAGATGTTGTTTTGGTAATTCACACATTCAGTGCAGATCCTCAATCTGACAATTTTTCATTGTAAATAAGAAAATAATGAGACTTAAGCGCACAATATGTAAGATATTTTGCATTAAAATATCCAAAAGCCTCTAAGACAATGTTGCATATATGTTATATTTGTGTACGTGAATTACCCCAAGAAAAGTTTTAACAATTTTAACCAGTGTAACATCCTGTGTCTTTGCGTCTCATGTTAGTGACATCATATCCACATTACGCTGGATTTCCTTAGAAACCATGGAAACACAGCGAGCCTCATGAAAAACATTTGGAGGTTGCAGCAGTTGCAAATGCAAAATATTTGTATTTCTGCATTTTTATGCAAAATATAATGCCACGTGTTTGGTTTGTGTGTTTGAGAATCGCCCCTTGAGTTAGATAACTAAAATAAATTCATTCAGTGGTAAACAAGGCAAGTGTTGAGGAAAATTGTAGCATTTGCTATTGAAACGAAAACAGTGAGTTTTACAGCAGTTTTAAACTTAAACATCAGCATTCAAGAAAGTAGTGCATAAGATAACCAGAGTCTAAAAACTCCACTCTCTCCATTTACCCCAAGCACTTTTATGTTTTAAATAGATGGCCACTTACAGCTCATCTAGAAGGACAGTAAGAAAACGTCTCCTGCACAGTTTGATCAATGTCTTTTGTGCATGCTAGAATTTCACTGTAGTAACACACGATAACTCCTGCAACCAGCTCCCCTGCCATCTGAGCCGGTCTCGTTCCAGAGTGCCTGAGAACCAAACCAGAGTGTTTTGTTTCTCTTCTGCCATCTGTAATTTTGTTTTGATATCCACCTGCTGTCACCACTCTTGTGCATCATCCTTTACATGCGCCGTGGAAGTGTCGGGGGGGGGGGATAATGGCTCCCCCAACCGCATGTAAATACAACCACCACAATGAAAAGAAGAGAACGGGGAGGAAAAAAAGAAGTGCAATTTGCCTGAACTGAACCACAAGTGCCTTTCTATTGAATAATACATTCTCCACCCCAGAGTGCCCATTTGCTTCCTGAGCTTTCTGGTTATTATGAAGGAAAAACATTAGGGCTCTTGGAGAAGGATGCGGGCTCTGGCCGGCCCGGGATTTCAGGAGCTGCTCCGGCTTCAGTGCGCGAGCGTCACTCTGTCTCCAGGGACTGGGAGCTGAGAGGATTAAATGGATGGCATATCACTGCAAAATTCAGATCAAAAGGCTAAGTTGGGCCAGTTAAAGGGTTGTGGCCCTGAAGACCAAAGGGATTTCAAAGCCTCCTCATTTAACAGAAACCCTTTTTTTATCGGCAGCCACCCATCGTGTTGGATGTTGGAGCATGAAAACGGTCATATAGACAGAGCTTTGTTTTAGGCTGTGTGGATATACGTGGTGAGGCGAGACTATTACGATTATTCTCAGGGATCGTAAACATCACAGATCAAGAGTACATCAGAAACGTCCACGCTTCGGAAATATGGCATTGTGCATTATTCCGAATCCTACTGTGAAATAAACCAATGTAAAATATTGTTGTATAGCAATTAGCATCTTATAAAGCAGTGATTATCATTCAATATCTTCAATGTTAAATCAAACAATTTAGTTTTTTTCCTATCGTCTCTCGACATGGAAAACTGTAAACAAAGAACAGAGCAAATTACATGGCGATAGATGCTAACCGGGTTCATGTTGTTCTACAGGTCTGACCTGCAGGTCACCTACTAATCCTCGTGTTAATGCCAACGACAGGAAGTGAGAGGAGTTTTTTTAGGAGCTTTTCACTGCTTTCCTCTGTTTGCAGTACTTGGAACGGTTTGAACTGCTTCCTCTGTGGGACACAATGACACAGGGCTGTTCAGCCTGACTGCACCTTGGCTTAAACGCAATTATCCAGACCTCAACCAGCTAGTTCTCCTAATACAAATAATGTCCAAACAGGGTTATTTCTACATTCAAGACCAGGCATGGGATTCGTAAGTTACTCGTATTGAAATCATTTTTAGTTTGGGTTTTTTGTGGTTTTATTCTGAAATAATATTCTCATTAGTGTTCTATCAGCTCTTACTTAAGGTTGATAATTGATTTAAGGTATTTTTAGCTTTCGTGTCAACTTCTTAAATGTTATCAATAAATTTGATTAGAATAGTAAAACACTAAAGGGCTGTTACTAGTCAAATGAAATCAGTATCAACAAATCCATCTTTCCGCTGTAAAGGAAACACAGAAGCTGCATCTGATGTGGCATTTAGATGTATTTTTACATCTGCACGAAGTTACGTGTGAAATCTGGACACAAACATTTTTACAAATCAATCAAATTTCATCAATAAAATGTAATCTTATCTATCTATCAAGATATTCCTGTGATTAAAGCTATCTATCATCATATATATATACAGCTCTGGAAAAAATTAAGAGACCACTGCAAAATTATCAGTTTCTCTTGTTTTACTATTTATAGGTATGTGTTTGGGTAAAATGTACATTTTTGTTTTATTCTATAAACTACTGACAACATTTTTCCCAAATTCCAAATAAATATTGTAATTGAGAGCATTTATTTGCTGAAAGCCACAACTGGTAAAAAATAACAAAACATTGCAGTCTCTTAATTTTTTCCAGAGCTGTATATAGAGAGAGAGAGAGAGAGAGAGAGAGAGAGAGAGAGAGAGAGAGAGTAAACCTCACTCCCTTAACCTCAAGAGGTGCACTAATGTCAGTCACTAGTGCACCTCTTGAGGTTAAGGGACCTTGATTCGAATCCCACCCTGAGCTGTTTGAGTTGCATTTAGTGCCGTGACCCGGATGTGAGTGAGGTTTAGAGGGGAGAGTGTAACAGACATTGGCCTGTAAGAGCTGTGCATATAAACTTCACTCCCCTGGCCTCAAGAGGCGCTCTAGAGGCTGTGGTCTTAGCATCCTTGTGTGGCGCGCCCACCTCCCGCATCAGGTCCAAGGTTCAAATACTGCTCGGAGTGGTGTGACTGGTTAAATTTGGTGCGGTGACCCGGATGGGAGTGAGGTTTAAGGAGGTGAGTGTAGCAGACATTGGCCTGTAAGAGAGGTGTGTGTCTTCACACCACTTCACTTCAACTTCACTCCACCGGCTAGAGGCTGTGGTCTTTAATGTCCTTGTTAGTGTGCCCGCCTCCCACACCAGAGACCAAGGTTCGAATCCTGCTTGGAGTGTGTTAAGTAGGACGAGTTACATAGGCCTAAAGGAGTAAGAAGAGGTGAGTTATAGCTCAAGATGTGAGGTATGGCTGGCTAATCCGAGGACTGTAATGTTTGCATAGAAGGCGTTTATTGCGTTTTGAGGATGCCACTCTTGGCATTGCTCAAGGATCTTGCTGTGCGTGCTCTCGGGTAAGAACGTAGCTTTAGAGTGCATCATGTTTGCTGAGAGTACGAGAAAAGGGTGTGAGGCATGTTTTATGTAAATTACTAACCTTGGGCACGCAGTCACTGATTTAGAAAACTCAGAATGCATCAACATTAGAATAAGGTTAAGAACTAATTCATGTCCGTATGCAGGTCCACTTTAAATGGAAACAGATCAGCTGCTCATAGAGAAACATAAGAATGACATTGTATGAAATTGTATGATTTGATTCACAATTTTTAAGGGGAAAAAATAATCACGACCATTCACCTCCAAACCGAACCCTCGGGGAGTGCAAGGATAT
>JAWRVZ010000128.1:1592500-1622500 GCA_037043235.1 Rhodeus uyekii | reverse complement strand
AAAACGTTCTTCAGACTCAGAACTGTTTGCTGAAACGGAGCACAAAATGGTTCTTTGCGGCGAAATCCAGTGTTTTTGACAAATCGAGTGCTTGTTTTCCTTCTAGCCGACTATATTTGAAATTCCTCTCGCAAACAGTCCTAATCCTTGCGGTAAAAGATCAGACGGTTTCATGTCAGACTCTTTCAAATGTATGCAAACAAGTCCAGTTGAAACTAGTCAAGTTCAACACACATGACGACTCTGGAGTTGCTAAAGAAAGCACATATGAAAAGATAAGCCGGCCTTAATGGTGCAAACGCACCCGTCCTGTGCTATCAGCTTCAACTTCTTGAAATAGTTTATGGCAGATAGAGAGAGCTTATCTCAACGTCAGAGCAGTGAAAACACAGGAATGCTTCGGAAAGTTTCACTTGTTGAAATGCAATGACAATCCCAACAGAATCACGTCAGCCTATGTGGAAAAGTGGAAAAGTGCATGGAAGCGGGAACACCAACAACTCAACAAGACGTCTGGACGTACGGTTCTGTCAAGACACTGACGTGATTAAGTTGTAACTTTTCCTTCAACTGGTTGTTGTATTAGACAAAGAACAGTTTTGAATATCTTTCCAAACCTCAATTCTATCATTTAAAAGGGGCAGTCACACAGCGAAAACGCATGAATCACGCACAGATTTTCGTTTCTGCGCGGAGCGTGTGTCGTATGCGTAATTCGCCGGCGGAACGAACGTGGACCGTCAGTGATTGTAAGTGGATGTGCGTCGAAGGCGGTTTGTGCGTGATTTTGAGTTTTGAACGGTTCTAAATTTTTCCGACGCACAACTATCCATCGGTGTGCGTTATTCATGAGTCGGCGTGCGTAGTTTATGTGACGAGTATGCGTGACTATGCGCGAGACACGCGCCGGCCGTCAGTGCTAATGCATCGGAACTGGTTCAAAACTGCGCACATCCACGTCCGTCCACTGACGCCCCACCTTCATATCACGCATGAACCGCGCACGTATCACGTTCATTCCACTGACAATGTGGATTCTGAAAGTGCTTGTTTGTGGAACGTTCACGAAGCGTGCGTGTTTGGACGCTCTCCATCAGTGATTCATGCGTCGGGCGTGCGTCGAATGCTCGTGGAATACTTTGGTCAATTTCTCGACGCACAAGCACACACAAACCCAATCTGTGAGTGATTTGTGAGTGATTCGTGCGTGATCGGCTGTGTGACTGGCCCTTAAATAAAGCACAATCCATAGAGATCACAGGCTGATGTCCCTCTTTCATTGACGTCATGACGTTTGGTTTGTTCAACTATCCCTTTGTTTCTGCCTCTTCTTTAGTGTAATGTTCCTGATGTCCATCCTGCACTTAGACGCCATGTTTCAGTGATTTGTCGCGGTGATCGCAGCACAGACTCGGAGCGTAGCACACAATTATTATTATCCTTAAATAGTTATGCTGTTTTTGAAACTTGGGAGACATTTGAACTATGAACTGTGCATGTGATCTCATCACAGAAAATCACAGGTTTTAGAGCTTCAAATGTGGTTCTTGAGCATGCACATTTTTGTAAAAATCTATATCAATATAATAAAATATAATTACACAAATATAATGGTGTATGAATACAATACAAATGCTTGATAAAGAAGTTCACCTTTCGCATACGAAAACACGGTTTTGTCCTTATTGTGCATTTTAGTGTACTGTATATACAACATGTAGGCAACGCTTTACAATGAAGTTTCATTTTATACATTATTTAATGCAATAACCAACAACTTTACAACCTTTAATAAACTTTGTTCATTGTTTATTGATGTTATTTCACAGTGCATCACCTAATACAACTTTTGATTTTAATCATGTATTCGTGATTGTAGAAATGAACATTAACTAAGATTAATAAATGTTTTTGAGGGGCAGTTACTATATTTTATCGTATGGCACATATCGGTTGCTAATTTGCATCTCATTAGCATATTTTTGTACAATCTGCTCACGCCCCAGGTCATTAAAACAAATACATAAATAACAATCTGGTTAGATTCTCTTAGATAACTCCTTTTAGTAGCACTTTATTTTACAATTCTAATGTACTTAGAGCATTGGTAGAGCATTGGTGTTCGCAACGCCAAGGTCATGGGTTCAATCCCCAGGGAAAGCAAGAACTGATTAGAATGTCAATGTGTTTTTTGAATGCGATGATAAAAGCGTCTGAGAAATGCATGAATGTAGACGTAAATAATAGCAATAACTGGGTAATAGCTAGAGACTAACCCTGAAGATACCCACCGGATCTTAACTCATGTGTTACCAGTACTTTCTTAGATCAGTTAATTGTAAGTACACGTGCAGCAAAATAAAGTGCAACCCTCTTCCAATTCTAAACATTTATTCAGTTTTCAGTGAACACTTGAGTGCTGTTTACAAAGATTAAGTTGCAGCGGAGCTGAATTATAAAGCAGTTTTTTGGGTCTCTAACCAACTCTACCCATCGGTCTAACGCAACGCTTTGGTTTGAGCTGCTGTTGTGCGGCTTCCTCTGCTCACGCTAAAGAAAGTGGAGTCACCAGTGCAGACGGGCGCTATCTCTGCTCCCCTGAGTGGCTGTTGGGTGGAGGGGACACCTGCTAAAAGACACATTCAGCTGGACCAAAGTGAAAAACACGCATGATGGCCATGAAAATCGGCTTTTGTCTTATCTAATGAATATGTGCTTATGGTGAGAAAGAACACAGGGCTCGGTCCCTGGAGGGGTGCTGAACCGTCCCGCACATGAATGGCAGCAGAGGAGGGAAGTGTGCCTTTGTAAACGAGTTGGCGTACGGGGGAGTCTCCACATGCGCCGAAGGAAGTGGTAATTAATGGATAGTGAGTGACTCTCCATGAATGGGACGCTGACAATAGGGAAACGTTAAAGCTGAGTTAGCAGAGAGAGAAAGGGAACGTGGAAAGCTCAAAGATGGCCGCTGCCTGCAAAGCCCCCATGATCCTCTCTGCCCTCTCCTTTATGATCAGCTGTGGAGTTTGCTTGGCGCCTGTTGTGTCACACAATAGGGTTCGTTTGCCACGATTGTCCCCATGTAGACAGCCACCAATAAATGTAGTCATATTTAAATGAATTATTCATCAAAAAATTAAATTACATGTTGTTGCAAATCCATTTACCTTTCTTTCGTTAGTGGAACACAAAAGGAGGTTGACTTCTAAAGAATGTGCATGCCGCTCTTTTCCATACTTCCTTCAGAAATATTGCTTAGCTCTATTTGATAAACAGTCTGACTTATTGTTCTTTCCTATAATTTGATAACTATTTGTTTAAGTGAATTACCAGTGGATTTATCATGTGCTTCAGTCACGCAGTCTTATATAACAATTAGCACAGCACATTTTTGAGATATCGAACGGGCTTCATTTACAAATTTCTAAGTAACTTGTTCATAAAATGATTTATACAATTTATTCTGCCTGTTTTTTATGAACAGATAATGAAATCTCGCAAGTGGAAATACATTTATTTCCTTGTGTATAATTTGATCCACAACAAATACTTACGAAATCTAACTTATAGGACTTTAACATTTGAGACAATCTTTCTGATTTTTTTGGAGAACCACCTCTACACAAAATAATTGTAAAATATCAAATATTTCTTCCTTAATAAAACCAGAAAATAATCACACACTTTAAGTTTAGACATTTAGATTTGTATTTTTAAATTAAAATAAACATTGATTAAAAAAATCTAAATAGTAAAAGAGAAAAACATGTCTTGGAAAATGACTGAAAATATTTTAAGTGCTAAATTTACTAAAGCTAAAGCTGAAATAAACATAAAAAAGATCACATTTCTAAGCAAAAATGACAAAAAAATGACTAAAATACAGTAAAATATTACTATACTGTATATATATATATATATATATATATATACACACACATATGTAAGCTATTTCAAAATATTAACAAATATTATACTATAATAGCATATAAATAATGTTAAAATAACACTGGTTTGTTTGGTTAACCTTAGTCTTTATTCTGTGTCCTGCTTCTTTATTTAACGTGTGCATCAGGATAATATATTGGGATGCAATATTGTTTGCTCTCCAACACTGTGTGTGTGTCTTATAAAAGACAGATCTTTTGTTTATTGTATAAATGTTTGTATGCCTCTGATATAAACTGGATTTTTAACCTCTATTCATCGTTATATGACAAACATACTAAAATTACTCGCACTTCACCTCTCAATGATTTAATAGGTATGTGGTAATCAAAGCATTAGTTAAAAGAGATGCTGATTCATGCAGGTATTGTTGATGAAAGTGCTGGTTAGAAGGCATTTGGTTGTGAGGTGCAAATGACAGCGTATCAATCGCTAATGTGATTGAGTAATGCAAACAACACTATACGCAAAGAAAAACAAACGGCTGCTAATGTAATTTTACATTTCCACATGATTGATTTTCACAGCATAAATGGTATGTGAAGTCAAACATGTAGGATTAAATGTCAATGACAAAAAAAGTGATTATTACATTACAAAAACAATAACAAAACCCGTCTCCCAGGATACGGCCTGCAATGTACAATTTCATATGGTTTCTTATCATGATACAGCTATTGCTGAAAGGCATCAGTGTTGTTCAAACACGTCGTTTAAACATTCACACAAGACTGTGTGTGTCAGGTGCTGTACAGCTATGGGTGCTTGGGTGGTGGTGTGTGTACATACACGGGTCGCTCGGGTGTCAGGAGGAAGGTTGGAATAAAGCCACGTGTGTGTCAGAGGCCAGCTCGTAAGAGATGTGCAGGTAAACCTCACTCCCCTGCCCTCAAGAGCAGCACTAGTGAGTCAGTGTTCCCACTTCCCATACTGGAAACACCGGGTGAATCCCTCTTGGAGTGTGGTGTGAGAATATAAACAGAAGGGTGCCATACATTGGTGCCGTGACCCGGAGAGGTTTAGGTCAGTAAGTATAACCAAGGCCACCGTGTAAAGACATATGCAGGTAAACCTTGCTCCCCTGACCTCAAAAGGACAACTAGTGAGTTAGTGAACGGATCTCCCATTCTGGAAACATTGGGCAAATCCCTCTCGGAGTATGGTGTATGCATATAACTGGAGGGGTGCCATACATTGGTGCTGTGACCCAGAGAGGAGAGGTTTAGGTCAGTGAGTTTAACCAAGACCTGCGTATAAAGAGATGTGCAGGTAAACCTCACTCCTCTGACCTCAAAAGGACAACTAGTGAGTTAGTGAACCGATCTCCCATGCTGGAAACATTGGGCAAATCCCTCTTGGAGTGTGGTGTGAGAATATAAACAGAGGGGTGCCATACATTGGTGCCGTGACCCGGAGAGGAGAGGTTTAGGTCAGTAAGTATAACCAAGGCCACCGTGTAAAGACACATGCAGGTAAACCTCACTCCTCTGACCTCAAAACGACCACTAGTGAGTTAGTGTTTCCACTTCCCATGCTGGAAACACCGGGCAAATCCCTCTCAGAGTATGGTGTGCGTGTTTAACTGGAGGGGTGCCATACATTGGTGCCGTGACCCGGAGAGGCGAGGTTTAGGTCAGTAAGTATAACCGAGGCCAGCATGTAAAGAGATGTGCAGAGAAACCTCGCTCCCCTGACCGTAAGTGGTGCACTAGCGCCTGAAGCTAAAGTAACCATTTCCATGTCGGAAACGCCAGGTCGACTTCCACTCAGAGCAGGGCATTCAGACAGAGAATGGTGCAGTGTGTCGCAGTTGTGTGTTGAACAGCCCAAGAAAAAAAAAGAAAATGGTCAATTTTGTGTTTTACACTGTACAGTAAAAATGTTCACCAACATTTGGGTTATTATCATGACTAAAACTAAAAAGAAAAGAAATCAATACAATAAAAATTGAAACCGAAATAAACTAAAACTATATAGACATATTTTTTAAAACAGAAAACCTGCTACTGTGTGGCATGAATGTTCACTGAAGTGTCAACGTAAATAGCACTGACTTCTGAGGCGAGCAGAGAGCACAGCTTAATCACATTTAATTATGCTTCCAACAAAGTATTGCATGTATCTCTTTAATTACTAAGAGGAAGTTCAGTTTTATCCTTGAATCAAGTATCTGGGCCAAGATTCATTAACAGGCGCTGTCAATCAAGTACTAAAACAATGCGTAATTAAAAAATCAATTTAGCTGAAAAAAAAATGGAAACGGAGGACAGACAGAGGAATCAACAAAAGAAAGAGGAGACACTATTAAAGACGGGACTGAAAGCTGCGTTTGGAGATTCTGTGTTACTGACAGCTGTCCTCGTATTTTGTCTTATTGTAAGGATTTTCAATCTCTTTTTCTAGTCGTCTCCAGCTTAATGAGCTTGACCTCGTAGCATAGGTTGTTGCGCAAATACGCAGTCACCTCACAGTAATCTTTTAGTCACATATATGTGCTTAGCCATCATCCTTAAAACATCACGGCCCATTCACAATATCGACTGTCCTTGCTTCTTCAATCTTGCATTTTTAGGGATTCCAGGACATAACATCCCTCTGAGAGCGCCATGTTTTAATTGAATAAATCAATATAGGTTATGCCATGCTTATTGTTCTGATGTTTGCATATGGACTTTCATTGACACGCGCTTTCACCGCCGCAGCCAGCAGAACATGGTAAGTCACACATTACAGCTACTCCCACGCAAACTCAGAACGTTACCCTGACGTTAGTATTTGGTTCTTATTCATTTTTATTTTGGGACCAAAAAATAGCATTCTAAGAATGTTTTTGGGTATTCATCAAACCATATTTTCTTTCCCCAGAATGTTGCAGGGAGATTTTCTGAGATAACATTTTAAAAAAAAGAATGTTATTACATTTTTACAACTAGAAATAATGTTCATACAATATTGCTGGGAAGTTTTTTGCAACAACCTCCAAATCTCTTATACAGAACGTTCTCTAATGCAGAGATCAACATGACATGATAAAGTAAAAAAAAAAAAATGTATATTGTGGCCACGAATTAGCAATTAGTTATCACTACTTATTAACATATCAGCACTTATTAATACTAATTTTAAGTAAATCATGCACACAATATAATAATTTGTTGCAACCTTGTTTGCCTAATTTGTAGCCACAATATATACAATTCCCTGGTTTTGTTTATTAAATTGATTATTAAATAAATAATTTAATAAATAACATCTACTGGTTATTTTTAGGTTTTATTTTTACAACCATAATATAATTTGTGCTGAATGTTCCATCTGTCACACTTAAGGGTGGTGTGCGATGCAGAGGAACGACGTGAAGCAGCTCTGCATCAAAACTCAGGTTTATTGCACAAAAACGGCAACCAAAAGACTTTAACAAAGAACTCAAAACGGCAATAGATTTGCAAAAACGTTAGAAATACTCGGAACTAGGAAACACTGAACAGGGATACATCCACACACCAAACTTACCGGAAACAACTACAACAATCGACGATCATATGGGGAAACAGGAGGGTATTTATGGAAAAACACGGGATTAGGACCAGGTGACGCAACTTGGGACGTGATTGGACACAGACTGGAGCGCGCAGGACTGGGAAGATAAGGGATCCCGGAAGTGAAAGACACGACAAGACTGTGACACCATTGTGATTATTTAAGTTTTATAAGTTTTATATCTACAACTATAAAATTATTTTTTATATATATATTTTTTATAACTAAAAACGGTAACACTTTAGTTTAGGATCCGATTTTCACTATGAACTAGTTGTGTTTATCATCATGCATATCACTCGGATATTGGCTGTTTATTACCACTTCTAAAGCACATATTAATGCCTTATTCTGCATGATCATATTCTGCATTCTGTAATCCAACCCACTATCTCAACTCAACAACTGCCTTACTAACATTTAACAAGCAGTAATAATGAATTTATTGAGGCAAAAGTCAGAGTTAACGGTATTTAATTAGAATCAGCCCTAAATCTAAAGCTTGGCCCTGAAAACGTCTTTGGACCATGAATAGTTTACTGTCTCTGTGCATCGCCCTTGACAAATCCAAATGCGTTGGATTTAAAAAGCATTTGCCGTTAGCATGTTGCTAAGCTAATAGCACCCAAATCCATTGAGTATAAATATAAAAATATTATGTTCATGTTCTGTCACTGTATCCACTATCTGATTTCATCACTGAGATGCATTGTGGGATCTCTCCGTGAAGGATGTGTGCAATGCTGCTCAAGAATTTGTCCAAAACAAGGGATCTTTTAAGCCCTTTTCAAACACCCTCTTTGTATTAGGAGTGTGTGTCCAAAGACAGCGTCTCAGTCAAGTAGGGAAAAGGTAAATATAGTCTGCATTACTCAAACACGTTGGCCTGTAACCGGCAACGGACATTTTATACTGGTGTGGTTTCTACACCATTGGGCCAAAGATTGGGGCCTCTGATTGGCCCAAAATATCAAACATCTTCTGCCCGTCACTGAGCATTGAGGATTTCAGTATAGACTGACAAGGTTGCGTCTTACCTGGTTGGGACATGGTATAATGTCACCTGCAGTCTTCCTATCTGCAGCTTTACGCCGCGCCACGGCCCTGCTATCTGCCAGCGCTGTCAGACACGGCCGATCCCAGGACACAGTATAGTTCTCACATACTTATATGTGTCTCATCCTCTCCAGATATTTTTAAACCTTCTTACACTCGACTCCTCAAAACTACTTTCCATTCCGCTTTAAGCACATTAATATTGCCTTCACAGATCTCCAATCTCCACTTATCCCTTCGGATTCCAGCTCCTTCCTAAAAGCTTAGTGGCCCTTCGTCTGAAGCAGCACAGACAACCTTGTCATCACCAAATTAAGAAATAATCACCGCTAGCCAACTCAGACAATGCGGCTCTCAGACTGTTTTTCACGATGAACGAGGAAAATTGTTGATAAACAAACTTAAAATTGGCTTTACACGGCCTAAAAGCGCACACTAAGGGAGCATGTGTAGCAATTTGCACAAATAGGGTCAAAATTGGTGTCCTTTCACTATTTTTAAAGCACAAAGTATGTGTAAAAGTATTTTCCACCACTCCAACCATAAAAAGGTCCCACCTCAGAAATCTTGATTGCTCCAATAATGATCCACAGTGTTAAACAGACAAAATTGTAGAAAATAGGTAACACTTATATTTATAGTCATTGTTACATGCTGCATGGTATAAATTATGCATAATTATATATGCAAACTAACCTGAACCACATCTTGTGTCTAACCCTAAGCCTTTGGTAAGTACATGAAGTTAATTAGTATTACTCAGTAATTTAAAGGGCCAGTCACACAGTGAAAACGCATGAATCACGCACGAATTACGCACAGATTTTTGTTTCTGCGCGGAGCGTGCGTCGTATGCGTAATTCGTCGGTGGTACTAACGTGGACCGTCAGTGATTGTAAGTGGATGTGCGTCGAAGGCGGTTTGTGCGTGATTTTGAGTTTTGAACGGTTAAAAAAAAATTCCACGCACAACTGTGCGTCAGTGTGCGTTACTCATGAGTCAGTGTGCGTAGTTTATGCATCGAGTATGCGTGACTATGTGCGAGACACGCGTCGGCCGTCAGTGCTTATGCGTCGGAACTGGTTCAAAATCGCGCACGTCCACTGACGCCCCACCTTCATATCACGCATGAACCGCGCACGTATCACGTTCATTCCACTGACAATGTGGATTCTGAAAGTGCTTGTACGTGGAACGTTCGCAAAGCGTGCGTGTTTGGACGCGCTCCGTCAGTGATTCATACGTCGGGCGTGTCAATTTCTCGACGCACAAGCACGCACAAACCCAATCTGTGCGTGATTTGTGGGTGGTTTGTGCGTGATCGGCTGTGTGACTGGCCCTTAAGGTACAATTATACTATAACGTGGTCTGCAACCAAAAAATATTATCTTATCTAATTTTTAACATAATAATACCAAAACATTTATTTCACAGGAAGTGACATCACCTTTTGTGCATCAATGACTACAAACCAGTATCTGGACCTGAAGTCAGTAATGATGCTTTCATTCAGGCTTCATCTGGTCAAGTCAAGTCCGATTATATTGCACTTTTCATAACACTGTTTGAAAGCAGCTCTACAGGAAAGGTGTTGTTTAGAAAATCTTAATATATAGCAGCTGAAGGCTGGACGATAAAATAGTTTGCATACAAGCAAACAAACGGTTGAGAAATGCTATCTAGTTAACAGCTGTGCTGAAAAATGTGAAGATGAAGGTCAATCGTACCGTTGCTTCTGAAGGGCAATGCTAAAGAAAAAAAGAAAAATATTTAAGCAAATTTCTCATCCTGTTGAAAAGTTCCCCGGCTCTTGCATCGTGTTTCCTTCTGGAGCGTCAGCGAATGTTTGAGTGTGTTTGAGGCACTCATTTGTCCTTTGTGTGAAAATCACACAATCACTGCTGGAAAGGGTTCAAATATGCAATAGATGCTGGAAAACTGAAATATTTGGAGAAGGTGAAGAAATTTGGGCAAAATTTTAACAGCTCAAGACAAACAAAAGCATGGAGAACATCCATCAAGTCAGAATCAAGTCAACTGTTTAGAAGATAAACTATATATATATATATATATATATATATATATATATATATATATATATATATATACATGCATTTTGTAAGATCCTTCTTATTTTGTTGAAATTATTCATATTTTCACAGATCCAAGTTTAATTAAAGAGCAGGACCATAATATGCTTATGATTTGCCATGAAGTAAAAAAGATGTTTCTTCAGTTTGTCTTTCTGGGTCTAAGCGTCTGTAATTGCGTTAAAAATAATTCGTTTAAATGTTGCTGCGTATATGTAAAGTGGGTCCTTTTTGTTTTAGAAAATAGTGACTATATCATTCAGTTTGATGAACAAATGACAATCCTCATACAATTTGAAATGTAAAACACAACGGCTCCTCTGATGTTTAGACGGAAAGTTGTTTTGTATTAGAAAAACACATGAATACTTTTGAAAGAGTTTCTGCGGAAAGCAGCGAATAGCAGGATGGATTCCACGACAGCAAACTCTACAAGGTCGCATTGACGCAGAATAAATGAAATAGCAATCAACAGAGTTGGTACCGTCATGTTGCATATCAAGCATGTTACATATTATTAAAAAAATAACTGCCAGTCCTTCCAAGATTGCTTGTATTGAAAATAATAACCCTCAAGTGCTATCAGCTCATTTGTCTCAGAAGTGTCTCATTTTATCAAATGGCCTGTTTGCATTGGCCGTTGATAAGGGCTGAGGGAAAATGGGTGTAGCTCTCTTTGCATTTGCAGAGTAGGTAAATGAACAGCATGGGCCCTTATCAAAGCACCTGACGGGAGTTCAAACGCGCGGCGCAGCCTTCAAACGCGCAAACACGCGGCCACAGAGTGGAAATTAATTGCCCGTTTGCGAGGTGGGTGCTCCGCCGCAGCAGCTCATCGAGTGGGTGAGGACGGGGAGGATTGAGATGGATTTCTGTATGAACAAACAAGTGTGTGATATTTATAAACATATACGTTTTCCATTATGGCGCGCTACAGCGAGCTCTCCTCAGTGTATTAGGCGTGAATAGCAGGATTAGGGAGAGCAGTGCAGGTTGGGAGGGAGGGTTGGGAGATAACTGCTGCTTCATTAAACACACATCCAGACATCCCGGAACGTTCAATTGAAACACGGGACTCGATTTCCATAAGAAAAAAAGCCCCAATGTCGCGCAGGTAGGTGGAGAGCAACCCCCAACCCAGACGCCAACCCGCCCCCAAACCCCACTCGTATCACCTTCATTAATTCCCTGCACTTTAAACACCACCGCCATTCAGGAAAAGCTTCAATTATGTCTATTGCAAACTCACTTGCTGCATTTATTAAGTAGTAATTTTGTTACACAAGGCTAAATGGAAAAAAAAGTCTTGGGCTGACATAAAAGCTAGCTGACATTCTTTTCTTTTCATCTAATCCAAATAGATGAGAGATGGGCTTTGCTTAAAAGTATGGATTTTTTGTTTACGTGCGGCTAAGAGCACTGCAATTTTTTAAAGATTTGTGCCATCACTGCACTAACAATATAATCGTATATTCCCAGGCAAAACACATTCCTAGTTCAAAGAGGAGTATTTCTTTGGCATATTAGGATTTTTAATCGCCTAATGCTCTCCTAGCGTTGCAAATCCTTGAGAATGGTTTAATTGCGTCTTAGAAATACGGTCCCAAAGAGCTTCTTGAAAACATAACCTTAACCCATTGAAGTTCATAGTGTGAACCGCTTATCTGCACCATGTGACATTTCCCCTCGTATTAGTCAATATTTAAGAGATATGCCTTAATTAAACAGGTGGAAAAAACATACAGCATGCTTACATTTGATACATTTCAAACATTCCAGCTCACCGAAACTGAATATATTTACACACAGTTCTACGGGTGGCTATAGTGGAGAGCGGTGCTTGCAACATAAAGGTCATGGGTTCGATTCCCAGGGAAAGCAAGAACTGATTAGAATGTCAGTGTGTTTCTTGAACGCTTTGGATAAACGCGTCCTCCAAAATCATACTGCTTGCATTGCTGGTTAAACACTTTATTTCTTGGAATTTTGTGACTTTTTCTCATTTAGGGTCTTAAATGTGCCTACAAAGATTAAACATATAGATGTTCTTTGGAAGTCAGGTTAAAATAACAGTTCTGTGAATGGGTGAAACGTCATTAGTATTTGCAACTTTTGTATTGTGTTGTGCTCAATTTTTAAACTGCGTCCTGCTTAAACTATTTATTTCTTCATGAAATGTTGTGACATTTTGTCATTAAAGGTTATGAACATTTTTGACTCACTGATGTGTTTTAGAAAGGCTGTGCTAATTATAATTCAATATATTGTGTAGGGTTAAAAATGACACCTCCGTTGGTTTTCATGCAATTCACCAGAAATCAACACTAAAACCACATCAAGTGAGTTGAAATACGGACAATCGGCACACTGTACACTGCAAACATCTGCACTACTTCATACTAGAACTGAACATATTTCTAGAACTGAATACGGCTCTATGAACGACTCCAGTTTCTTGCCACGGTAATGTAATCACTAGTAATGGTAACAGTAATTCAACTTTGATAGCTTGGTGTTGCACCCCAACCTCAGCCCTAATTATGTGTATCTGTCATAAAGAAGAAACATGTTACTGCAGTGCAACAACTCTTCATTCAATATTGAAAATTAGAAACAAAAAGGTGAATTCCATTAGTTTTACTCAATATTTGTGTCGTGTTTTTATGCTTATCAGAGTATTGCAGCATTAGCCTAGCAACATGCTAACGCTAAACATTTATGAAATCATTACAGTTAAGGTTGTGGTGAAGTTACAGTCCTTACAGCAGGGGTGTCAAACTCAATTGCACAGGGGGCCAAAATCCCAAAAAAATTTAGGTCACGGGCCGAACAGGATAAACATTTATTGAAAACACTAAAACTAAACTTTTAAAACTTACCTTTTTTTAAATTAGATGTGAATAAAAACAGACAGAAATATTATTCTGGAATAAATCAACTTATACCTTAAATAACTTAAAAATATAAAAATATTTAAAAAATACTTAAAAAAAATTAAAATATATCCTGTCTAAATTATACAAGTTAGAAATAAAGTAAACAAGTAAGTAAAGTAAAAGTAAGTAAAAGTTAAAAGAACAAACATTCAAATTTCTTTACTCTTATGTCATTTTATATAAAACTTAAAAAGATTTATATATAAAAGATTTTGCTCTCCATAAAAATATATCCTGTCAAAATTAAACAAATTCAAAATATGGACATGCTGCATAACAAAACCTGGAAATCTAAATACAATTTTTGCTTTTCAGCAATAACAAATCAAATCATTCAGTTGAATTTGCTCTTATGTCATTTTTCTTATAGTGCCGTCTTATTAAATTATTTAATTACTGCCACATTAGCTCCGCAAATGAGACACACGGGTATACCGGCAGTATGTCAGTAAACATATACCGTATTTTCCCGCATATAACCCATGGGTTATAGCAGATTTTACAAACTATATCACAATTTTTTTTACACGTAATAATATTTCAATATATTTGTTACGTCCCTAAGGACGTAATGTTTTTTTTTTTTTTTTTTTGCGCTGTATTTTCTTTCTGGCACTTGTACTATCACTCTGACAGCTGGTATGATATGCTGATATGCTGATATGACCTGTCAATCATGCAAGAAGACGTTCTGCCATGAGGGCGGGCTCTTCTCACCCGATGATCAACACCTGAATTTCGCGCACAAGCACTGTGTACCGAGCCTGAACAGTTATGGATAATTGACAATAACAATCGCGCGGTACTAGCGCGAAGCATCATTAACCACTTCCTGTTTAATACAGGAAGTGTTCGGCGGGCCAGCTGGAGCGCGGGACATCTCGCGGGCCATTAATAAAATGCTCTCGCGGGCCGGACATAATTACACGCCGGGCCGGATGTGGCCCGCGGGCCTTGAGTTTGACACCTATGCCTTACAGGATGCTGTCTATCTAGGAATTGTACAGCAGCGCAACTCGTTCTTACTGCTTTAAAAAAGGTTCTATGTTCATTTCATGTGAGTCTTGAAACAGTAACAATAGCTATAGTGTAGCTGTTGCGACTATGATATGGTGTTGTTTAGTGGAAAATTGATTGCCATGGTTATGTTTGTAAGGATGCCTTGAGCAGCTGCGTGAATCGCAGATAATTCATACAATATTTCAGTGATGAATGAGTGTCTAAGCAGCTCTTCCTGTCGTTGCTTGCACATTTCCTCTTATCACATTTCATATCATCAAACATGAAGAAAAAAACAGCCAACCAATTACTCTCCAGTTAAGTCACAAAATACAAATCAATTAAGTTGCATTAACAGCAGCAAAGCTACAGAACCAGGTTAATGTGAATTATGTGAGGATTAACTTTCAAAAGCACATTAGTCATAATAGATTACTGGTTTATGTTTCCAAAAATGGAGCACCTTGAACTTTTGCTTTCTGTTTTATTGTTCAGTTCTAAGTATTAATACCTTAAAATTGTTCTGATTAAGCAGTTCTTTTGTCCATTTAGTGGAAGTCAATGGTAACTTAAACTGTTTGGTTTCCAACATGTACCAAAATATCTTCAGAGCACATTCTAAAAATTTGAACTGGAACTGTCCTGTTTGTATTTTTATAAACATTTGTGTCATTTCAGCAAACAGCCTAGGTTTGATGAAAAATTATGCATTTCCTTGTTTACCTCCGAACTTGGATTGCTTGGATTTTGATGCACGAAAGTTGTTTTTCAATAAACCTGGTCGCTTGTGATTTTTGAGTGCAAAATAAGACATGTGCGAACTATTGTATTTTCATCCATTCAAAAATGTGTTCAAATTTTTACTTCAAATGTAGCTTTTCGTAATTCCAGGCATGTGCTGGTGAGATTGAAATATGGACAAAAGAAACGAGTTGCGAACGAGAAATACAGACAGCTCAACAAGAGGAAATATGACACCTTTCTCAATAATTTGGGAAGCCTAATGTGATCTAGCTGTCAGAACGTGGGGATGCACAAACCAAGATGCAAAGTTATAATCTATGTCAAAACAGCAGTTAGAGAGAGCGTTTGGGGAGGTTAAGGTCTATTGGAGAGGGGGGAAATGTCATTTGGTTTGGAGGAAGAAAGACATGTCATTCAGTGCTAGACTATCCTTTCCAATCGTCAGATGAAATGCCAGTTTTGCTCCAGGACAGCGTTTAAGCTGACAGAGGAAGCCTTGTTTGAGGCCGTTACCTCAGGGCTGGCACAGACCGCAGCTTCCGTGGACTTGCTGGATTTATGAAAAAACGTGTCCTGATTCTTTTATTTTGCCCAACTTAATCGTAGTTAGATTTCTTTTGAAAACAAAAGCGTTAGCATCCTCTAATCATATTTAAAAAGACAATTAAAAGATAATAATAATGAAGTAAATAAAAACACGTATTAACAATGTTAACAAAAAATACATTTGAACATTGAAATATATATATGCAGATGCTCTATATATATATATATATATGTGATAGGGGTGCTATTAAGGGCCTCTGCTTTTAAACAAATAACAGCAATACAAACAACAACTAAAAAACATTTTATTTTTTACTTGAATGTTTGTGTGTTTTGTTTAAAAAACACTTTGAACAGAACGATATTGTGATTCAGAACAATGATCAAACATAGATGGAGTAAATTGTTTTCATCAACACCACCAATGCTTCACATCTTTTATTTGGAAACATTAGGCATTTCAATCTACAAGCTGTTAAACATTTGGTGATTGTGCTTAATTGTGTAAGCAACTTCCAATCACTCCATCTGAATTACACAGATCCTCATCTTCGCTTGCTTATGGATCTGAAGATGCTGCAATCTTTCATGAGTTCCATAATAGTGCCCATAGCAGCGCCCTTATTGTACAATTGTACGCCCCTATTGTATTGTGTTGTCTTAATAACCGTAACAGCACCCCTATCATACAGCCGTAACAGCACCCCTATCCTACAGCCGTTACAGCACCCCTATCCTACAGCCGTAACAGCACCCCTATCCTACAGCCGTAACAGCACCCCTATCATACAGCCGTAACAGCACCCCTATCCTACAGCCGTAACAGCACCCCTATCATACAGCCGTAACAGCACCCCTATCCTACTGTCGTAACAGCACCCCTATCATACAGCCGTAACAGCACCCCTATCCTACAGCCGTAACAGCACCCCTATCATACAGCCGTAACAGCACCCCTATCCTACTGTCGTAACAGCACCCCTATCATACAGCCGTAACAGCACCCCTATCCTACTGTCGTAACAGCACCCCTATCCTACAGTCGTAACAGCACCCCTATCCTACAGCCGTAACAGCACCCCTATCATACAGCCGTAACAGCACCCCTATCATACAGCCGTAACAGCACCCCTATCATACAGCCGTAACAGCACCCCTATCATACAGTCGTAACAGCACCCCTATCCTATACAGTCGTAACAGCACCCCTATCATACAGTCGTAACAGCACCCCTATCCTACAGTCGTAACAGCACCCCTATCCTACAGTCGTAACAGCATCCCTATCCTACAGCCGTAACAGCACCCCATCCTACAGTCGTTACAGCACCCTTATCCTACAGTCGTAACAGCACCCCATCCTACAGTCGTAACAGCACCCCTATCCAATATAGTCGTAACAGCACCCCTATCATACAGTCGTAACAGCACCCCATCCTACAGTCGTAACAGCACCCCTATCCAATATAGT
Organism: Rhodeus uyekii; assembly: GCA_037043235.1. NCBI lineage: Eukaryota > Metazoa > Chordata > Actinopteri > Cypriniformes > Acheilognathidae > Rhodeus > Rhodeus uyekii. The sequence continues at coordinate 1,605,170 of JAWRVZ010000128.1, read as the reverse complement.
CGTAACAGCACCCCTATCATACAGTCGTAACAGCACCCCTATCCAATATAGTCGTAACAGCACCCCTATCATACAGCCGTAACAGCACCCCTATCCTACAGTCGTAACAGCACCCCTATCATACAGTCGTAACAGCACCCCTATCCTACAGTCGTAACAGCACCCCTATCATACAGCCGTAACAGCACCCCTATCATACGGTCGTAACAGCACCCCTATCCTACAGTCGTAACAGCACCCCTATCCTACTGTCGTAACAGCACCCCTATCCTACAGTCGTAACAGCACCCCTATCCTACTGTCGTAACAGCACCCCTATCGTAGAGCCTTAACAGCACCCCTATTGCACAGTCGGAACAGCACCCCTATCATACAGCTGTAAAAGCATCCCTATCATACAGCTGTAACAGCGCCCCCTATCCTAGTCGTAAGAGTGCCTCCTATCATACAGTCATGATATTGCCTCCATCGTACAGTCATAACAGCTGCGCAGATCACTGCATCAGTGCAACCTATCATACAATATTGAAAACACAAAGCCAGAAAAACTTCAGTTGTAAGTAAAAAAGGGAAAATTAACAGACTTACAAAAGAAGGGATTTGACTTCATACACACATGATTTGATCCACCCTGGCCTGTTGGATAATTTGGAAGGCACACTAGTTAGTAAATAGGATGGTCAAATACTGATTGATTGCAGCCAAACAGTTCTTGAATGTCAGAAGTGTAGTTCTATATAGGTAAAATAGAGTTTCTCGTTTTATAACTAAGTACATTTCTTTATCTGCTGATTTGTGATTTATTAACCAGGAAAAGTCAGCTTCTCAGACGTCTTCTTTGAAAGTGTACTTTTGAAATGACAAATCCTGCACTTTTGAACTCTTAATATTTGTTTTAGAAATGAAGTTGACTGCATAGATTGAATGATTGATAATTTGTAAGCTTTTTAAATGACGAAACAATTTAAGCAACTAAAGTAACTAAATAAAACTCACTCCCACGATGTGGTGTTGCCAAGGAGTTGTTATGTGGTAATTAATATATCCTGAGTGTTTTACAGCACCTTGATTTGCAGTTGTTAGGATGTCATCTGCGGTTGCTAGGGTGTTTTTGTTATTTGTAGTTTCCACTGCTATCAGTATCTTGTACATTTTTATTTTATTTTATTTATATGTAAAATGCTTATATACTGCTTACATATAATATAAGATCAGAAAAGAAAGAAAATCCAAAGAACCCTTATTTTACACATAGTTGCCAAAAAAATCTGAAAACTCGATATGTGCATTAAACATATACTGCATAAATATTTTACATATGGAAAAGCTTAATTTTTTGTTGTTGCTTTGTCTGACACAATATTTACGAAAAACTATTCAGTGAATCACACAAGAGCTTGTCCAGGTCACAAAATAGTTTCATATTTTATATTTATAGATTTTTTTAGGCTATTTATATATTGAGTTATTTTGTTTTGTTTTTTGAATTGCAAAATTATTTAGATTTTTTGTTGTAATTTCTATTCTCATCTAAAGTGATTCTGTAATTGCTGTAATATGGTCATGAGAGTTTATTTATACAACATATTCACAAAAATAAAATGATGAATATATCTTTGCAGGATATGTGGATTATTATTAACTGTCCTGGGACTGACATCAGGGTCAAGGATCATTTTCATTTATCAGCCATCAAAATATCCACATATTGGCCAATGAACTCTGCTGGATGATTTATTAGTATATCACTAGTAGTTCAGTGATTTCTAACAGGCCAAAGTCAAAAGAGCCACCGAACTTGTTCAGGTCCCATCTAAATCTTTTTGTACTGGTTTTATTCTGCGCCAGGTGAAACTCATAAAGCGCGCCCTGTAACACACGGCTACTGCATTACTGTTCAGATCATCATCAGACTGGATGTTTCCGTCATTTCAACTTAAATTTCGTTTGGAAAAATGAATTAAATCTTATATAACTTATTAAAACTGTTGAAAATTGATTATTTTGATGAGTTAAATAAAAAAAATTTTAAGTTGTCAGAATATTTTTTTTACAGTGTGATTTGAAGTATGGTTCACATCTGTAGCATAAACGGAACAGGATGAGTTACATGCCAAAAACTGTGTGTTTATTCCTGACTATGAGCAAAAGCACCAGTTACTAGTGTGTGTATTCATATATCAACACTTTATTAGTGTCTGTGGCGTTTTTGCGATCATGTGTGGCCTATTTACAGTTGTGTGTCACACCTGCAGCGGTGAATGTATCGCCTCTGACTCACTCAGGTAAATGTCAAACACCCTCCAGCCAGAAACGCTAGCAGTCTCAATGTCTCTCTCTCTCTCTCTCTCTCTCTCGCTAACGCTGAGTAATGGCATCAACCCCCGTAATGAAATCAAAGGAAAGTCCACGTGAAGAAGTGTGGTGTGAAGAAAACAAACATCAGAGGAAAAGAGAGTGCAAGTGAGGAGAGATGTATTTCATTACAAGAGCTGATAATCAACAGCATTAAAAGGATCTTCTCAGTTTCATGGCATGGGTGGAGTTAAATAAAAGTATTTATCTCTCTCTCTCCGTCTGAACGCGGCTATCTCTGATCAAAGTGTTTCAGGTGGTGTCCATGCAGATAAAGAAGGATTAGCGGCACATACTGAGCAAATAATTGCCCTCCTTTTGAAATGCAGCATTTGGAGAGAAAGGATCCTGTGAGTTTGCCATGGAGACCGGAGCCCTGTACGGACGCTAATTCTTCTCATATGATTGGCCTTTTTAATATGCTATTGATAAGTTCTAATCAAAAATAACCAGTGGCAACTCGTGATATATTGTGAAGTTCAATGTTAATTCTTTTCTGTAATGTTTGGTAATGAAGAGCACACCTGTGGATTAAGCTCTTAACGTCCTTATAGATCATTCATCTGAAATCATTTAAACAGCAGGCATGTCGCATTTATTTATTATCCTTAATTAATCCTTTGTAATATCTCATCTGCCTGCCGTTTACAAGTCTAGGGTGAAGATTAAAACTCTTCATTCTCTAAGCCAACAGGTGTGGACAGCTCATGGAAACGTGTCCAGGTCACACACCAGACTCAACACAGGAACCATCAGTGTCTAGCATGAAGAAAAGCCCTAAGCTGGAGTTTGTGCTGTTTTGTGTGATTTGGCTGAACTGCAGCTCGAGAAGAACCAATAAATATTATTGATGATATTAAGTGTTTAGTGTCAGTATGCCCAGCAGGTAAATGGATTACAGTAATAAACACACTAAATGATGTTTTAATGTATAAATGCAGAGGTTCTGTATATACAAACATACAACTTGTACAGAACAAAACCTTTCATTATAAAGAGACATGTCTTTTGCATTGTAATATTCCTCAATTTCACTTTCTGTAATTCCCATCATTCTCAGTGGAGATTCTGAAATTGCTCTGATTGCAATAACATCTATTTTATTTTTTACTGAATTTCAGTAACATACGGTATACTGTGATATATCTTCAACTATATTAAAGGTAGTTCGAAACAAACAGCCATAACATATCGGAAATGAAATAATGTAGGATGAAATTGGGCCTTGAGTGTTTTTTGTTTTGTTTTGTTCTGGTACTGAGATTTTGGGGAAAATATAATCAGACAATGAATCTTAAAATACTTTTTAACAAATGCAAATAATAAGATCAGTCAGTCAAAAACGGGGTGATTCCAGGTGACTCTGACTGCCAGAAACAGCGCTTCTTCGGTATGTTTAACGGTGTCTTCACAACACAAGCTGATTCGGAGGAGTTAATTATCCATTTGCCGGGGATGTAACCCCCTAATCCAGCTCAGCGAGACCCCGGCCCCACGGGACGTCCCACGGCACAGCCAGAACTGCTCTGAGAAATGTACACAAAGCTGCATTTGCTCAAGATGTGTATGAGTGTGAGTGTGTGCTCTCCACACATCTGTGCGGTCGGGTCAGCGGCGCTTTGATCCCTCGCTAAAACACACACACACACAAACATAAACACACAAACAAACGTTTGATGCCGTCCGAGAAGAGCGCATGTGAAATGCTAATCAAGTGCCCTGCTCTGAGTACATCAACGCTTCCGCTCTTCTCAAGGCTCTGGCGATTGTGTTTCCATAGAGACGTGGTTTATATCATCTCTCGATCTCATCACACCTCAGGTTCACGTGTGACTCGAGTTTCCAGGTAACGCAGGATTCTCTGGGTTCAGGTGTAACACAGTAGACGCGAGACTCTAGAAGAAATTCCTTCTTGCAACGACTCTCCAGGAATAAACTGTTTTGAACAGTTTTGTAGGGAGGACTCAAGTGCAGGTTGAACGTAAAGATTCATTATAACAAAATAAAACACAAACAAAAACAGCCGTCATGGGGAAAAACATTACTAAAACTAAGAAACAGAACATTAAACACAAACAAACCGGATGGAACGGGGAGATCAGAAACAGGGAACAGCCAACAAAGGAAGATACAGTAGAACCCTGCCTTACGAAACGCTCTACGTACGAAAAGTTCAACATACGATAAAAGATTTCGGGTTTTTTCCGCCCGAGTAACGACAAAATGATCGAGATGCGAAAAACGAAAAATCGTCCGAGGCGACGATTTCCGAGTTTTGTTTTGAAATTCACGCGCTACTGACCCGGAAACTCGCACCAACCGTCCCATTGGCTGTCTCCCGGCCAGTGTTGCCAGATTGGGCTGAAGATTACCCAACTACAGCTTAAAACCCGCCGGGAACCCGCCCAATCTGGCAACACTGCTCCCGACTCGGACGCTAGCTTTCGCTGCAGCATCCTGCTCTCCTATTGGTCAGCATCGCTCCCACCAGCCTCTGCGTAGCGGCGTTCCTCTCCCATTTAATTTCACGATGAAAGTGAAAGTGAAAGGGAAGAAGAGGATGCTCTCCATGGAGATGAAAAGGGAGATAATTGAGAAGTATGAAGCTGGGATGTGCTTGTCATACCATACTGAACAAGCACAGCTTTATTAAATTAAACTAAATGTGGTGTTTTCGTAGGGCTTGGAACGGATTAGGCAATTTACATGTAAAAGTCTGACCGACTTATGAAAAGATCGACTTACGAAGCCAACCTCGGAACGGATTATTTTCATAAGTCGGGGTTCTACTGTATATGAAATGACAATGATGCAACACCGGACAACAAACACCAAGGGATTAAATAGGACACAGGAGGAAGGGTAACGAGCAGAGAACAGCTGACAACACACAAGGGAACAAGGGAACAATGTGGGCGGGGTTACACAATGACAAGACACGATAAAGGACGCAATGTCACAGCTCTGTCAATCACAACACTAAAATCATAAACTGATGTGACAGCCATGACAAGTCCTACTTAAAATAACCAGTGATCTCAAGATATTTTCATCTTCTTCAAGGACTATTACTTATCAGCACAGCACAGGTGTGAAGAAGACACGTGTCAGACCTGAGGAGATGTACACACATGATCATACGCTTTCACTTTCAAGCAAATAATCTGCATCAGTGCGGCAAAATGAGGCAAAATGTTATAAAACACACACACATGATCCTCTCTGTCCTTAATCTTACACCTGCAGAACTAACAGCATCCTTTCTCCTCTCCAATTTAGTTGCTAGGATGTTTCTTTGTTGACAATCAAACACCTGCAAAGCAAACAGTCGCGATCCAATTCTCTTTCCTCAGACGAGCGTCACGCAGTGGATCGGCTTTCTGCTCAGAGGAAGAGACAACGAATCGAAATGAATTCCCCTAACTATGAGCGTAATCTACTCATGCACACATCTACGAGCACATCAGTTGGCAAATGAGTTTCACGTTTTGCATCTATTGCAATGTCATTCAGACATGTATTTTTTGTTGTTGTAGCACTTTCATGAAAATATGTCTAAGCCTCCTCAGAACGGTTTGAAACCAGTTGGACACAGCCGTTCTAAGATGTAGTTTGAGTTCCATGTGTTTCCCTCCTACGGTAAAACCTCTCTTCTCCTCTCTTCGCCATCTCCTTCGCTGCTGATGGAAACTTTTCAGAGATGAACAATACCCAATTACACATTGAGATAAACACATCAAATGCCTGCTTCAATTGTTTCAGAAACAGATTGGAATGAAATTAGAATGAAATTGCCGCTTTATGCGACTTTTCTGCCTTCATAAAATGACTCACTCCACCACAATGACAGGGCTGTTTAATTTTGTAAATACACAATGGTTCTTTGTCTCTTTTGTTGCTTTTGACTTTCAAAAGCTCGCTAAAATTGTCTTTTTCTTCTCTTTTTTGGGGGTGAATGCATTATTAATGAGTGGTGGCCTGCGTTTACATCATAGGAAACACTCGAACGACATAAAAGTGCAATTTTACTTGTTACAAAATGACTGACTAAATACCACATGTCAGTGTCATGTTTGAAGATGCGCCACATGATATCTTTGTCATTAAACAGCAGCGAATCATGCTTGAAGACAACCAGTGTGAATAACTGTCAAAACAGCGCTCACTCAGAGTAAAAGCTGGGAGCGAATGCTGTAATTTGCTGCAGAAATTAATTATCTTGATTAATCAAACTTGTGAAAAGTCCAAAGCATGAACAAGAGACGCTGATGGATCTCAAAAGGGCTCTATAAAATCTCATAGTTGAAAAATTCATGCAATGATTTCAAAGTTTAAAGCTTGTTGGGTTTTCCATTACGCCTCAGTGCAAACTGGGAACAATATTTTTGACAAATCTTTATCTCAAACTCTCAAATCTTGAACGTGATATCAGTAGGGCTGTCAGCGGATTAAAGTGTTTAACCACGATTAATGTCTTCTTAATTAACATGTTCAGTTTCTGTTTTAGGAATTGTGTTTAAATCCAAGTTCAGTCATTCGAGCAGAAGTGCTGTTTATGCCTCACTCACACAAACACACATACAAATCCCAACAAATTCTGATTCTCATGCAAGAAATGCAAACAATCCAATGTTAATATCCATGATAAAATTAACACACACACACACACACACACACACACACACACACACAATGTTAGGGGTTAAATTTTTCTATACAAATAGTGCAGATTTTTGCTGTTCCACTTGCACAGTTTCTCCAATTGGCTTTAAAGAGTCTAGAAGGTTCCGATCAGTTCTTAGAACTCATGCAAAACAAAAGGCACCAATGTCAAAATCAATAAAAGCTTTAACAGCATTAAAAATGACGTCGCTAAACATAATTAGCCTAGCATGCATTAACACACTTACTTTGACAGCTAGCTTTAGATTTTGCAAATGTCTTAACAGTGTAACTTAAAAAGCCTAATGGGTTTATAGACTCTTGAAGAAAAGTGTCAGATGGTTCATGAAGCCAAAGGCCATCGCATTACATCTGCACAATCCATTATACAATGAGAAAGGAGTGATGGAGAGGAAACAGTCCATCCGACCAATCAATCAATCTCTTGTAATCCACTTCTTCGTGTATCAGCACAAGACTCGAGCTTTCACTCCACTACTCACACCAAGAGAAAGAGTAAAAGAAAACACAGCTATTGAAAATCACAATGCATGTGCCACAAAACCCACAAGTGTGTGTGTCTATTTTCAGCCCAACACAGAGATAAAGAGAACAATCGGGCACGCAATATGTTCAGTGCAAGGGAGACAATGGCAGAGTGCCCGTGCTGCACCGCGAGCGCTGACCAGATACCATCAGTGGAGGAGGGGAGCGTTCTCACTGCGCTGCTAATAGAAGTTCTTGATGCTTTTTCAAAGGACTAGCTGGAAATATATATGTTATATGACAAAAAAGATTCACAGTGAAAATGTTTCTTTAGTCAAATCATACTTGGAATAACATTTTAGCATTTTGCAACTACATATCAAATATATATATATATATATATATATATAAATATAATATATCTGCTAACCTTAACACAAATCTAACAGTCTACTAATACTCTAATGAAAGTTAGTAACATGTAGTTGTAAAGTTACTCATAGTCAGTGAATGTGTGTTGAGGATCATCACAATAAAAAGTTTGATAACTGAAATTTAGTGTAACCCAATTTTACAATCAGTTTTAAGAAACTGCAAAATTATTCAGTGGAGAATAAAAAAAAAAAAAAAAAAATCAAAATAATAGAGAAAATTGACTGACAAATTCCCTAAATATTGCATTTAGTTTTCACATGCAGTCTCAAAGGGAAACTTCCAATCTGATTTATTGGTTGTAGTAATCTATTATCTTACATTTAAATTAAAGAGTGATTGAAATCCCTGACGCTTCCATGGCTGAAAGCACAGCTGCACAAAACACTTGTTGAATGCATCGATGAACAAATTACCTGACACTGCCATGTAAACTTAACCATCATTAAAATCAAAAATGTTCTTTCGTAATATGACAGTTAAGCTAATAAAAAATATTAAATAAAATTAGAAAGTTCTCATAATTTCAAAGTAGAAACTGGTCATGAAAAATTAGGGCAAAAAAAACAATTCAGAGTGGCAAAAACAGGGTTTAATTAATTTCAAATGGCACTTTGTGAGAGTTTCAGAGCGCTGGAGTGGAAAGTGTTTGGAGTGGCCAGTGCTTGGCAACCGGGATACTCTGTGACCTCATTGCGAGTCTGACATCAGCCTATCGGCATCTGGAGGTGGTTCTTATCCAGGGTCAGGGAGGGGTTGGGCTACTCCAGTTTGGAAATGCAGCCCAATTTCAGTGGATCGCCGAAGTAAACGAAGAATCAACATTACAATACTGAGGATCTGGAGTGTTAACAAGCATTCATCACTTTGATTTACTCTTTTACCAACACATGCAATGCACAAGTAATATCCCAAAACCGTTTCATGTAAAACATTTGGCAACTCTAAAAGCCAAAGGGTAAAACTAGTAACAATGATCTTGTTTAAAAGCACGCAACACATGTGTGTTGGTTATCTCGGAGGCCTCCTGCGCGCGCTGTCAGTTATCTGCGTGTGTTCGTGTAAGCGATCGTCAAACACAAAAGCGGTAAAATGGCAAACACAAATGCTCCAGGAAGGAGGACGTAATTTTGTGTTGGAAATGTGCGGAAACAGTCTCCTCCTTGTTGTGGTGGGGCTGCTCTTATCACTTTTGTGGCCTACATGACGAGAGGGACTCGATAAGGGGCGCACAAACGCTGCCTTTCTTTCTGAGCGCAACATGAAACTTCCACGCTCTCGGATGAGTGGCAGGGACATCTTCAACAATTCACCCTCCATTCATGGACAAGAACAAAATGGGACGGAGTAAAAGCAATCAGTTGCAGAAATGTCAGCTCAAGAGATCATTGCTGAACTTCTTTTTTGTTGCCTTAAAAATTATGAAGGGACGATAAAAACTGTAATTCTGAGTCTTAGCAAGGCCACATCTGAGAAACTTTTCAAAACCTGATGGGTAACGGCATTACGGAGGAGTAAAATAACTAACTGTTAAAGCGTTTCATTTATTCATTTCAGATTTATCATTACAAATTTAGAACTGAACATTAAAAGCATTAAAAAAAACATATAAAGCTAAAACCTAACCAAGTATTAAGGCCACAAGTTCCCAAAATTGTGCGGAAGAGTCAGTTTCCTACAGAAGCACAACTTTCAAACTGGAATTTATTTTTTGGCTTTATTGGAAGCAAAAACTTCTCAAAGAGTTCCCAAAACTCGGTTTACAGCATTACGAAGCATTAAATTTACCATTTTGACCCTTTTACTAATCATCGTGATTCAATTTGATTAATGGTCCCTGAATTACCTAGAAGGGAGAAAAAGAATCTCAACCCAGACCAAATCTTTGAGGAATAAAAGGAATCTGTGTGGAAAGAGCTTCCTTGTTTCGGATGAATCAAGCGTTAACATCTATTAACATATTCAATGTGTAACCGTATAAGGCAGAATCACAAAAGTTCCCTAAACGTCTAAAAAACTACGAGTAAACACGTTTCCCTGTTTGTTGTCGTTCCCCCTTCGAAGCGACGACTTTTATTGGAAGCAAACACTTTCCATCCGTAAAACCTTGAGTGCATCACGGCCCCAACTCGCAAAGTTCCCGATAGACGGGTAAACTCGATTCCGCCGAACCACCTGTTGCCGTCGAAGCAGCGTTTGCAGCGGGACTTTTCCTGCGCCGATATCTGCAACTTTAAGGAACGGAGGCCAGCACATTTACTTTCAGAGAGCCGAATTTGTGTTTGTAAGGAAGGTTCCCGGGGCCTTTGTTTTCAGGCCTTGATGTGTGACCAGCAACCCACAGGCCTCCCCTTCACCTCCCGGCCCATTCTGCCCGCGTTCTGCCCACCCATACTGACACAGCAGGGGGAAGGGTTTCAGAGGAGACTGCATCAAAAGCTCAAGGAGAAAAAATTGCTTTTCAGGCCTCCGATGTGTGGGAATCGAATGAGGGGCCTAGCTCAAATCCGGTCTCCAGGCAACGGCGGGTGATATGCCGGGGGAATATCATTAAAGTTGGAAACTAAGCAGTCTCTCTGAATTAGTAAACCTAATCAGCACGGTTTTAAAAAGAGGAGCGGGAGGGGGAAACGCCAAAGAAAGGATGACACACCACACTCGAATCACAGTTTGTTGAGGCGTGTGGTTTCATCAGAGGCACAAGTAGCAGGCCAGAAAGTGACGTGCTTCCAGAATATTGTGCTTCGAACAAACGTACAAAGTGTCCGAACCAAAGAAATCCAGATAAACGCGAACAAGCCACTCCCAGAAGCGGGTTGATGGTCGGACACGGCAACTGCCACGGCTGCAGCTGGCCTTCCAGCACAAGATTAATAAGTTGCCGTTTCCAAGCCGACCAGAACCTAGTGGGAACCATCCAGCGCCTCTGTGGATTGTGGGTAACGGCCTCACCGCAAGCTGGCCCGGGTTTACTGCTCTGTTTTGTCCTGTCCTTGAAGTGAAGAAAACATCTGTGGCTTCAGTGATGTCAGCGGCACTTTACATATACATTTCAGCTTTTAGTGTCACACGTCACAAATTCCTTCTGCTTTTTCAATTCAATTTGGGTGCAAAAACATCATTTAAATGCTCGTATGTTCTTTAGTATTTCGAATGCAAATCTATAGCTGTGGCATTTTATTTCACAGATAAACTAACGTAAGAAGCCACATTTTCTGAAATCATGTATAAAATGAAATCAGATTTTCTACACAACCGCAGTGTTCATATCAAAATTAGAATCACCAATTGAAACATAATCGTCTTTTAAAGTACTTTTTAATGAAAAACACTCTAGTGATTTGATTGATGAATAAATGATCAACACAGAATATGTTTAATGATGAGTTGGTCCACTCAATAGGGGCTATGCAGTGGCACTGCCCCCTAGTGACACTTTATACACCACTGAGGACCCCCCCCCCCCCCCACACACACACACACACACACACACACACACACGTCCTTTATCATTGATTCTTGAATGAGAGACAGAACAAGTTAAAACAAAATACAAATAAAGTATTTTAAAATAAAGTACAAATACTCAAACGGAAATCTGGATGCTCGAGACATTCACTGCTTTCATTTTTAACCCATTTGATCAATATTATTTTTAATACATATACTCTGTCTTTAAAAATACATGTACTTGAACCTGATCTCAGTATGAGGTCAACACGTAAAATTGCCAAACAAAATGCAAGTATGTATGTGTCTTTATGTACCTATAAAGAAATGTAGCTTTAAACTGAAAGGCAGATATTTGTAAAATATCAAACGATGCAAAAAGTGAATATTGTTGAAGTGTCTGCGGTCGAAGCTTTAACTCATCAACTGCTAGTTTTTGTAAATAGTTGTGGGATAAATCTCAGCATTTTTATATGTTTATTAATGCAGATACAACTAAAGGAAAAACTAAATTACGGTAATGTTCAACATGTGGTTAAGGGGGAAAATTCAGTTTTATATCTGACAGAGCTGAAGGAGTTGATAAGTGCTCACAAAACTCTTCATATATATATATATATATATATATGATCAATTATTTGTATTTTTTTCATAATTAATGTAATGTTGTTTCATTATTTTACTTACATACTATATATTTGTCCTGATTTCCGTGTCATACATACGCAAAAAATATTTATGTAATATAGTTTACTACTTTTTATTTTATTTCTTTGCCTCTGGCCTGATTTCTTGTCATAAATAAAAATCAGCAAATGCTATATTAATAAAAGTCTTTTACAGCGTATGCTTTCATTGTTGTCTATATACGAAAAACTTTTCATTTTGCCAAGTGGCAGGATTGGCTCCGGCGGAGGCTGAATGCCGCTTTGTGTGCCAGTGTCCGTAAGTTCAGATGAATCCAAACCAGCTCTTAACATTTAAAACAGGCCTTTGATTCAGGTTTCATAGCACTGTAAGGAATACAGTGGGTGTAATGAAGCAGTACCCAGAGCAGATAAGAGCCTATATTATAGGTAATCACTACTCTAATGCAGCTTTAACACAAGAGCGAAGGAAAAAAAACTGCTGGCTGATTATTGCACGGCCATTGTATTCTCTCAGCCTATAAGTAGAAAACACACATATTAGCCTTCATATTGGAAATAGGCAATAATTACATCAAATTACTGGTGTCATAGTGGCGAAAAACTTTCCCCCCCCACCGTAGACGTAGTGGTTAACT